>JAWZYV010012120.1:0-376357 GCA_038373885.1 Cheiracanthium punctorium
CCCTCAAAAAAAAAAGGATAAAAATTTACTTAATCGGGAAAACAATTGCAATCCTAAAATCGGAAAATATTGCTGTGAACTCGTATATTTGCACGGGTGGCTGTAAAAGGGGGTTTTCCCCAAAATAATTCCATTCAGCAATTAAATATCTGTAAACACAAAATTGTTAAGGGGAGGGCCCCCCGAACAACAACATGAATAAAGGTTTTCGTTTGCTGATTAGCCCCACGTTTGTCATCACACGGGGGTTTAAGGCGGCATTTTTCTGGCAAAATTTTTACGACTTTTAATGACCCAGTGGGGTCTACCAACAAAAAAGATTAATGTTTAAACTAAAACCCTGTCCCCCTCACACAATGGAGAAAAAACGGAACATCTTTTTTTCCCCCCGTGCCAGCCCCCCGTCGCCATTAGGCCCCCTTTTTACATGTGAAAATGGAAAACCCCGGGTTAAAGCGGAGTACAGGAAAAAAACCTCGCAATGCATCATGGAAAAACGGTTTGATCTGCATTTAACCCTCCTTTCGACCAGGAAATCTTTCTACCCCGCATTATTCCCCCTCAGTAGGGGAAGCGGGGTAGAAAGCAGTGTAAGTCCCGGGATTTACTCCGCATTTTTGCGCGTATGTAAACGGGCCCATTGAAACGCATAAAAACACGCGGTTTATGACTATGGGCATCGGACTTAACTTGATCGGTATAGGGCGCCACGATAGCTCTGCCCCCCCCCCCCTCCGAGTTTTCTTTCGGCGGTTCTTGCAGCAGACAACATTACTTAAATTTAGTTGTGTGATTATACCATGTCTAATTATACATTGGGAGAAAAAGTATTTGCGAAATGAAATGTATCATCCTAATGAAAAACGGAGCCCCCTCAGATGGGTCTCTCTGGATCCGCCCCTGATAGCAAACGGCGCTAAACGGAATAGAATTCGACGTTGTGCTGCGGCACCAAGTGGCAAGTTTAAGGAAAAACGGATAGCATAAAAACCTTCTCCATCATAAAAGAGACTTAGGTGAAACCAAATTTCATGGTGCAACGGTGATCAACGGTGCTGGAGTTTTTCAACCATCATAAAACACATACCAACATTCATTTTTATCTATAACCAGTGTTATTATATATACCAGTCTCAAATAAAATCCAGTTTCAAATCTAAGCCTCGCCAAAGTGCCAACATACGCCATTTTGCAAGAGTTTTTTCAGGGAATCATTCGAAGCATTGACTTAGCAGCAATCAATATGGGAAATGGTTCCTACCGCCAAAGAGTAAAGCACGCATTTATTTGAAAAGTGGAATCCCTTAATACAGCCGAATTTTTTAAAATTATCAACTATAATGTGTTTTATTCATCGTTACTCCGATGTACTAAATGAGAAAGATTTCAATTTTCTGAAATTTGGCGGAATTCCCCCAACTTAAATCAATGTACTCAATTGGCGAGAATTCTGAAGTTAGATCGCTTGAAATCCCTTAATAACGGCATTATTTCTTCACGGATCATTAAAATTTAATGCTGTATTCTAATAAAACCTTTGCACTTGTTTTCAAAAATCTATTTCCTTAAGCTCTCAATAAATTGCGCCAAGCCGAAAACTGTGCAAACCGCTAGAACTCACTTACTCAAAATCGATATTTCAGCCACTTAATTTTTCGCCAAACTAAAAAATTTTACACATTAGCCTCGGAAATCTTCAATTCTTATTGTTTTGCGTATAAAACATTTCATTCCTGCTCTGATTTCCCATGCACACGATATTATAATTTTAAAAAAAATAACCTTACGAATATAAACTAACAAAAAAAAAATCATTATTATTCTTTTATTTTTACTTTGAGAATTTAAAACATTTTATTCGGCAAAATCGCCACACATGGCAACCACGATCCTTATTTCACACTTTTTTCACTACAGGGGGTTACAATTACGGAAAGCTTTTTGCGTGGAGAGCATAAAAAATCTCTTAAATTCCGGGAACGGGTGGACTTTCAAAGTTTTAAAGTGGACTACGATTTATTCTATATTATTTTACATATCTGTGCTAAATTTCAGGCCGATAGGTCCATTTTTGTGGATTTGTATACGAATCAAATCCACAAACAAACAAACAAACAGAATTTCATTTTTATTTATAAGATTAATGTTCAATGTTGTAAAGGTAATTCTTGGATTCTGAAGAAAGATGTCCTGACTGACTCATCAACGTACAGCCAAATCTGTGAGACATACAGACTTCAAATTTAAGGAGTTCATATTTTTTTGTGTCCAAAGCGTCATTTCAGAAACCATTTTTAAAAATTCGCAGTTAAACGGAGGTGGTGAGCCAACATGTTCTTTTCACATTTTTCTTCATTTCTCAAAGGAAACAAGAGATAGCCGTCAAATTCCTGCATTAAAATGTAGCAAACAAAAATGCCTAGAAACTATTCTCAGGGTTTTTTAGAATTTGTACGCCAAACTAGGGAAAGGGACCAAAACATTATTTTCACATTTCCCTTCATATCTCAAAAGAAAATAAAGATAACCAAAAAAGTCTTGCATCAAAATGTAACGAACACAAATACATAAAAGCTTTTTCAGGGTATTTTTTCAATAGACCCAATAGAGATGCTGAAAAACACGTACATTCTTTGCATTTTGTAACTGTGACTGTGCCACTTAGGGTATACTATCTGTGAAATCTTGCCAGTTACGCAAGGTATTTTCGACCCTAGAGAATATATTGCCCCTGCATTAGAAGAAGTTAAATTATGGAACTCCTCTACCAGACAATATCGCTCATCGAGATTTTTAAAGTGGTATGGTAAAATTGATCTACTACAGAGGGTAAGATTGCCGATTAGTAAAATTACCGAGAAGAATAGGATTTGGCATCGAGATAACTCGACGTTGCATACATTTTACGATTCCGGTAAACGCATGTACGCTGCGGAGATTTACCTGCGCTGCGAAGAAAAGAATATTACTGTGCAATTACTTGGAGCAATTAAGGCTTGAGTTGTTGGCTTGTGTAATAGGAGCACGACTTTCGGCAGCCATCTCAGAAGCACTTGGTCTGCCTGATATGCCAATGTACCACTGGACAAATTCTACAACAGCACTTGCTTGGATACAATGAAATGACCAATGGGAAACATAGTTAAGAAAATATTGTTACGAATTTTCGGGGCAACCCGCTGCTTTGGGGCTTAAAATGGTTTAAAATTCGTATTCTACGCTTCAAATAGATAAATTTTGCTTTTTGTTGCATCAAAATCGGCCAATTAGAACCAGAGATACGGAGGTTTCGCTTTCCCATATGTTTTTCTATGGGCTTCTAGAAATCTCGAGAAATATTAGTCCTAGCGCTTCGATCTCTTCACTTTAGAGGACTTATTTTTGGCGCCAAATTTGGCGATATTTCGCCAAAAGTCGCCAAGATTGGCGACATTTTGGTCATTTGGCGCGATTTTCCTAATGGGGCCTGGAAGTTGTTTTTCCTGCATTAAAAACGCATAATAACCTAAAATTTCTCTTCTATGATGTAATCAAAAGTCCCGCTTTATCTGGAATCTCCCCTCAGGGGAAAAACCTACTTTAGGTTTTTACTGGTGTCGCAATCCCGGGGCCCCAGCGATCTTTCGCTTTTCTTTGTCCTACCCTCCTCTTCTCTTAACTATCTCCTTCCTTTTCCCCCTCAGTGTAGTTTCCTCTGTGGAGGTGAGGGCCCCCCTTTAGAAGCTGCGGTCGCCCTGTGCTGTCAGCTTCTATTGGCGGAAAACTACCCACGTGTTGGCCGTGCGTGGAGACCCGTGTCCCCGGAAATGGGGATCCTGGTAATTGAGGGGTGTTCCCGTAAAGGAAATCATCATTACGGAATTTCCACAGACACGGGAGAAACCTCAACACATTGCTTTGGCCTCGGCTTCGGGTAAACGGGAGGTATACAGCGTTCCCCTGTATATCAATCGGCTGGTGGTACTGATTTCGATCAACTGCTAGGGATCAAGCAATCGGACATCTACTGGGCACGTCGTTAAGGGTGGACGCTGCCTAAGGGATGTACTGTGCGCGTATAGACCCGATTAGCACTGGTGTGCAAGTGCACACCCCCTTGTTGGGCTCCGTGGTGGGTGGTGCGGTCGGGTCCGAATATCAATTCCCCCAACATGGATAAAAAAAATTCTTTGTCTAAACGTCAATGTCGCAACCTAATCCACTGTCCACTACCTAATGAAAACACTGAAGCACAACTTTCACAACATGAGCGCTCGATTCTTCATCATACACTATGCTGAAGGTACCTTTAACGAAACATCGCCATTTTTAATACACAAATGCATCACAGACAATGTCGGAGAGGTCAAAAAAGTTAAAAAATTAAGATCTGGAGACCTGTTAGTGGAAGTAACAAACAATAGACAAGCTTCCAAAATCATGAAGATTACAAACTTTGGCCTAAAAACTGTTACAGTGACACCCCACACATCCCTAAACATCTCGCGAGGAGTCGTATCAGAACCCGAACTTTTGCACTGCTCTGAAGCGGAAATATTAGAAAACCTCAGAGACGAAAAAGTATGTGCTGTGCGCCGAATAACTATTCGACGCAATAATCAAACAATCAACACTAAACATATTGTCCTAACTTTTCAGTCACCCACTATTCCAACCCATATCAAAGCTGGCTATCTATTATGTCCCGTAAGACCATACATACCAAATCCTATCCGTTGCTTCCAGTGTCAAAAGTTCGGTCATACTAAAACCTCCTGTCGTGGGTCACCGGCCTGCGCTCGTTGTGGTGCCTCTGACCACGACAGTGACACCTGCTCTGCAGCTGCTAAATGTGTCAACTGTAAACAGGAACATCCATCATATTCCAAGTCATGCCCTAAATGGGCATTTGAAAAAGAAATCCAATCAATTCGTGCTACACAAAGAATCTCATACCCTGAAGCTCGTAAAATAATAGAAGCTCGCACACCAAAACCTGGCCTATCCTATGCAACAATAGTAAAATCTACGAAATCAATAGCCATTCAAACCGACTCTCCATCAAATATTTCCACCATCAATACCTTAACAAGTAAACAAAGTACTCTTAAACAAAACAAACCTTGCTCTACATCTCCAAAATCTCCACCAAAGAAAAAGGTAACAAGTAATAGCTCTACCCAAATCAGACCACAGCTTAGTAAAACAGCTACTTACAAATTAAAATATAACAAATTTAGCAAGAAAAAAGTACCTCCACAGCCACATATTGATGACACAATTTTAAGACTTGCCCCATCAGAATCAGACATCAGTGATGAAGAATCGATGGAACAGGAAGAAGTAAAACCGCCTGATATCTCTGCAGGGATTACAAAGGAGACGCACAATGCCCATAACATTACATAATTATGGCATTGTTGCTCTCATGGAACTGCCACGGCTTTCAGAATAAAATGGATGACCTTAAAACACTTCTCTATGACCTCAATCCCGCCTGCTTTGCTCTTCAAGAAACTTATCTCAAAGCTGATAAACATCCGACCATCCACAAATATACAATGCTTCGGAAAGACTATGAACTCAGGGACAGGGCCTCTGGTGGTGTGGCCCTGTTAGTCAACAATAACTATCCCTACATAATAGTCAATCTGAATACCAATCTCCAAGCAGTTGCCGCTCGTGTCAAATTAAAACAGCTCACTACCATCTGCTGCATTTATCTCCCTCCCAATGAAACAATCAGCCAAACATCTCTCAATAATCTTATTCATGAACTTCCAACACCCTTTATACTCCTTGGTGACATGAATGGCCATAGCCCATTATGGGGCAGCAAAGATACCAATACTAGAGGTGAACAAATAGAACAAATTACTACTGATTTCACTCTATGTATTATGAATAACGGCGACAATACTTACTTCCATCAGCCAACTAAATCCTTTCATGCCATCGACCTTGCCATCTGTTCTCCTTCAATCCTCCCCCTCTATAATTTCTCAGTTTCTGGCGACTTGCATAACAGCGATCACTTTCCGATCATTCTCTCACCCTTATATCAGAATGTCAACCAAACCACTAACATACCCAGATACATTCATAATAAAGCAGACTGGCAGACTTTTTCTTTGCTATCTACCATATTACCAAACATTATTGAAGGAAACATAGACGAGGTCGTTAGGAATGTCACCTCCATTATCATAAATGCAGCCGACGCGAGCATTCCAAAATCTGTTAAAAGCAACCATAGAATTAAAAAGCCGTGGTGGAACGAGGCTTGCACCCTCGCTAAAAAACAGCAGAAGAAAGCGTGGGGTAATTTTCGGCGGTACCCCACCACTGAAAACCTTATAACCTTTAAAAAAGCTCGTGCAAATGCACGCAAAATAAGGAGACGTTCCCAGAGAGAATCCTGGATTAAATACGTCTCCAGTATCTCACCTTCTACCTCCAGTAAGGAACTATGGGACAAAACTAAAAGAATCATGGGCATCTATAGTAATCACTCCATATCCTGCCTATCCATCAATAACCAAATTATTTCAGATACAAAAAGAATTGCAAATACAATAGGTCAATCTCTAGCATTCACATCCTGCAAAACCTCGTATTCTAGCACCTTTCTTCCATATAAGGAACAATCCGAACGCCATAAATTAAACTTCAAAACTTCCTCGAACTTCTCCTACAATAGTCCTTTCACTATGAATGAACTACGCAACAGTTTAAGACAGTCATCAAGTACATCCCCTGGCCCTGATGGCATCACTAATGATATGCTTAAACACCTCTCCCATGATTCCTTAATTAGTCTTTTACAGCTATACAATAGAATATGGAATGAGCATGCGTTTCCCTTGGAGTGGAGAAATGCAATGATCATTCCCTTACCCAAACCTGGAAAAGACACCACTAATCCCAATAACTATCGTCCCATAGCCCTAACTAGTTGTCTGTGCAAACTACTGGAGCGAATGATTAATACGCGTCTAGTATACGTTTTAGAAACTGAGGGCCATATACACCCTTTCCAGAGTGGATTCCGCAAAGGCAGAAGCACAGTCGATAATATCTTATATTTAGAAACTCAAATCCGTAACGCATTCTTAAGAAAGAACCACCTTGTATCAATTTTCTTTGATATCGAAAAAGCTTATGACCACACTTGGAGATATGGCATACTGCGTGATCTCTTCAATATGGGCTTCCGTGGAAACCTACCTATATTTATCAAGAATTTTCTCTCACTCCGGAACTTCAAAGTATGCATCAAAGACACCCTTTCTGATAACTTTATACAAGAAGAGGGTGTACCACAAGGCTCTGTCCTTAGCGTCACCCTCTTTTCAATAAAAATCAACAATATCCTCAACCAGCTCCCTCCGACAGTACACGGTAGCCTATATGTTGATGATCTACAGATCTCCTGTCAGGGGCAAGACATGCGTTACATAGAACGGCAGCTTCAGACCACTATCAATCACATCCAAAAATGGTGCAATACCAATGGGTATAATATTTCTGCAGAAAAAACAACTTGCACTCACTTCTGCCGGAAGCGTGGGATCCACCCGGATCCAGAACTTTACCTCCATCGTACCAAAATCATTATCAAGGACTCTTTTAAATTTTTAGGCCTAACTTTTGACAAAAAACTTACGTTCGCTAATCATATTTCTGACATTCGTAGAAAATGCGAAAAAAAACTGAACATTTTAAAGGTTTTAACCAATACCTCTTGGGGGGCCGAGCGGGATGCTCTGATGCGGATCTACCGTGCTGTCATCCGTTCTAAAATGGACTATGCAAGCTGCATCTATGGATCAGCTTCTAAATCTACGCTAAAAAAACTTGACACAGTGCATCATACTGCACTACGCATATGTTCTGGTGCTTTTAGGACATCACCTATCCATAGCCTTTACATCACCTGTCATGAACCATCCCTCACTCTCATACGTCAGAAACTATCATTAAATACCTATTTTCGCATGCTCTCCCATTCTGCACATCCCTTAAAGAATTCTTTTATAGACACCCAACAGGACCAGTTTTATGCAAATCGCCCTTCCTGCACTCCCCCATTCGGACTCCGGATCCGTAGGAGTGTAGTTGGTACCCAATTGGAGGATGTAAATGTGGCTACCTGCTCATTTCATGAAGTCCCACCATGGACTAAATTGCAGATTTCCACCCTACAACCATTCGAAGGCTTCACAAAACAAAACACTGACCCCATAATATATCAACAGCTATTTCTAGACCATAAAAGCAAATATCGAAACTTTGAAGAACTATACACTGACGGCTCAAAATCTCACAATCACGTAGGCTTTGCGTATGTACATCGCAATCATTCTTACAACCACACCCTACCTTCATTTTGCTCTGTATTTACAGCCGAATTAATAGCTATTTATGAAAGCCTTCTTTACATCTCGAGAACAAATACCAAACATTTCATCATCTACTCTGACTCATTAAGTGTATTAGAGAATCTGAAATCCGGCTCCCTCACTCATAGTTATATTTTAAAAGTCCTACGCATGCACAAGAGACTCATGAACCGTGGATACAACATCCTCTACTGCTGGGTACCTAGCCACATTGGGATTGTTGGAAACGAAAAAGCTGATTCATTGGCCAGGCATTCTACTGTCCCATATAATTGCGATCTACCTTATCTTATAAATAAAAATGAAATTCTGTTTGTTTGTTTGTTTGTTTGTTTGTTTGGGGATTTGAGTTGTATACAAATCCACAAAAATGGACCTATCAGCCTGAAATTTTGCACAGATATGTAAAATAATATAGAATAAATCATAGTCGACTTTAAAACTTTGAAAGTCCACCCGTTCCCGGAATTTAAGAGATTTTTTATGTTCTCCACGCAAAAAGCTTTCCGTAATTGTAACCCCTGTAGTGAAAAAAGTGTGAAATAAGGATCGTGGTTGCCATGTGTGGCGATTTTGCCGAATAAGATGTTTTAAATTCTCAAAGTAAAAATAAAAGAATAATAATGATTTTTTTTTGTTAGTTTATATTCGTAAGGTTATATATTTTTTAATTATAATATCGTGTGCATGGGAAATCGGAGCAGGAATGAAATGTTTTATACGCAAAAACAATAAGAATTGAAGATTTCCGAGGCTAATATGTTAAAATTTTTTAGTTTGGCGAAAAAATAAAATGGCTCAAATGCCGAGAAAGTGAGTTCTAGCGGTTTGCACAGTTTCCGGCTAGGCGCAATTTACTGAGAGCTTAAGGAAACGGATTTTTGAAAACAAGTGCAAAGGTTTTATTAGAATACAGCGTTAAATTTTAATGATCCCTGCGAAAATAATGCAGTTATTAAGGGATTTCAAGCGATCTATCTACAGCATTCTCGCGATTTTGAGGAGGATTCTAACGCTTGGCGCTATTTATCGTAATTTAATCGTCTGCTATTTGGGTTATGAATACACCTGCGTATAAGTTTTTGAAATTTTCATTTAGTTGGAATTGTGCATTTTTCTGAGCAGCTTTTCTGCATCTAATGTATTACATCCAGAAAAAAGGATGTTAGAAATATCAATTTTAATTTTGTTTAATCACACTCATGAATAATGATACACTTTCCAACTTAATGAAAGAAGGAACGAAAATAGGGAAGACCCATGGATTATAACTCTTTTTATATATAGCACTTTAGTGCGTATTTAAAAATCTGAAAGTGTGTCAGATTTTCTATGATTCTAGCGCTTGGCGCAATTTAATGAGAGGGTATTTTTAAAAACAAGCGTAGGTTATCTTATAAATAAAAATGAAATTCTGTTTGTCAATTTGTTGATTTGGGTAGTATACAATTCCACAAAAATGGACCTGTCAACCTGAAATTTTACACAGATATGTAAAATAATATAGAATAAATGATAGTCCACTTTAAAACTTTGAAACGCCACTTTATTTCCGTTCCCGGAATTTAAGAGATTTTTTATGTTCTCCACGCAGAAAGCTTTACGTAATATTAACCCCTGTAGTGAAAAAAGTGTGTGAAATAAGCATCTTGGTTGCCATGTGTGGCGATTTTGCCGAATAAAATGTTTTAAATTCTTAAAGTAAAAATAAAAGAATAATAATGATTTTTTTTAGGTTATTTTTTTTAATTATAATATCGTGTGCGCATAAGAAATGAGAGCAGGAATGAAATGTTTTACACGCAAAACAATGAGGATCGAAGATATCCGAGACTAAAATGTAATTTTTTTTAGTTGGGCGAAAAAAAAAATGGCTGATAGGCCGATTTTTAGAGAGTGAGTTCTAGCGGTTTGCACAGTTTTAGGCTTTTTGGCGCAATTTACTGAGAGCTTAAGGGAATAGCATTTTTGAAAACAAGTGTATAGGTTTTCTTAGAATACAGCATTAAATTTTAACTATCCGTGCAGAAATAATGCAGTTATTAGGGCATTTCAAGCGATGTAGCTTCAGAATTCTCGCCAATTGAGTACATTGATTTAACTTGGGGGAAATCCGCCAAATTTCAGAAAATTGAAATCTTCGCATTTAGTACATCGAGGTAACGATGAATAAAACATGTTATAGTTGATAATTTAAAAAATGCGGCTGTATTAAGGGATTCCACTTTTCAAATAAATGCCTGGCAGTCGAACCATTTCCCATTTTGATTGCTGCTAAGGCAATGCTTCGAATGATTCCCTGAAAAAACTCTTGCAAAATGGCGTATGCTGGCACTTTGGCGAGGCTTAGATTTGAAACTGGATTTTATTTGAGACTGGTATATACGTATAATAAGACTGGTTATAGATAAAAATGAATGTTGGTATGTGTGTAGGAGGTTGAAAAACTCCAGCACCGTTTCACCGATCACCATGAAATTTGGTTCACCTAAGTCTTTTATCATGGAGAAGGTTTTTATGCTATCCGTTTTCCTCTAACTTTTCACTAGGTGGCGCAGCAGAACGTCGAATTCTATTCCGTTTAGCCGTTTGCTATGCGAATATCGTCCAACCCATTTCGATGAAATTTGGTACACGCGAATATTAAAACACGGAGAATATTTTTCACTATCCATTTGCTGTAACTTACCGCTAAATAGCGCTGCAACGCATCAAATTCTATACCGTTCGACCGATTGGCATAAAATTTTTTTATACTTACACATTTGAGAACGAAGAATATATTCTAACTGCGTTACTTTTGATGTTACTCACCACTAGATGGCACTGCAATGCATTATTATTTTAACTCACCACTAGATGACGCTGCAGCAGGCCAAATTTTTGACCATTCAAACGGTGGCTATGAAAAATCAGTATACATAGCTATTTGAACAATGAGAATATTTTGGCGTTATCCATTTTGCTATAACTCGCCACATGACGGCGCTGTAGCAAATCATTACTTTAATTAACCACTAGATGGCCCTGCAGTGTATCACTTCTTGACTGTGCGAATGATCGCTATGAAAATAGGTATACATAGATATTTGAACACGTGGAAGAGTTTGGCACGATCCATTTTCCTATAACTTGACACTAGATGTCGCGTCAACACATGAACTTCAAGACTATTCAGCCGATCGTCATGAAAATTCGTATACATCGATATCTGAATGCGAAGAATATTTTTGCCGTATCCGTTTTGCTAAAACTCGCCACTAGATTGTGCTACCCCGCATCGCCTTCTGCACCGTAAAAACGATTGCCTTGAAATTCAGTATGCATGATTATTGAACACAATATAACGCGATATCCATTTTGCTATATCTCTTTATTACAATAAATAGTAATCAGAACAAATATTAATATCAAAAAGTCCATTCATTCCCGTGCGAAGAACGGGTACTTCAGCTAGTACGGATATAAAATCTGGTATCTCTTCCCAAACAAAAGCCACTTGGAATCATATATGGGACTGTGAAACCCTAAACAAACTTCACTCTATCAGGCCAGCCCTTACCCGCTGGTCCACTCAACCATACCGCAAGCACGATGTTATTCTGACTCGTCTTCGCATTGGCCATATAAGGCTTACCCATAAGTACCTTCTATTGGGTGAACCTGCCCCAGAATGCCCTCATTGTCATACTCATCTTACTATACACCATCTTTTAACCTCTTGCTCTGCTTTTAAAACCTTTTACCTACATTATTTTAATTGTTCTCATCCCAGACTTGACGATCTTTTGGGTGAAACCCCTCACCAGCACTTGTTTTTATTCCTTCAACGGGCTAACATTCTATTTGCGGTGTGACGTATCTGCACACTTCTGACTTGTATCTGGATGGGATCCCCCATCCAGATGTCTTTGTTTTACCTTATATCTACTTTTAACACCTTTTGAATTTTACTTTTCACCTTTTAGTCTTTACATTTTAGCTTTTACTAGATATTTGTTGTAGCTTTTATCTGAATACATCATGATATGATTTTAACTCCTTGTCTGGCGCAGCATGTCCTTTTTGGACCTTGTGCCAATAAACACCAACCAACCAACCAACCAACCTTATCTGGAATCTTCGAGAGATATACTCTTCTAGAAGCTGCTCGCAGTTTCTGCCTCCTCTATAAATTCCCCAGCGCGTCGCCCCGACAGTTCAGTGCGAGTTGAACGCTCAATGTGTGAAGAGCTGTTAGTGAGAGTACGCTTGCTTTGTGATAGTGCTATGGAAGCCGTGTTTTAACTTGCTTTACGAAGCTGTTTTCAAAGTGCTTTGTGTAAATTCCTCATTGCTGTGTCTTAAGGGATTGTGTACGATATCTCTTGAATATTTTCACTGAATTTTTGCCTGTGAAAGTGACTTATTTTGTGTGTGAAATACAGCATTTGTGAGAGCTTCTGATCTAAGAGAACTGTTAAAAGCTCATTACTGTTTAATTGTGCTTGTGAATTTTGTACAGCTGATTGTTCCACGAAGTTCTAGAAGCAATAAAGTTATATTCCATCCTGACCATTGGTCTTTTTACCAGCACGTTCTACACCAACTGGACTTTAGAACGACGAACCCCGTAAACAAGAAGAGTAGTTCCGCAACAATATGCAATCTGACAGCTCCATACCGAAGGTTTTTTGTCCCTAGAGAGTTTAATGCTGCTCCTCCTCATTGCTGCAGCTCCTCTTCATTGCTGCTGCTCTCTCCTGCTGCTCCTCCTCAGAGTTTAATGCTGCTGGTCCTCCCGTCACGAGGATGTAATCCAAATCAATTGCTAGCTTCAAAGAGGTGGGAGGGGCCGGAATGGCTGCATAGAGACTATACACTAGGGTGGATCGAAAATTTTTTTTAAAAGTATTAATGACGGCCTACATGGAAAAAGTTGCCAAATGGTCTGGTGAGAATTTTTCCACCATCAATGTTTGCATGTATGTAATGGCTTGGATTGCATAGATTGCCGAACGGCCTGAAGCATTTTTCTACACTGCTGGCCATCGTAAATGCAACACCCTGAAGGAAGCATGCAAATAATATGAAATTTACAACATGCATTAGCTGAGGTGAGATATGCCAAATGATTAGAATTTCAGGCGCAGACGCACATCAAGCGCGCCTGTGGCGCCACTCAAAGCGCTATTTAAGGCTTGGAGATTTCGACGGTTTCAAGTATAGCAATTGTGTTTTTCTTGCTTTTTTTTCAAAAAAACGATAAATTATGCCTCGTAGGAAACAACGTTCATCTTTTGATCAAGTATCCGAGTTTGACAGAGGAAGGATAGTGGCATACCGAGATTGTGGGTTATCTTTCAGGGAAATCGGTCGTCGTATTGGACGAAACCAAACAACTGTGATGCGGATATGTGATCGTTGGGTGCAGGGAGGGTACGACGGACAGACGTGATCGACCGCATCGACCTCAGTGCACCACGTCACGTGATGACAGGCAGATTGTACGCATGGCAGTGACGGACCGCTCAGTCACATCACGAACCATATCACAGCAGATTCAGTCTGTAACGCATCATCCAGTGTCTGCGCGTACCATTCGACGTCGTTTACAGCAGAATGGTCTGTCCGCAAGACGTCCGTTGCTTTGTCTACCTCTGACGCGGAACCACAGACGTCTCCGCCGCCAATGGTGCGATGAAAGAAGGATGTGGACGACAGAATGGAATGAAATTCTCTTTTACTGGACGAGTCCACGCTTCTGTATGCAACACCACGACGGTCGGATTCGAGTCTGGAGACACCGTGGAGAGAGGGATGCTGAACAGCTGCATTATGCACCGTCACACTGGTCCTGCACCGGGTATTATGGTATGGGGCGGTATCGGATATCTCTCTCGCACTCCTCTAGTACGCATTGCCGGTACTTTAACCAGCCAGCGCTACATCTCCGAGGTGTTGGAGCCAGTTGTCCTTTCTTACCTTCAGGGCTTGCCAACAGCCATATTTCAGCAGGATAATGCATGGCCACACGTGGCACGCATTGTCCAAGGGTTCTTCGTCAATCACCAGATTGAATTGCTTCCCTGGCCGGCGCGCTCTCCGGATCTTTCGCCGATAGAAAACATGTGGTCCATGGTTGCTCAACGACTGACCCAGAGTTCATCCCCAGCTGTCACACCAGATCAACTTTGGCAACGTGTGGAAGCTGCTTGGTCTGCTGTACCCCAAGAACACATTCAAAGTCTCTTTGAATCAATGCCGAGGCGTGTGGCAGCTGTGATCTCCAACAACGGCGGCTACTCTGGGTACTGATTTTGGCAGGAACCACGCTTCATAGAATGCTGTAAATTTAATCATTTGTTACTTGGTCAACATGTTATCTACACAATAAATTTTGTTGTGATATCTCTTGTTTTTCTTGGTGTTGCAATTTGGGTGGCCAGCAGTGTATATAAAAGGTATTCGAAGTGCAAAAGGGGAGCCCACACACGAAGAAGATTTACAAGATGCAGACATAGTGGAACCAGGTGTGTCACTAGGGAAAAGTCAAAATTGCCCCATAATAAATTAAAGTAATTTATAGTGGGCAGCTGATTTACGATATTCAGACATAGTGGTGCCAAGTGTGTCACGAGGGGACAGTCAAAATTGCCCCATAATAAATTAGAGAAATTTATAGTAGACTGTCTCAGATGGCCAATTTTACGCAGAAAAGACGTAGGTCAGGAAGCGTATATATAAAATAAGGAAACAACCAATCACAGAAAGGGAGAAACAGAAAATTATGCACGTAAAGGGGGCGTTAACAAAATGAATCCCGGATTGGTTGTAAAAAAAAGCGAAAGAAAAAACGAAAAGGGGCCCAAGAGGTCTGGAAGAGGAGATGAGAAGTGACTGGAGAGTGGAGATGAAGTTCAGAGTGAACGGACTTCAAAATTGATGTTGTTGAGTGAGTGTGCAAAAAAAAAAAAAAAAAAAAAAAAAAAAAAAAAAAAAAAAATGATTGAAAAAAATTCCTTAGTGAACCAGAAATTTTACTAAAAGTGCAATGAGTGTTGCCGAGCTTCAACTGCTGGAAAATTACTGTGTATCGCTCAACCTAGATGTCACGAGCCATCAAGCATAAACAAAGTCCCACCAGTGCATCAGCAAAAAAGGTAAAAGAATTTTGTATTGATTTGTGTTTAATCTTGGGTCGCACTATATCTCCCCGCTCTCCCCTATGTATATAATCACCGTTTTCACCGCGATATAGATTTTATTATTAATCTTATTGAATATTCACAAACGAACAAAAAATAATGTCACAGTTATCATTTATAAATGTGTAAGGAAAAGGAAATTGTATAAGATACTAGCAGCGAAACCCGGCGTTGCTCGGGTAAAAATACACCGCATGTTTAATGGTATAAAAAATTTAAGGATCCATTTTTTAACGTAGATAATTTAGATTTCTATCTTCTATCTAGCCTTATCTAAGTCCTCACTTGCAGACCGCTACTGGGAGGCCAGGGTCCATTTGGGTACATAGACTATTTGATGCAGCTGAGTTTTTTCTTCGTGTGTTTTCTTTCTTTTTTACCATTCCTTTGCTGTATTTGTCTTCCTATCTTGCCACTGGAAAAAAAAAAGTTATTGCATCCTGAGCATATTGATTCATGTGACGTGGACTTCAAGTACGTAAATACGTGGACCAATTTTCCTATGTTATAGACGTTAGCATCATTTATCATTGTATCTCTCAAATGGATGTATTCATCCGAACGCAACTTTCATTGATTATGCCGAATAAATTCTAATCTTTCCGTCTCAATTTTAGCATACATCTCTGCAATAAACTGCTGAAATAACTGCCGAGTAGTTTAAAATATGGTTATATTCATCATTTCTAGTCATAATTCCATAAGCATAAAATTGCATTGCTGATACTTTTTTGTTAGTTTCGACACCTGTAGCGGGATCGATTTGTTGAATATTGAAGTGATAACCATCCTCACCCTGCCAAAAAATTAGCGGATACTGTAGTGTATCATAACTACGATGTGTTTCAGCAATACGTTGTCATTCATTACTTCGGCGTTGAATAATATCACGACGACTACATTCGTTATCAACAATTACTACGGCAACTTCGTTCGTTTGAGGTGCATTGAACCTTTTTTCGTCTTGACAGGCTAGTCTTTTATCTGCTCGAATAACGATCTTATAATTATCTGCAGCCATTTGGTCTAGAGAAGTCTTAAACACATTGATTAGTTGATTATGATTATGAAGTAGACGTTGTAATTTTTGAATAATATCTCGTTGTAGTCCCTGAATGTTAGAACAACGTTGGTCTGTTTCAAGTTCTTCGTTACAAACAAAATATATTTGAAGAAATTTCGGAGTTTCGTTGGGCATCGGCAAAAGTGAACCTACTGGATGATAAATTTCGCCTTGAACCTTAAAAACAGGGCTGAAATTTTCTTCCTTGCATATTAATGAAGCTCCAAATGAAGTCATTTGAAAACAACAGTTTTATCGACGTACATTTTGCAGAAAATGATTGGAATCTGGTGTTTTCCAGTCATTTTTGCGAGTAATTGTGGTAGTGGTACATCTAATGCTGGTAAATTGACTTTACCACTCGAACAGCATATACCAGCAGTTTCGCCTATAAATTTCCGTGTATGACAATACTCGCATATCGTATCTATTTTTCCGATGATAATATTTGGATGTTCACTGTATTGTTTTTTTCTATCATAATGGAAAGCCCGAAGTTCTAAATTCTCAATTTTACTTGTAGCAGCTCGTTTTTTGCGTAAAGTAGCCATTCTTTCTTTACTTCTTCTATTTTCCACTTCACGTTGATCAGCAGATTGACGATTTCTAAGTGTTCTCATTTGGGATCGCACTTCTTGGTTAATATGTGTTCTTTCTTCTTCGGTTAAATTTTCTCTATTTTTTTTTTACTCCTTTACGAATATTTGAAAGCCGTTTCTCTCTTTGTTTTTCTGTTTCAAGTTGACGTGCTACTTTTCTTCTTTTAAAATCCACTCGAGGTTTTGTAAATACTTTTTTACGCCTCAGCATTGTGTATATGTAATGTAATAAAGTTACACAAAATTAATCCCTTGATTGCTATTATGGTGTCACTGACGAACTCTCTTTAATATTAAGATAGTTTGTTCTTTTTCATTTGTCAAAATGACTTGAATTTGTTTAATTACTGTTCACTCTTAATTTCAGTTAATCTTTACTCGACTGCAAACACGATCAAACTGACGAAAAGTCACTGAATTTCGGTTTATATACCATAACACATCGAAGTTGCTAGCATCAAAACACTCTAGAATATTCAAATAATTTGTTCTTTTTCACTTGTTAAAATAACTTGAATTTGTTTCTGGTAAAATGGTTCGCTGACGATAATTGCTTGAGATTCAGTTTTCCTGCTGATATGGCAACAGACGATAAACGTTAAATTTTAATATTTTATTGGAGTTGAAATTCAGAAGTTCTCATGAGTTAGAATAGGACAGATATATATTTTTTCACATTTTCGCCACCCACAACCACCCACCGCGACCAAACTCCCTTACTTTCACCGTGAGGCCAAGGGGTATTTACCACCCCAACGGGAAGTTAATTCGAGTTGGTGGTGATAGAGAAAACCCTGTCTTTACAAACGAACATTAGCATTTTATATATATATTAAGAATTAAGATTAAGATTCGCCACCCACTTCCACCCACCACGACCAAACTCCCTTACTTTCACCGTGAGGCCAAGGGGTATTTACCACCCCAACGGGAAGTTAATTCCAGTTGGTGGTGATAGAGAAAACCCTGTTTTTACAAACGAACATTAGCATTTTATATATATACACTGCTGGCCATCGTAAATGCAACACCCTGAAGGAAGCATGCAAATAATATGAAATTTACAACATGCATTAGCTGAGGTGAGATATGCAAATGATTAGAATTTCAGCGCAGACGCACATCAAGCGCGCCTGTGGCGCCACCTCAAAGCGCTATTTAAGGCTTGGAGATTTCGACGGTTTCAAGTACAGCAATTGTGTTTTTCTTGCTTTTTTTTTTCAAAAAAACGATAAATTATGCCTCGTAGGAAACAACGATCATCTTTTGATCAAGTATCCGAGTTTGACAGAGGAAGGATAGTGGCATACCGAGATTGTGGGTTATCTTTCAGGGAAATCGGTCGTCGTATTGGACGAAACCAAACAACTGTGATGCGGATATGTGATCGTTGGGTGCAGGAGGGTACGACGGACAGACGTGATCGACCTCAGTGCACCACGTCACGTGATGACAGGCAGATTGTACGCATGGCAGTGACGGACCGCTCAGTCACATCACGAACCATATCACAGCAGATTCAGTCTGTAACGCATCATCCAGTGTCTGCGCGTACCATTCGACGTCGTTTACAGCAGAATGGTCTGTCCGCAAGACGTCCGTTGCTTTGTCTACCTCTGACGCGGAACCACAGACGTCTCCGCCGCCAATGGTGCGATGAAAGAAGGATGTGGACGACAGAATGGAATGAAATTCTCTTTACTGACGAGTCACGCTTCTGTATGCAACACCACGACGGTCGGATTCGAGTCTGGAGACACCGTGGAGAGAGGATGCTGAACAGCTGCATTATGCACCGTCACACTGGTCCTGCACCGGGTATTATGGTATGGGGCGGTATCGGATATCTCTCTCGCACTCCTCTAGTACGCATTGCCGGTACTTTAACCAGCCAGCGCTACATCTCCGAGGTGTTGGAGCCAGTTGTCCTTTCTTACCTTCAGGGCTTGCCAACAGCCATATTTCAGCAGGATAATGCACGGCCACACGTGGCACGCATTGTCCAAGGGTTCTTCGTCAATCACCAGATTGAATTGCTTCCCTTTCCGGCGCGCTCTCCGGATCTTTCGCCGATAGAAAACATGTGGTCCATGGTTGCTCAACGACTGACCCAGAGTTCATCCCCAGCTGTCACACCAGATCAACTTTGGCAACGTGTGGAAGCTGCTTGGTCTGCTGTACCCCAAGAACACATTCAAAGTCTCTTTGAATCAATGCCGAGGCGTGTGGCAGCTGTGATCTCCAACAACGGCGGCTACTCTGGGTACTGATTTTGGCAGGAACCACGCTTCATAGAATGCTGTAAATTTAATCATTTGTTACTTGGTCAACATGTTATCTACACAATAAATTTTGTTGTGATATCTCTTGTTTTTCTTGGTGTTGCAATTTGGGTGGCCAGCAGTGTATTAAGATAAGATTATATGTTTGGAAGTAAAATAAGAATTAAAGGAAATGTTTTAAAAATTTGTCTCTTTATTTGAGCCTGGAATGATATTTTGTTTCAGGTACCCTTAAATAGGAAAATTGTATTTATTGTAGCAATTATAGGTTGAAGGATTATTCCCGTAAGGTAGGATTATGGGTTTATTGCGGATTTGTACTACCACTTACGATTCTTAAAACCAAAAAAGAATCTCAGTCCAATTATTGCGGTCATTACCCGTTTTACTTCAGTATATTTTTTTTTTTGTTTTTAGCATTCCCTTTAGGCGCTCCAAAAATTCTAATACAAAATTAAAAATTACGCTATTTTCCTCTCTAGCTTCGGCACGAAACAAGACTAATTAGCTTTCGTCCGCGCATCTGATCTGAAGTCACTATATTTTCCCCACCAAAAGAATGAGACGTCTCGCTTAATCTTTCGAAGCACAAACATTTTCATACCAATATAGAAGACCAACTGGATACACTGGCCAACGCTGAAAAAGTGCAGTCGTTGCCATCGATCCATTTAATTACAAATAACATGGCGGTTCCCCATGGGTGGAATATCCCATCTGGCACCACAGAGCTAAAGAAGTTTTTCCACAGAGCTGTCTGTGCGGCCGGACAGCCGTCTGTGTCAGAGAACATATTTCTTTAATACGAGAACCAAGTTGTGTTTACCTTGGGTATCTAACTGTTTCGTCTGGAACATTAAGAATGGAACATTAATCTTTTTTAATGACAAATGTATATCAACTGACTCACTTATAGCAATCTGATGCGATGGGACAGTCATCCATACTAGTACAAAGGCAGAAGTTAATAAGTCTTCTAGAATCTGAGTTAAATGTCCACTTCGATATTTCTACATCTTAACGAACTTCTTCTACGACATCTTTTGGTTCAGACTGATGGTGTAATTCATGGCCCCCAAAGAATTTTCTGGTGCAGTTAGCAAGTTATTGCAAACTTGCCATACACTTTCTGTAACTGAATTCTGTAAAATCGAGGGAAATCCGCTTCCAGATGTCGATAAGAGTATTTTAAGTATAGATCAACGCTTTTAACATATCCAACATATTTGTTGGATATGTTAAAAGCGGTGTCTTCAGGAGAATGTGCAGTGAAGATTTAGCTGTTATTCAACGAAAACGAATATTGGTCGTACATTCCAAGTGGTTGACAAACGCAAACTGAAACATTCGTCTTTATGTCTTAAGAGCCTTTTGGAAACTTTTTACATTTAGTTACATATATTATGAAGGAATACGGTTCATTGTGGCTCCACATAAAAGGAAAGTCATTGTGCATTGAAGGTTCTAAACACCTGTAAAAGCTAATTATGTACTAAGATACATGGTGGATCACTTAAGAAAAGCTGTTGAAGCTGCCATCCAAATAATGAAATTTTAGCACATACAGAGTACTTTCTTCTAGCTGTTCTATGTGATACAGATACTATTCGAAAATTAGCTTACCGTAGGGTTATTTCTGCAAAAAAAAAAAAAGAAAATGAGAATAATTCATCTGTGAGAAATTTTCGTGTAGAAATAATAAACATGCAAGCAACTGATTATACGGATTTAAATTTTTGGAATGATAATAGCGAGCGATTCCAGTTTTGGAAGACATCTCCGTTGAAGATTTAAAAATATTCCTGTCAAAGGAGATTGCTTCAGCAAAATTTCCGAATTTGTCTATCTTACCATTCTACACACAGGGAACCGAACGCTGTGTAAAACTGGTAACAGAGGCTGCATCTCTTGTTTGTGGAGAAGAAAGAAGGAACGGGTTTATAAGATCAAGGTTGATATATATAGATCAAGGAACATAATTAAATCTTTTAATTCAAAATCAGAGTTGAAATATTTTTTTCATGCACTTGATTATATATCATATATTTATTATAGATTAGTACTTTAAGGTTTATTTTTATCAGTTAAATACCTGAATTGATTTTCAGTTTATTTGTTGCCTTTAGCATATTAACTTAATATGAAAAAATCAAAACTGCTCTATTATTTGGAGTACCTACAAAAATACTCCTACCACCTGTAGTTTTCATACAGATACTTTTTAGACGACTAGAAACATTTATACTTTATTACCTAAGTACTCTTCCAAATTTACTTTTTTAAAATTACTTTACAATTTTTAATACATTTTAATGAAATTCTCAATTTTTGGCTTTTTTTTGGGTGGGGGCTTGGGCCCCCTGAACATATGAATGAATTAAATAAAAAATAAATGCATAAACTAATGTACCAAAGTCACAATTTTATGATATTGCGTCAAAAGAAATTTCGAATATTATTAGTTTTTAAAAATTTTCGTAAAACTTCAATTTAAAACTATATTTAAGCCACTTGGGGCACCTCAAGCTGTAGATGGATTTCAACAAATATTTACATGTAAACTAAAACACTCAATACGCAACTTTTACATCCTAGGCCAAAATTAATTTCGAAAAATTTTTTTTCCTATAATTTTCGATCCACCTTACTATACACACTGGCTCAACCAGACGAGGAAGCAATAAGAGAGGAGCTCAAGAAAAAGACGAGTTTCACCAGTCTCGCGATAGATGTGGTAGCAACTAACTGGTACCCAATGTTTTCTAATTTCTCCAAAATTGTGAGAATCTTAGGCTGGATGAGAAGATTTATTAACAATGCTCGTAAGCAATCAATTTTTAGAGCAAATAACTTCTCGGTCTTGGAAACCGAAAGTTCGGAAGCGTTTTAGAAGATTTATTAACAATGCTCGTAAGCAATCAATTTTTAAAGCAAATAACTTCTCGGTCTATGAAACCGAAAGTTCGGAAACCGAAGTTCGGAAGCGTTTTAGAAGATTTATTAACAATGCTCGTAAGCAATCAATTTTTAGAGCAAATATCTTCGGAGCAGTCTCGGAAACCGAAAGTTCGGAAAAAAATATCTTTGGAAGAGCGTGCAGTTTAATCACTTTGGGCAGATTGGAAATAGCTGTAAAGGCTTGATGATTGTTAAAGATGATGAAGGTTTGGTAAGAGTATAGACGAAAATTATAGAACGAGGAGACGAATATGTATTTTGTTATCCAATTTTACTTCCCTATAAAACTCATTTAGTCACATACTTGATCAGAGAATTGCATGAAAAAAATTGCCACGCTGGAATGAACATGCTTTCTGCAAAATTGAGAGAAAATTATTTTGCCATCGCATCTAGACGAGCAATTAGAAACGTCATAACCAAATGTACTGTCTGCAAGAGATTCTACTCAAAATCATTCAATACACCGCCGATCCATTTGCCTGTGGACCGAGCTCGTGATGCAGCTACTTTTGAGATCGTTGGTATTGATTTATGCGGAGCTCTTTTCTTATGAAATAGATCCAAGGCATGGATTAATTTATTCACCTCTGCCGTCTACAGAGCATTACATCAAGCTTGTAAGGTCTCTAAGTACGGATACTTATGTGCAAGCGCTAAGAAGATTTACTGCCAGGCGCGGACGATTGTCTTATTTACACTGACAATGGCACCAAATTTGAGGGAGCAGCCAATGCATTAAAACGCTTAGATTGGCAAACAGTTGAACTTTCTACTGCCGGTATTGAAATGGAAATTCAATCCCCCACCTGCAGCCTGGTGGGATGGTTGGTGGGAACGACTTATTCGATCCGTCAAGTCAGGGACGCACACAGGATTTTTGGCTGGAGGGGGTCCAACTTTTAGGGATTGGTGTGGGCGGGGGGGGGTCCAACTTTTAGGGATGTTCCAGATTGTCAAAAATCAGTGATGAAAGATCTTGTTTTCATTACATGGAATTCATTCAAACTAGTCCCACCCACTTCCCTAAGAATACACTACGCAGTACAATGGGAAGGAAAGTAATAGTTCTTCAGTTTTGAGAACAAGATGGTGTTTTATGTTCGCTTTCAGTTCGTTTTTGAAAGTGGAGGAAAACGAGAAAAAAAATTTACTTTTTTTATTTATAAGAACTGAAACTATTGCTACCTCTTTTTGGAATTATTTTATTTGCTATAGATATAGGATAATAATCAATCGGAAAAAAAATATCAAAGCCGATGTGGGGGGAGGGGTCCGGACCCCCTGGACCTCCCCCCCTTGTGTGCGCCACTGCGTCAAGTCATTTTTGTTACAAGTGTTAGGAAACGCTTCTGTGGAATACGAGGAATTGTCGACTCTTTTATGCGACGCGGAGGCACAAATTAACAGCAGACCTCTTACGTACATTTCGGATAGCTCATGTGATCTCGTGCCGCTTACACCATCCATGTTTTACAAGATATTACAGAGATAGGAATACCTGATCTTGACATGATCAATCGAGAAAGACTTCACTTACGACGCAAGCATTGTCAAAATTTACGCGAAGAACTACGTACACGTTTCCGAAAAGAGTACTTAGGACAATTGGTAGAAAAAGCCGGAGAAAAGAGCCTATCTTCAAATATCACTGATGTAGTATTGGTCGGACAAGTCAACGTTAAGCGTCAACTTTGGCCGTTGGCCAGAGTAGAAAAGATTTACCTGTGTCGAGACGGTTATATTGGGGTTGCCTAAGTGAAAACGAAAGATGAAACTTTGGTGCTTCCTGTGAAGAACTGTATCCACCGGAGATATCGGGAGAGGACCCCATTGTTTATGCCATTCGCAACAAATTTGCAAAATTTGGTCGACGAATAAGACCCACGCAAAGACTGAGTTTGTCCACAAAACAGAAACATTGAACTTCAGACTTTCGCGAATATATTTTTTTTCTGTTGTCACTGCCACTGTAAATATTCTTGCGCTTATGTTGTTTTGAATTTTTATTATGTTATTTAGGTGAGAACTGTATAATGTATTGTAAATGATTTGTTACTATAAAACCAATTTGGGGGGAGGATGTGAAATCTAGAGATTAGCAAATTAACTTGGTGGCAACGGAAAACTTGGTTGCTATCGAAACGAGGTAAGAGAAAAAGAGGGTATGAATAAAAGTTTGTGTGGGGAGTTAGTAAAAAAAATAAAAGAAAAGCGAAAGAGTTCGCTAACTGTATGAAGAATTAACTATATTATTATTAGCTATTATAGAAGCTAATAAGAAGTTATAGGGGTAAGTACCCCATTAGAAACCAGCAAACACACACAGGCTCTCTGAACGTCTATTAACGTTCAGAAGGCGTTTTCTGAACGTTAATAGACGTTCAGAGAAACTGTGTGTGTTTGCTGTGTTGTTTGTTTATTTCTGTTAAAATTATTGAACCTGGGTACATTTTCTGAACAGTGTTTGGGAACTATATGTGCGTTAGAATTTACACTATCTGAGAATATAGCCGAGATATGCTACCAATAACAGCTCTATGCTACTTCCCTATCCTTTGAAGTTGTAAAATTTCTCGGCTACCAAGCTATATTTTTCTTCTTTAAAAAATTTCTTAATTTCATTTTATAAATCAACAGTTTCATTTTTAAAAATCAAACTTTAAGGATCCTTTTCAGCTTGAGACTCTCCCGCATTGAGGGGACTGACGGTATGCCTCTGTGGTACGTACATAACAATACCCCACACCTACACGAATTTTATAGCAATCTATGTCTATTCACGACATTCTGAGTAGAGATTCAGACGGACGGACAGACAGAGAAAATGAAAAAAAGCCGTCACAGATATTTCAATAGACATAAGGCTGATAAGAAAAAAAGCTAGACACAGATAAGAAGAGTGAAAGAGGAAGGAAGGGATGAAAACTTCCACACCTTTCCTGTTACTAAGTTTCATTTTTATCGGTTATCTCTGAGAAACGACAGTTCTCGAGACATTTATCTGTCTACTGATCGCTTTTTTTCTTTCTTTCTCTCTCTCCTGAGAAATTCAATGCCTGATAAGACTTATAACTGCGTGTACTATTATTTTTTTTGGGTTTTAAATCCAGTAAAAATTATAGGTTTAATAACCTTGGTTTGCACGTGTAAGTCTACCAGCGGTTCCAATTTTTCAAAACATCTTTCAAAAATTGTTAATGAATGAAAGGTATTGTTTTTGTTAAATAAATAAACAAAACTTTCCATTCAACACACACGAGAGTACGATGAACGCAATGAATGCTTAATTAAACAATGTAAATTAATTTATTAAGTGGGTATGTCTGAAATTTATGTCAGGCACAACTTTGCAATTAATTTTTCGCTATTTTCCTCTCTAAGATTATCTTAATAAAATGGCAGACATTTTAAGAATTGTGACAATGCAATAATACTGAAAAGGGCGGTGGTAGCCCAGTGGTTAAGGCGTTGGACTCGTAACCGGAAGGTTGCGGGTTCGATACCGGCGTACCACTAAATACCACCGTGTACATGCGGTGTACGTGCACGCTAAATCCGTGGTTCCGAAAGTTCTCTCGGCGGTCGCTAGCAGTTTCCGAGGGGTGCCAATATTCAGAAGTCCCCCACCTTCTGATGAGGTTCCAAATTGTGGCGGAAAATTCCGGGAAGGACGTGTATGTAGCTCTAAGCTCAGTCACATTCAGTGACGCGAGCTGTCCTCTCCTGGCAAACAATAATACTGAAAATGATGAGTATAGCATGAACAAATTTATTTAAATTAAATCGTCTTGAGCGTAAAATGCCGTACAGAGACATAAAAAATGCAAGTACATTGACTTCGGTTTTCATTGCAAAGCGCCTGCATTTTTTTAGTAACTAAACAACATAGAAACACACACTGTTCATAAAAGTACACAGAACACTTTGTGGAGAAGACGTTTGGGTACTTTTAAAAATTGTTAGTACAACTTTAATTTTTTAAAAGAAAAACCTTAATTGAATTACATTTTATACACCTGTATTAGCTTTCAATGAATTTGTGAGTGTTACACATGGTTTTATTTTGGGATTTAATCCATTCAGATCAGTTAACCCTGAGCACTACATTAGATCAAGGATCGAAAATACAACAAAATGCATAATAAACAAATAAGAAAGAACAATACGTATAAAAACTCAAAGATAGATTCAATTAGATAGATAAATTATTTTAAGTTTTTATATTGGTCCTTGCTTCACAATATAATTTTAGGAGTTTCTGTTAACTTTTTGACAAGTTCAAACATGGCCCTGTGGAAGAATCCCATGAAACACCAGACACTCCGGCAGCACATTATGGCAGCATGGAAAATGTAATTTGATTTTTATTCAATGAGTACCCAAAGTAGAATAAAATGTCGGTCGATTTTCTAGAGCAATTAAAAACTAAATGATCGGGAACAAAAAGTTCTACTACGAAATTGATTAACAAAATAAACAACACTTTGAATGATGCGAACACTACTATTACTTTGAATTGGTTAGAAAAACAGAAAGCACTGTTAATTGATAAAGAAACGAAACTTACAGAACTCGATGAAAAAATAGAAAACGAAATAACCGATTTAAAGAATTAGAAGTTAAAACTAATCAAGAATATTGTGAGAATGTAATTTCGGTTAAAGCATAAATAGATTGTTGCTTAAAAGATTTGCTAAAACCAGAAAGGAAAATTGAACGAGAAAATTTAAGTCCCGAAGAATCGAGTCAGTCGGGATTCTCAAATATAATTATGCCCGTTGTTACACCAGAAAACAGAACATGTATTAAATTGCCCAAAATAAACACTGAAAAATTTGATGGTAATTTTGAAAACCGGCTAGAATTTTGGTGTGAGATTAAGTCTGCTATTCATGAAAACGAAGCTTAAACAACACAGATAAATTCACTTATTTAAAGAGTTTTCTTAAAGATTCGGATCAGATTGCAATACAGAGATTTTGAATTTCTGGAGACAATTATGACACTACCGTAAAAATTTTAGAAGACAGATTTGAAAGCGAAGAGCTTTTGATTTAAGCGCATATAAACAAGTTCTTAAATTTACCTCTAGTGCTAAATTTTTCGAATGTTAAGGATGTACATCAGTTGTATGACACATGCGGAATACAATTACGCAGCTTAAAAGCTTAGGGTGTTGAATTCAACACTTATGGCAACTTCTTGTCTCCTATAATAACTAAATTGATTTTAGATAATATAAGGTTAAATTACAATAAGGATTATAATTTTATATTACAATAGGGATTAAATGGGATGTTAGTAAATTATTAGTGTATTTAAAGCGGAAGTAGTAACGAGAGAAAGAACTTAATCATTTCGCAGAAGGAAATCAGAAGAAAGCTTATGGCAACAAAACATTTGTTATTGGAAAATAACAAGATATTAGAGATAATTCATTCAAAATGGATTTTAAAGAGAAATGTAAAGTACCTACAGCTGCTTTATTAAATGCTCGTATTGATAGACAAAAATGTTGCTTATTCTGTAAAGAAAATCATAAAATAGAAAAGTGTCCCAAACCTGTTTGTGAAAGAAAGGACATCTTAAGGAAAGAAGGTAGTAGCTGGATTTGTCTAAAAAAATTTAATTTGGTAAAGGATTGTAAGTTTAAAAGTAGGTGTACAATATGTACGCGAAAGAATAATACAGCGATCTGTGAAACCAGCGAGAAGAAAGGGGATAATTCTAACTTAGAAAATGAAGTATCGTCTATTCAAAACAAAAATGAGAGAAGGAAAATTTATTTGCAAGCCGCAACTGCATTAGCACTTGGAAATGGCAATAGATTACTGATTCGAGTACTATTTGACCTTGGGTAACTACGCTCATTCATGGTCAGCAATGTTGCCCGAGAAATTAAAACTGTAATCCGTGGAAAATGAAAACATCCTGATTCACTTTTTTGGCTCCACAGAAGCTGTGAGTGAGAAACGTAAATGGGACAACATTGTTTTAAGAAATCCTCAGATAAGCAATCAAAGCATTTCTATCGAAGTATTAGATACGCCGAAAATAAGTGAAGCTGTAATTAGGGTACCCGATCAAGGAAAAAGGCATTCTTTAAATAGAAATAAATTGCAGCACGCGGATAGAACATATGTGGCTATCCATATTATTATTAGTTGCCTCTTTTAATTGGAAGTAAATTTTTTTTGGAAAATGTGTGTGGTATCGGGGAAAATATGTAGATTGTAAAACTCACTTGTTGCGTCAGAAACAATGTTAGGGTGGACTATTAATGGCACGAGTGTATCCACATACATTAGTGTGCAATTAAATTCGATTAATGCTATGAAAGCAGCAGCAGGGCAAAATCGTCCAGAAACTGATCAGGAATTAAATGATTTATTGAAAACATTCTGGACTCATTAGGTATTGAATAAGAAAAGGAACAAAGCAACCTAGAAAGTGAAGTTTTTGAGGATTTCAAGAACTCTGTTAAATTTTATAATAGTCGGTTTGAGGTTCATTGATCATCGAATAATAAGTTCGATGATTTAAAAGATAACTATAAAGTAGCTGTGATGACTAAAAGGCTTAGCCCCAAAATTTGATAGGTCTCCTGAACTTTATAAAAAATATATGGCGCTGATTGAAGATTATCTAGACAAGGGAATAGTAGAGACTCTAAACACTGAACCTAAATTTATAACGTATTATGTGCCACAACGAGCGGCTATTTGAGAAGATACATTTAAAACTAAATTGCGAGTGGTATGTGACACATCGTCTCATTCTAATAGTTCCTTATTATTGAGCGATTGTTTACATCAAGGTCCTCATTTAATCCCAGATTTGTTCAGCGTTTTACTAAACTTTAGATTGCATAAAATAGCATTTGTAGCGGACATTGAGAGGACATTCCTTCAAATTGGTATTGCTTCGTCTTACAGGGACGCCGTAATAAGGTAAAGTTAGGGTGTAGTGTTACACAAGTCCGTAGCAGTCTTCAAGCTACGTGACCCCTGAGTAGTGCTAAATGTGTTTAAGAGCTTTCGCCTTTTCTCCTGCAGTCTGATTGTTTTTGATTTTTTGCCTAATGGGTGACTCTGGTAAATGTCCTTCTAATGACAAGGACAATTGCTGTGGCTTGTCTTAGACTTGAAACTGGACATGAATACCTACAGGCCCACCTCTTCAGATTTAATCTTGTTGACATCCATTGGCGTAACTGGCCTGATTTTCTAGGGTGGGCTATAGCCCCCTTTATCTTCGCGGTAGTATATTATATGTAAGTGAGCATTACTATAGTATTATTAATTAGTATTAGTTTAATATAAGTCCCGCAGCAGCTAGCCCATACCCAAGGGGGTGCATTTGGGGGGGGGGCAATGCCCCCCAAGAAAAAAATTTTGCCGCCCTCTGCGACTACCCGTAGAATATAATGTATCGAATTATTTTAAGCGCACCTGTAAAAAGTTATCAGTCTTATATACGACATACATTATATAACATATATAAATTTTGTGGCAATCGATGCATATTTACGACAGTTAGGAGCATAGATGGACAGATAGAACAGATGGACAGACAAACCAAAATCATATACACTTTAGCCTTATTTTAAAGTGTTAAAACACATCAGAATCACCAACAATAGTTAAGATAATTTCATAATGAAAAATTAAGTCAACCAGAAAACATTGAGCGTGTGCACTGTTTAGGACATTCTGCCACCACTGAAATTTTATTAACACACGCAGTTAGTAAAAATAATAAAAAAAATAATGTAGTAGTCAAAAACATGTTTTCATAACACTTAAAAGACCTCTGAGGATGGGGAGAAGAAAACAATTGAACATGCATACTCATACTGGGGGCACTGCCCCCTTTGTTGAATCATCTGGCTACGGGCCGACGAAGTGGCCTAGTCACTAAACTGCTGCATTTAAAATCTGTTAATGGGTCCAAAGTCCTCCATGTTCAAATGATACCTCTGAGGGTGCCGATTTCAGGTACTAGGTCTCTCGTCTGGTATTGACTCAAAATTAGGAGACCCGGAGTTAAGATCAGTCTTCCTCCCACTGGAGATCGTTAAAATGGAAACTGCTCCCTTTCGCTGATTCCCGTCTTATTGGGGGACCTGGCACCGCTTGGCTATTGCTAAAGGGCATTTGAAACAATAGTTTATCACACTTAATTATACAGTACCAGGTTACCGAGCCATGCTCAGAATTTAAAGGCTCCTTAAGTGTAAAATAATGAATACGTAAATGCCTTGGCACATATCAATAATCTTCATGGTTGCCAAAGATTTTCATCGCTGTCGGATCACTCATACATTATGAGGTAAGCTTTGGTCGGCATTCAGTGTTACAATGGCATATACTTTGTTTTGAAGAGGGATGCTAAATATTCGATGGTCGGTGCCAGCAGAGTTGAGCAAAAAGTAGTTTAACGTAAGGTGCCTCCTTTCCTTCTGTAGCAGATCAGCGAGGGTATCAGCAAAGATCTTGGGCGATGCATTCACTAACAGCGTCTTCATTACTTCAGAAATATATCTGTCCATATTGAGGACGTTCAAATTCAGCATCAAGAATTTGAGTTGGTTGAACTGTCAAATGAATGAGTTTATAAAAAAAAAATCATCAAGTCTGTAATACACTGTTCGCAACGTAGCAGTACACACCAAAATCGTTAATAGTTCCACTCGTCATATACTGTGAACAAAGCCATTGTAAAGTATGCTTTCAAATTTCGAATTCTTTGAAATGTGGGTGACATCGAAGAAACAACCACACCCATTCATTAGGAAATTCGGAATGTCCTACATCAATCTTACAGTCCCCAAAATGGTTTCGGTTAACTTTTGTTTTTACTCTTCAGAAAAATGCAAAGCTCCAGGGTGAATGCAATCCATGTTAAAAAGTTTTAAACTATGATAATAAGTACCCACATTTGTGGCAGCTTTGTAGTTACTTAGACTGTTTACCCGAAGTATTTGTCGACGTTTAGCTGTTCTATGTCTTTCTCCTTCCAAATACTAATCATCTGTTTCATCTGCTTGTGTTTGAACTGCACGTTCACACATTTTGGCCAAGTGCTGCTGCCGGTGATCAAATGTTTCCACAGCTCGTTTTTGAACTACACTTTCATGCATTTACGTCTCTATAATACATCTATGATGATAATTCTTTACGATTGAAATTGTAAATTTCTCTATAGTGCTTCAATTCAAACATAAAATACTTATTTTTTTCTAATTCAAAGAAAATACATCTTGCATAAACAAATTCTACAAACGAAAATTCAATCTTATAGATACATAAATATAGATGCCATAAAAGTATAATCTTACATAAATATGCTTTAAACATAATTTTATTTTATAAACTCACGCTTAAGAAAATAAAAAGTGTAACGCAATTTAAATTATTAGCACAAAAGGACACTTCGAAATCATGAAATCAAAAACAGAATAGATCAAAAATATTCTTTTATAATAACCCTAACAACTACTTAAACGTTGACAATAATAGAACAAACGGATGGACTGAAGAAAATGGACTTCTAACCTCGAATAAATCAAAAATACATCGCTCCTATATAGTTACGCTGATCCCTGACTGTGTCACAATTCCAGTTTAACCACTCAAAATAAAACTTTTACCATCATTAATCCAAACAGATTAAAAATGTATTGTCTAATAACTTAAAATTTACACGGTTCGTTGGTGCGATCAGCCTGAAAATTATCAGAATTATAGAAAAAGAAAAAATAAGAAAGAAAAAATAAATAAAGAAAAAATCTGATAATCCACCCGTTCCCTGATTTTTAAGCTTTTTTTTGTATTTTTTTTTGTATATTTAGCTCTATTTCATTTAAGAGAATAAAAAAAGGCTAATCATTTGAGTGTCAGAATTTTCTATTGCAAGTGACATTGACGTTACACTGAAGTCACGGTTATCAGGCTTTGGAGGAAAAATTACGATTCCAATTCGCTTAAGATAGCTTTTCTAAATTACTACTTAGTTTAACTTTTTTTCAAAAATAAAACGGTTTTCTATGCATTAAGCATGGATATAGGAGAGGATGGTAATGCCAAACGAAATGTTTCGAATACGAAATGTTTCTGCAGATTATACAATTCGAATTTCGATGTATAATAAAAATTGAATATGAAGTTATTTGATTTTAAGTGGGTAAATATTAAATATTGTGAGTGTAGACATTCTATCGCCCGCTGTAGTTGTCTCCACAAAGGGCTTTATCCTTTAGTTTAATGATAGTACACAACACAAAACAACACAGTCTAATCCACGTCTAAATAAGAATTGAAAATTTATTAGAAAAATCTTAGTAACCAGATTTCAGCCTCCCAATTTACTGCTTCCACATATTGGCAACTCCCAGCCTGCGGCCGGATGGGGCCCGCCATTGCTTTTGGACCAGCCCTCAGAACAAGTCAAAACCCTGTATAAAACCTATATAAAACATTCAAACTTCCATATAAATCCGAATTATATGGCCCGCGATTTCGCTAACATCCTAAAGTCAGGCCCAGGAGTTCGCTACTATCGTAAAGTTCTGCCCGAAACTTTTCAGAGGTTGTCCATACCAGGGGAGTAGCCAGGGGGGGGGGGATATCGGGATATATCCCCCCCCAGAAATTTTTGGATTAGTGATGAAATTCCGTCTATTTATACAGATATAAGTTCATATCCCCCCCGAAATTTTTTTCAGGCGCATATCCCCCCCCCCCCGAAAAATTTTCCTGGCTACGCGCCTGGTCCATACGATGATCAAATAAATGAGTTAAAATCATCAACTGCAGTGAATAAAAACTAAACTGATGGCTGATCAGCTGCAAAATTAATTTGAATATCGGCTGCTAGAACAATTTAGGAATCGATTGTATCATTGTACATTTTTTCATCGGAGTTTCAAAGATCGTTTCATTATAAGCGGTTGTCCCTTAAAAAAAAAAAAAATAATAATCGTCAGGGTAACTACATTTAAATATTTATCGTCAACTTGGCGGAATAAGGCAGTTAAAATAGAATTCAACCTAGTGCCGTTATTTAAAAAAAAAAAAAGAAAAAGTAAAAGAAAGAATGGAATTTTCATGTTACGTCACAAAATCTTTTTTCCTACTGTGAATGACTGAAAAGGGTGTCATTTTCATTTAAATTATTCGGCTAAGCTGAAACTTTTATGCACTTTTGAAATTCGCATGATTATGATCAATAAAATACATGAAAAATCTTTATTGTTTTAGTATATACGCGAAAATACGTTTAGCTTTACGTAGTTACAAGGCTAATTGTATATTCAGGATTTCATAAGATTTACAAATAGTTTTGTATTAGTAACTATGAATTAAAAATAATTAAATTATTTACGTATATTCCATCAAGGTGCTTGCGGGGATGGCGACGAAGATTCTTTTCTCTTTTTCTTTCGCCGGTTGCCAGGACGATATTTTGAAATAAAAATAACTTTTTAATTCTAAACAAATTTATGTAGCTGAATGGTGTAATATATCTACTTACTAAAATATTTATTTGTCTGTGTACTGGATATCAAGTTCCATTTATTTTGTTTCATTGCGAAATTAATTTTTACTATTATATATCGATGGCTTGTATTTTTTAATCCGCCCCAATCTTATTTGAGCGTCCCTTTTAGGAAGATTGCATCAAGTGTGTTTTTCAAACGCTCAATAGATGGCGCTACCGTCCAAAAATTTTAAATTTTAAATTTTGAGTGTTTTAAGAGTTTTTTTCAATCACGTGACCTAGCTCAATCGTTTCAGGGGCCCAAAAAACCCCCAGGTACGAAATTTAAAAAGAATCCTTAGAGCAGTTCGTTCTTCGAGATCGTTCGGACATACACACAAACACACAAACATTCCTCGTTTAATATAAGAGCGGATTAAGGGAGTACACTATACATTTAGGAAGTTGATAAAAAGAAAACCCTCCTTCTGCTTGACACGAAAATCTGGACATTTGATTTGGTTTTAAAATGCTGCTTTTCTCAGAATAATCAGGAATGTTAATTTATTTCTACCAACTAAAGTTAGCGATTTTTAACAGTTTTTATATTTAACACCACGTCTGTACATGTATTTAATGTTTAGATGGTAAGTTGTTAGATTTTCTTGCAATAATATTAAAACCAGTAAATTTTCGGTTAAAAAAGTTGACCATACAGGGAGAAAAATCATTACTTGTTTACTTTTTATTAAATAAAAACATTTTGAAGCATCGCTACTGTCGTTAAGCAGTAGAAATTTTGTTCTTATAAAATTTATCAGTTCTTAGAAAAGAAGCCTGAAATTAACAGATTTTATTTGAGCATGATAAACTAGTTACAGTTCTTTTAGAACCTCTTAAATTCATAATGCTTATGGTTTGGGCTAAAAAATTTAAACCTTTTTTTTGCGAGGTGAGAGGAGAGAAAGAAAGCATTTCTCGGAAGTGTTTTTAAAAATAAAAAAATTTAAATTTAAAATATAAAAATCACTAATTACTCTTTTTGTCTGATGTTGGAAAGAATGCACAAAAATACATGACATTTGTGATTTGAATGCCAGATCGCGCGTTCGCTTTTCCACCTAGCAGCGAAGACCACCGTTTACAGGTGGTTTATGTGTGCATCTTAAATTAATGGTTCCAAAAGTCCTCTGCCCAATTAGCAGCTTTCAAGGATCACCAACGTTTATAAATCTCTTAACGTCTGATGAGGGTCTAAGCAAATACATATGTATACAGTGTGCCCGCTAAAGTTCGCTATCACGGCAATAATTTCTGAACGGCAAGAGCTATAGTAGGGTCTAGGTATAGTAAAGTTGCCTTGCGCTAAGCAAGGCGCAACAAGTGGCGCTCATAGCGCTACTTGTTGGATAAATTAGGACTTAACGTTTTTATCACAAAAACGATCAGAGGTACGGGAAAAGTCATCTATAAAGTTGTTAAAATCATCGATTTAGTAAGAAAAGACACCTTAATATTAATTTGTACGTGGTTCTCTTTAGTTCTCACAATAATGTTACGCATGAAACTCACATTTGTTTGGTCGAATTTTCCAAAACTGCATTTACCTGACTTTAAACTCATTTATCCTTTTATGCTAAAAGTGTTTTCTGTCAGCAACAATACACATCTAGAAGCTGATCTGAAATTCCCGCTGGAAGATGTTCAATATGGTTGGTGACACACTGGCAAAAGTATCAGTAATTTTATCAGTTAGATTTTACCCCTTCAACTTTTAACATTAATTTGGTCAAAATCATAGCAGTAACTCGTATACAGTTAAGTGCATAATTTAGTCCTTATCCTGCACACATTACTTTTCCTGCAAAACTAATCCTACTATGAAACCACCAAAAATTCTGAAAAGCCAGTTTCCAGTGTCAGGTCCAGAGGAGGGGCAAGAGGGGGGGCTTCATCCTCCCCCCCCCCAAAAAAAAAGAAAAGCTTAAATGTAACATTTTACTTTATTGTACATTTTCCGTATGTCAAATAAGCTACAATTAGCCCTTCCCAAAGCAAATTATATTGGTTTAATGTTACATTTTTCTTACATATTGTATAGGTCAAATATCTTAGAAATTAGCCCCTCCCCCCAAAAAATTCTGTATATGTCACTGCCATTTTCTAACTACCGAGTGCCAGAGGATGGGCTGAGGGGGCTACACCATACCCCCCCCCGAAATGGGACCCTTTACTTAGCTTACAGTTTTATATATAGCTTACAATTGAACTTTAGCTTACAATTTCATATACAGCCCTTCCACCCCCAAAATAAAATCCTGGCTTCGCTACTGTCAGTGCCGAAATCTCTTCACCTGCAGAAAGAAGATACTCCTAAATATAGACAGTAAACGAAAATATGATTTCTATTTCTCGCTAGCGCCTCACTATGGCACAGTGGTTATGCCACTGAAAATGGTAGACGACCGAAGTGTGAAAGTCCCGGGTTCGGGTCCCATCGCGCGGCTATCGATCTAACGGTCTGGAGTTTCGGTAGGTTTTCTCCAGATGTAATGCGTTAGAACCCCTTAGAAAGTCCTCCTACCAAGGACGCCCCCATTGGCAGATCGCCCTACTGTAGCGTTGCCATAATCACACACAACCAACTTATTTCTCGCTAACTGTTAAAGACCGCAGAGATGATTTTGACCCACAACCTCCTTTTGGATCTTACAACCAGGCGCCTATTATTGCATGGGTACTTGGGGCACACATAAAAATAATCCAAAAAATTGTGGTTAAAGCTATGTACAAGGGCACAAAAATTGAGGCAGCTATATAAAGGTGCCTAAAATTTGAAAAGTGTCCTGGGTGCAAATATTTGATAGTCAGGCCCCGCTTAAAATACTCCTATTCTTAGTCCCGGTAAAAGCATATTCACGGTAAGCATGCGCATATAGCTAAAGTCTTCTAAGCAAAGTGATGTAGATGTAGATATCTCATTGATGAAACCATACTTCACCGCTCTCTTCCGTCATTCCAATGAAAGTCCCCCACCACCCGTCAGCAAGAGAAAAAAAAAAGTAAAAAGATGGGCCCGAGAAGGGAGTTTCCTTGACCTCTGGCCCTCAGTCTCAGTATGGGGAGTAAAAATTGCTTGAAATGGAACAGCTACTTAGAACTTTTCAATATGATCTTTTGCAATTGTTTTTTCCAGCTTTTCGCATTAATGAATTTTTTAGTGCAACTGGTTAATTCTCTTACCACTTATCGGAAAAAGGTTCACATTTTTCTAGGGTGGGCTAATTGTAGTCCTAGGGTGGGATATGACCACCCTGCCCCCCCCCCCCCTCTGTTACGCCAATGTTGACACCCCAGATTGCATTTTGTGCACTTCTGGGAATCCAATGACTGAAAATATCTTTATTCTTGTCCTGCTCTACAAGGCGTCCTTTCTGCGGACTTTTTTATTGACTCTTCCAGCTACTGGGACAAAATCTTATTTGTATTGGACTGCAAGGCGCCGTATGCTCGAAAGAGCCTAGGCGGGCGCAATTAAAAAGAAGTAATCAGGTAAAGTAAATCCCAGAATTCTACGTATGAAAAGAGTACTGTTCGGTGCAAAATCCAGTCTGTTTTTGTTATCGGCTGCCATCAAATATCATCAATATAAATAAAATTAGACTTTTGTCTGTACTTTTCTTGGAATTCAAAAATTTTGCGATTTCTATCCGTTTCAAGCACCCGGGAATCCGATGCGACCCTCAAAAAAAGTTTGTCTGTCTGTCGTTCTGTCGTTCTGTCATTCTGTCATTCTGTCCGTGACGCTTTTTTTGTTTAAGCATCACGTAAAAACGACTGAAGCGAATGATATGAAATTGGGTGTCATGATAGGTGGTCACTCAACTTAAAACATAGGCGTCGAATTTTTAAAAAATCTTGATTGGATTTTGAGATTTTGCGAAAATCCTTTCAAACTGCGTAAATTTGTGTTCAAGCATCACGTAAAAACGACTGAAGCGAATGATATGAAATTGGGTGTCATGATAGGTGGTCACTCAACTTAAAACATAGGCGTCCAATTTTTAAAAAATCTTGATTGGATTTTGAAATTTTGCGAAAATCCTTTCAAACTGCGTAAATTTGTGTTCGCATCACGTAAAACGCAAGGAAAATGAATTGGTGCATGATAGGTGGTCACTCAACTTAAAACACAGGTGTCCAATTTTTAAAAAATCTTGATTGGATTTTGAGATTTTGCGAAAATCCTTTCAAACTGCGTAAATTTGTGTTCAAGCATCACGTAAAAACGACTGAAGCGAATGATATGAAATTTGGTCACATGATAGATGGTTGCTCAACATAAACTATAGGTGTCCAATTTTTTAAACATTTTTATTAGATTTTGAGATTTTGTGAAAATTCTCTCAAAATACGTTTATATTTCTTCGTTTGTATTTCAAACATCACGTAATAACGACTAATACGAATGATACGAAATTCAGTGATATGATAGGTAGTTGCTAATCTTAATTTATAGGCGTTGAATTTTAAAAATATTTTGATTACATTTTGAGATTTTGCGAAAATCGTTTTAAAATGCTGAAATTTTGTTCCAGCATCACGAAATAAAGACTGCAGGGAATGAAACGAATTTGGGTGACATGATAGGTTGTCACTCACTTAAATTCTAGGCTTCCAATTTTTCAAAAATGTTGATTAGATTTTGAGATTTTGCGAAAATTATTTCAATATGCGTAAATATTCGTTCGCGCATCACATAATTACGACTAAAGCGAATGAAATTATATTACTTAGTTACTCTCTAACCTGTAATATTTTAACAATACATAAAAATTATAACTTTGCTTTCTTTACTTTGGCACCATACTACATCCATTCTGTGTTCTCCTACAATGCTGACGAAATTTCTTGCTTTTTGGAAATTTGCATTCACTAACCCGTCAAGGACGGGTACTTCAGCTATTAAATAAATATAAAGAGAAATATCTTGAAGTATTGAGGCGCGAGGAAGGAGTTATTGCAGCAAACTAAACTGAAGAAATATTCTGTAACTAAGAGAGAAGCTCTATAAATTATCGGAATTTTTTTTTAATCTTATTGGATTTCTAAATCCAGTTACAATTAATGCGAGAATAATTATGCAAGAAATGCGGAAAATTGGATTAGGATGGGATGATAAACTTCCGGAAGAACTGAATATTAGATTAGAAAATTAGTGTGCACAATTTGAGAAATTTCAAGATTTGAAAATAACTAGACATTATTTGGGTGAAAACAGTGAGGACGAAATAAATGACGTTCAATTATATTGCTTTGTCGATGCAAGTGGAAAATGTTTCGATGCAGTAATTTATGCAAGATATCAGACACAGAAGCAAAAAATACTAATGAGATTTGTTTTTGCTAAGATACATGTTTGTGTCCCTGAAATAATATCCTTGCCAAGATTTGAACTTATGGGTGCTATTGTAGGAGCTGGATTTGCAGTATATCTATCGAAGCATTTGAATAAATATAAACTTCCTATATTTTTGGATGGATTATAGAGTGGCTCTACATTTGATTCATGGTAATCCAGAAGATTGGAAGCCTTTTGTACAGTCTGAGAAATTCAAAAGAATTGTGACAAAACTCTTTTGGTCATACTGTCCGGAATACGAAAATCTAGTGGACTGTCAAACAAGAGATCATACATTAAAATCTGTTTTAAACGAAGAATGGTTTCAAGGGCCGAAGGGGTTGAAAATGGAAAGTTGTGTTTGGCCAAAGATAGGTTCATTGAATTGGTATGAAGAAGCCGTATCAGAGAAACGTAAATCAAAGAAAATGAACATCCTTCAAGTCAAATGTATGATTGATGCGAAGACTAACCTTATTGATTTAACACGTTTTAACAGACTATCCAGTTTGATTAGTGTAACTGCACGATCTTCAGATTAATTAACAACAGGAGCCAAGATTAATTAACAACTGGAGATTAATTAACAACTGGAGCTTCAGAGCCAATAGCTAGCAATTCTCGAATTGTGAATTTTCCATTCTTTGATAAGATAAAATCATTAGAATACGTGGAAGGCTTCAGAACGCTAATTTGACCTTTGCAGAAATTAATCCAACAATCTTGCCTGATTTGAATCATTTTTCAGACCTGTAGATCAAGCATGCTCCCGAACAGTTAGGTCATGCTAGAATAGCTGAAACTCTCACTTAGATTAGAGAAAAAATGTGGGTTCAAGAAAAAGCGTGAAATAATTTTGCAGAATTGGATTCTGCAGGATTATCTTGTGTTTCAGAATAAAGCCTCTTATTCTCAAAATTTACCACCTCTACCTCCAGACAGAATCAGAGACACATTGCTATTTGAAGTGTGTGGTGTTGATTTTCTTGTGCCATATTTACCAGAAGTGGTATGTTACACTATTCACTTGTGCCAATCGAGTTGTTAATTAATCACGTGTACGAGCAGTGCACCTTGAACTAGTTAATGACTTATCTGCTGCAGAATTTCTATTAGCATTTAGAAGATTCATTTCAAGGAGTGGAATTTGCAAAGTAGTGTATTCGGATAATGAAAGAACTTTTAGGAAGACCAATAAAGACATTAAAAATTTTTTTTCACTTAATAAAAAAACAAGAAGTTCAGAACTTCTTCAGTGAAGCAGAATGCAGTGGAAATACATAATTGAGAGAGCAGCATGGTGGAGTGGTTTCTTGGAGAAGCTTGTCCGATTTACAAAGACTTCAAAAAGATCCCCTGGAGAACTTGTTTACATTATCAAGAATTCAAAACGACTATAACTGAAGCAGAAACCCTCATCAACTCTCGACCGTTGAACTTCGTTTATAATTAAACAGATGAATCTAGTCCATTTTGTCCAGGACATTTTCTAATTGGAAAAAGAAAACTGCATTGCCACCTGAAAAGATATTTCACAAATCTTCTACCAAGTCAGGCCTGGTAAAAAGGTACAGATACAGATCGAACTTGCTAGATAAATTTTGACAGAAATGGAGACTACAATATGTAATGGACTTGAGATCTGCGCATAGATGTCGTGGGAATAACTCCTCTCCACTGATCTGCAAAGACACTTTTGTTATGATCTATGACGACAAAAAGCCAAGAAGGAGGTGGGCCTGACGGAAGAAACTCATGCAAAACGAGACGGCAACATCTGAGCCTGCACTGTGAGACTGTCCACTGGAAAATTGCTACAGAGAGCGGTGCAACATCTCTACCCTCTGCAACTCAACTCAGAAGCTGAAAGACAATCTTGCCTTTCGGGGCCGGAGGATGTGGAAGAATCCCACGAAACGCCACACACTTCGGCAGCGCATTGACGTGGTACATTGGCACCGGCAGAGTATTTCCCAGGGGGGGGGGGGCAAAGACTACTCCAGGAGGGGCAAAGGCTACTTCAACGTATGGTTACCACGTTGGAAAGAGCAAAAAAGCAAGGGAAAATACTGCATACAAAAATCCAGGGGGGGCATGCCCCCCCTGCCCTATGCTGCCGGCGCCCATGACGTGGTATGTCAGCGTCTGTTAGGTGGGACCTTTAAGTACGTTTCGCGAGAGCGTGAACTTATTATTGATGATCAGTGTAAAACATTAACAAAGTTTCATATGTATCTGTATGTTTATTTTTCATAGTTTAACCAAGAATTGAATATGTTAATAATAAAGATAGACATTTAATTATATAAAAGTGGTACGCTTTAGAGATTGCGACTTCAGGGCTTTAAAATCCCCCCCCCCCCCGCTGCATAAATTAAATAAGCAATTATTTACTTAAATTTATTGAGTAATTTAAGAACTTAACGAGAAATTATTCAGGCCCGAATTCATGATAATTGTTCTGCAAATCGAGTATACGTTGGCGGAAATTTACCCATTCTGAACAAATGTTCTGTCAGGCAGTCATGCACGGTCTGGAGCATAAAACTTGTCACTGCCTCTTTACGTGAGTATTTTCCTTTATAATTCCCAGCAATCTTATGTTTTTATCTAGGTTTTTACCATTGATTTTATTTAACATGTCGATGTTTACAGTGATGTGCTATATTATTAGACTCATCAGCGTAATTGTGTAAAAAACACTTATCTATAATAATTATAATAAAGAGGTAAACTTTGTTGCATAACTTAGCTGATAGTAAACTTTGTTCATATGTAAGAGGTAATCTTTGAAACTATTGAACAGATTCCAAAAGTTCTTTGGTTAATAAAAAGCTACACTATCTCCGACGGACATAGGCTATATAACTTCACGCTACGCTAATAGTTTTCACGAGTATCGAGAAATAATGAAGTATTTTCGCCAATAGCAAAGGTGACCGAATTGGAAATTGTAGTAGTTAGTATGAAGTTCGGAAAGTATTTGTAGAAGCAATAAATACGAGAGTGGGAAGATCGCCAATTAAACTAGTTTTGAGCCATCGCATGCAGAACAAGCTGCACTGAGATCTATGTTTTGCTGTGAGAAGCGCTGTTTCTTCGTTGTTCTTTGAAGCTAATTTTGAAAGCTGCGAATTCTTCATTGTTGTATGCTGAGGAGCAGTTAAGAATTCTGCACGGGAATTTCCACAGATTTTGGACTGTGTAAGATTTTTATTGTATAAGAATTACACTATTAGAGAAAGACCCAGTGCTCGGCTGACTGTTATAAAACGTGTTATTGCTCGCCAATTTTGTGAATTGTGTACTGAAGATTGTTCTTCGAATTTATAAAACTAATAAAATTTGTATTTCGTCCTGTCAACTGGACTCACGCCCGGACTGGCTCCTTTGGGACCCTCAGCTAGGAATTAAAAAGAGGCTCCTTGCTGGGGAATTTAGAGGGAATAGAATGCTAAGATATGCAATATTAGAAAATTAGGCTTATGTGCCAGAAACCGCATTAAACTACAGTAAAACCTTGCTATAACGATACAAGATACAATCGCTTAATCTGTCTATAACGATAAAATTTTTTGGTCCTGCGGAATTTCCATTCAACGCAATCTCCCCTCGACATAACGATACATCCCTCTAGAACGATAATTTTATTGGGTTCCTTAAGTATCGTTGTATCGAGGTGTTTTACTCTATTTTAAAGCTGCTGGGGCCCCTGCTTCTTCGGGGAGGTTTTCAAGCCGCGGGGTCTGTGGCAGTCCTCCGTTACACGACCGTGTATAGGCGTAAGATTACTGGGAAATGAATAATCAAATTACTTTGATACATATTACTCTGAGATTAAATTACTCTAAAGTAGTATATCGTCATTTTCTGATATCTGCTCAGTGCAAAAAGTTTATTTATTATTACCAGCTTTTATTATTTGACAATATTCTGGCTGATTCACATGGTATATATATTTTTGTTTTGAGGTCACAGTTCACCGCATAATGCTATAGAAGTCTTTTTTTTTTTACTAAAATTTGGTTAGTAAGCAACCTATAATGTCAAAATCTCCCAAAAGTGCACATAGCAGATATTCATTTGACAACGACGATATTCATATTTGGGGGTCTCGCTGGGGCCCCCTTAGCTCGGGGACCGACTCGGCGATCGCCGACCAGCCGACCTGTCCAGTCCTGGCCTGATTGGACTGTTTACTAGAGCTTACTCTTTACACCGTACTAATAAGATTAATAAACCGAGAATTAGTTTCTGCAATTTATAATTTCATATACTTTAAATTGTTATTTTAATTGAATTTGTACAAAAAGGATGTAATTCCTTTAGCTTTGTGTTTACAGCCTTTGAAACGATCGATATTCTTTGGTATATTTCATGCGTTATGACTGACACCTTATTATAATTAATGGAGGCTGAATATAAAATTGCATTGGAAATTGGAAAGTAAAAATGTAATTTAATGTTTTCATTGTAGTATAGTAATTAAGAAGTTTTAGTATAGTAAGTTTTCATTTATAATTTGAAAACTAATAATATTTTTATCTATCTGTGTAATTTTATATTTAAGGTGCACTTTTAAAAATTTTAAGTTATTTTTAATAATTAGAGCTGTAAACACATCTCCCATAAATTTGAACAAAGATGGAAAAAAAACTAATTTACATAATTTTTGTAATTCTCAGTTTAGCAGAATACACAAATACTTTAAAATATGTACAGTCTTTTAAGGTATTGAGTGCATTTAAAATTAAAAACAAAAGCTTCATGAAATAACTTAATGCATTAACGTTTACCTTAAAAGGAAATCTTAAAAAAAAATCTACCACCTACATAACAGTTAAATCTGCACTGATGTCTAGCTGTACAAAGTTTAACAGGTTTGGCAAAGTAACTTTGCGATAATATTCAGATGGCAAATACTATATGTATCCTTTCCTGGTGCCTTGTGAGAAATGACCACCTGCAAACGATTTGAGATAAAAAGAGCTCAGTAATAATCGCAAGAAAAAAAAAATCGTAACTGTGACAGCAGATATACATTTTCTCAATTTGTTGTTATCTGCACTCATTCAGGTAAAAATCTAAATCATATTTCAGGATATATACCTTAATTTTTTTTAATCTATGACGTACATTTATATTAAAAACTGTTAAAAAATACATTCAATATATCTCGTAAATCAGAAACAAAATGGTTGCCGGAAAGGCCGTTGTAGCCGGACTCAGTGCAGTTAGTTTAGTGACGCTTCTATCCGGCATCGGATATCACTTCAAACCGTAAGTAAAATATCTTAAGTAATAATTAGTATAATTTTTCGATAACTATTAAAACAGCTGCTAAAATTGAGTGAATCTTTTCAAAAACCACTTAAGTTAATCGATTGCGTGGATTTTTAGGAGTTATTTATATTCATTATAGTGATTAGGCACCACAGTATGTAATATTTTTGTTTTATTAACATTGTTATAAAAATATAGTAAAAGACCGTAATTGGACCCCTTTTGGAAAAATCTTGACTTTCGTAGCTTTTAAATGACCTGTTTAATTTCAGTGAACAATTGAAAATAATTAATGAACGTTTGTTTCGAAGGACAAAAGTTCCCACATTCTTCTGCCATAAACCCGACACAGATTGATTGTGTATCACTGAGATGATCTCTTTTCTGGAAAAGTGGTTGCTCAGGATATTTAATTATTAAAAAAATATAAAAAGTTATTACTAAATTTTTTGTTTATGTTTCCAGCAAAAAATATTCTTCTGTTTTTAGTATAGTCTCTATTTTTAATATAATCTATTTTCTTAAGTGCCATTTAAAATTGATACTTGCTTGGATTATATAATAATACAGAAAAAAAAATTACTTATCACGTAATATATATGACCAGTTTTTGCTGTTATTTTGATCTTTTTCAAACAAATTTTATGATAGTATAAAATACCCTTGGAAAAGGCATTATTTTCAGGGTGTCTGAAGACATCCCCCAGAACCATCCCTAGTAGCAATGACTGCTTGTTTTCTGCTCGGTCGTTCATCGACTCGTCGAATTCATTCAGCAAGTGCACTTTTGTTTATCTGCAATAGATGATTTTTATTCATGGATAGAAGTGATCTGGACGAGCAGTTTTGCCGATGGGAAACCGAAAAACAATATCTTATCCGAAACTGCAGCTCTATAGCCATCGGGCCTTGCAGGTGTCCCCAGTGGTTTACACTTTACCCAAATTCCTATAAATATTTGCATAATTTAGATGTGCCTTTGCATAATCTAAGGGAAATTTTGAACAATTCTTGAATTAATCGCATAATTTACCTCAAATTTCTTGTATTGGGGATGGTATCCCCTCCCTCTTGCCCCCTCCCACAAAATATAAATTTGAAAAGAAATATTTACAAAAAAAAAAATGTAAGTGTTTATTATATAAAAATCGTTTGTAATATTTAAATAATTAAAAAAAATGTGTTTAAAGAAAGGAAAGAAAATCTACACTGCTGGCCATCGTAAATGCAACACCCTGAAGGAAGCATGCAAATAATATGAAATTTACAACATGCATTAGCTGAGGTGAGATATGCAAATGATTAGAATTTCAGCGCAGACGCACATCAAGCGCGCCTGTGGCGCCACTCAAAGCGCTATTTAAGGCTTGGAGATTTCGACGGTTTCAAGTATAGCAATTGTGTTTTTCTTGCTTTTTTTTCAAAAAAACGATAAATTATGCCTCGTAGGAAACAACGATCATCTTTTGATCAAGTATCCGAGTTTGACAGAGGAAGGATAGTGGCATACCGAGATTGTGGGTTATCTTTCAGGGAAATCGGTCGTCGTATTGGACGAAACCAAACAACTGTGATGCGGATATGTGATCGTTGGGTGCAGGAGGGTACGACGGACAGACGTGATCGACCTCAGTGCACCACGTCACGTGATGACAGGCAGATTGTACGCATGGCAGTGACGGACCGCTCAGTCACATCACGAACCATATCACAGCAGATTCAGTCTGTAACGCATCATCCAGTGTCTGCGCGTACCATTCGACGTCGTTTACAGCAGAATGGTCTGTCCGCAAGACGTCCGTTGCTTTGTCTACCTCTGACGCGGAACCACAGACGTCTCCGCCGCCAATGGTGCGATGAAAGAAGGATGTGGACGACAGAATGGAATGAAATTCTCTTTACTGACGAGTCACGCTTCTGTATGCAACACCACGACGGTCGGATTCGAGTCTGGAGACACCGTGGAGAGAGGATGCTGAACAGCTGCATTATGCACCGTCACACTGGTCCTGCACCGGGTATTATGGTATGGGGCGGTATCGGATATCTCTCTCGCACTCCTCTAGTACGCATTGCCGGTACTTTAACCAGCCAGCGCTACATCTCCGAGGTGTTGGAGCCAGTTGTCCTTTCTTACCTTCAGGGCTTGCCAACAGCCATATTTCAGCAGGATAATGCACGGCCACACGTGGCACGCATTGTCCAAGGGTTCTTCGTCAATCACCAGATTGAATTGCTTCCCTGGCCGGCGCGCTCTCCGGATCTTTCGCCGATAGAAAACATGTGGTCCATGGTTGCTCAACGACTGACCCAGAGTTCATCCCCAGCTGTCACACCAGATCAACTTTGGCAACGTGTGGAAGCTGCTTGGTCTGCTGTACCCCAAGAACACATTCAAAGTCTCTTTGAATCAATGCCGAGGCGTGTGGCAGCTGTGATCTCCAACAACGGCGGCTACTCTGGGTACTGATTTTGGCAGGAACCACGCTTCATAGAATGCTGTAAATTTAATCATTTGTTACTTGGTCAACATGTTATCTACACAATAAATTTTGTTGTGATATCTCTTGTTTTTCTTGGTGTTGCAATTTGGGTGGCCAGCAGTGTATTTGAGCGTCAGCTACATTATAAGAAAAACGGAAACTTCATTACAATGAGCAACTCTTTTGAAACCTTTATAAAGTAAACAGCAAGAAGAGAAATCAGTTAATTTTTAAAAGTTATCCAAGAAATATGAAAGTTAAAATCACACTAAAATTCCTATACAATTGGAAATATTGTTTTTTAATTATTAATTATGAATGTTGTAACTACTTACATACATTGGTAAAAAATGAAATTAATTTCTTACCAATCGAATAATTTGACTACTATTAATAATAGCTGAACAACACTTTGTCAAAATTTCTCCCCAAGTCCCAATCTGAGACTAAAATAGCCGCTACTTCACACTTTGCCTTGCATATTACAAGATTCGATGGTCTAGGAGTAGCGCGCTTATCTCGGACTCAGTACACTCAGGGTTCGGGCCCGGGGAAGGAAGAATTTCTTTTTTTTTTTTTTTTTTTTTTTTTTTTTCAGAAAATGAAAACATAACAAACAGAACGGAAATTTTTTGAAAATTTTGCTGCCAGTCGTTTATTTTTTATTAACAAATATATTTTAAACTGTTTATCGGTTTCTTTTCTTTATTTCATCGGAGTCATCGGGAAACGATGATCGGCTTTATGGCCCCCCGAGCGGACATTTTGTACCAGTTGCCGATGAAATTTTCCCTCTTTTGGATGAAAAGCCGTGATCGGCTATTGCTCCTTCTCCTCGGATTTAACTCCCCCGCCTCTCATCGACCGATGGGTTATTGCTACTAGGGATAGGCATTGCCGTTCATGGATATTTGGGGACATTGTTCTAAACTTTTATGCATAATATGCATCCACTCAAAAGAGTACTCTAGTAATAGTTATATTTCCTATTTTAATTTCGTGAAAATCTACCGTAAAATACGGCGAAAGCGCCTCCCTCTAATAAACGCCCTCCCCCTGCTTTTCTCGTGCATTTCGTTTGCTCTAAAAATACCGAATAAACGCCTCCTTAAGATGGATTCATACTGGCCTGACACTTGCATCGGCTAAGCACACGGTCATGGGTTCAATTCCCACTCACATACTCTTTGTAAAAATTGCCTCTCTCTGAGTTCGTAAAAACTCCCATTGTGATACAATAGATGCCACTGATCAAATCACGCCATATGCCAGCAAATTGTGACGTCAGAACAATGCTCTCTCTTTGCTTCGTTGAGTGACGTCATCGCGGTGTCTCAGCGGCACAGAATGGACAGTATGAATCCAGGTACACTTGCAGATTAGAGCGGACGATTGAAGGGTATATTTTGACAGTTTATCCACCCCTACCGTTTATCCGCCCCATAGATCGCGATTCGCCTTGAAAATTGGGGTAGGGGCGCTTTTCAGGTATTTTACAGTGAATAGTTTTTGAAAAAATACGAAATTAGACAGAATTATGAAAAGTTATTAATATATTTATAATATAATTCACTTCTACGACGAACAACATTTTAAGTATGACATATAGGAGATCAGTCTTAAACTCGAATATTTGTTGAGAGGGTATACAATGCAGAAAAAAAAATGTGAAAACTGCCATTTTTTTTGTCCTCAACTGCTGCTTTATAATTTAGAGACAAATCGAAAACAAATCCTGTAATCCGGGAACTTGCCCGGCAAATTGTCCTAAAAGTCACCTTAGTCTACGTACTTGCAGGATCACATTTAGAAAACGGCTGTAGACAAGCTGGGATCCTTGCCCCGACCAGCGATTTCTGTGGTGGGCAAAATTTAAGAAATTTAAAGAAGGATGTTGTTTTATGAAATAACTAGATTAGTAACAACTCTTGGCACGGATATGAAATTAATTATATTATATTATATTATGAAATATATACACGCAGATACACCCTCTCAAAAAAGTATTCGACCGAAAGACAGATTTCTTATGTCAGTTTCACACATAAAATATTGTTCTCCCTAAAAGTGAATCATATATATTAATAACTTCTCATATTTCTTTTTAATTTCTTGTTTAAAAAACTGTTTAGATATTCACGAAACTAAAATAGGAAATTTGACAATTATTTCAAAACTTTTTTGAGTGGGTGTACAAAATCGGGCATCAAAATACAGTATATTACAATCATTACTACAGCTAACTACGGTGAACTTTCACTTAAAAAGAGGATTCCAAGTGGAGTGTATTATCAAATGCGAGAGAAAAGTTCCCGATCTGTACAACAGATGGCGCAATATATCTCAAGAAATCGGATCATTTTTGAAGTCATTCATTCAATGGATTTTCCTAGACTTTCTGATAATTATTTATATACTCAATTGACAAGCAATCATTAAATGTTTTAAGTGTTAAACTAATAGAACTGTAGAACAGTTTTCTAACTACTAACCGTGTAAAACTGGATAGTGAAAACTTTTAAGTCAATAAAGTATGCCATTTAATTTAAATAAACAACCCCATTTAGGCACACTTAAAAATCTAATGCCTTTGTATGCTTATCTTTTTAGGTCTATTTTATTTTTGGCGTACAACGCGAACAAATACATTTCGACTCTTACTTTTCGTATTAAAAGCGCACGTTATACGTCCGGATATAAAGTTAAGTTAAACATTGGCGCAACAGCCCTTACGAGGAGTCAAAGCCTGCGCTGCACAGCCCTTCTTGAAAGCATAGGCTCTGGGAATGCGGAAGCATATGCCTCGGTAAGGTAGTTCCTCATTTTATCGACCCACGCAAGGGATGAAAGGTTGAGAGAACCTTGCTCAGACCGGGAATCGAACCCCGTACCAGTGGCATAACATTTCAATGCGCTACCATTAAGCTACGGGGCTTAATGGTCTACGTCCGGATATACTGCATTTAACTTTATTGTTGTAGACTGTCAGCTTAGCTGTACGGAACTGGAGTGCTTTAAAGCTATGAACGTCAGCCTCGGGGATCCGCAAGAGCGTGGAAGTTCTCTTAGAGCAGTGTTTCTCAGCGAGAGGTCTACGCCCTATAGGGGACAGCTCGAAAATGATCTCGACCAGGTCCTTTATAGACTCGAAAATTCTCTTTTATTTTGGGAAAATAAAGTTTAAGTCCTGCTCCTTATAAAATCTTTAAGAGCAATGAATCCCTTATATTCTTTAAAAGTGAAAACAGAAATTAGCGCCAGCTACTTTGATTTAAGTTAAATTACTTCATTTACACTTCTGCGACCGCATCGCTATACATGGCCACCTACTCAGCCATGGCATGGTCATTCAAATGAATATTAATATATTAGGTATATATGTAAGGAGGGGGGACATAAGAATTTTGTAAAGGCAGGTGGGGAATAGCATAAACAAATTTTGGGAAACACTCTTACGGATCACTGGATTTTGCAATCACTGACAATCACCCAAAATCACCGAGAATCACCGAAACGGGGCCATTCCTGGATCCACACATCTTTCCAATCTACCGAGCCAGAGGGCATATGTCCCCAAAGATTAAACGTGAACGTTCGTCGCATGTACACGGAGGTCTGTGATCAGCCAAAAATCGAGTCTGCTGACCCATAAGTCTACACCCTGGGGACTGCACTATCACAGCCCTGAGGGCAGCAATTAAAACAAACCCAATAATTTTGTTCGTTTATTTACAAAGTTTTAAATTAATTTTTACTGAAGAATTTAACTGAACCCACACAGTGTCATCTTATTTCCAACCGGGTTTGAAATCGTCGCACATCCGACCTGTTCTGTTAAAAAGCAGGTGCCTTGCATGATTGATAAGATGGGACCGTTGCATTTGTGACCGCTTTAAGTGTGAGGTATTGATGGGAGCGGGGGGGGGGGCTTAAGAACCATGTGCCCATACACATGTTAATTTAAAAAGTATTCTAAAAGGTGCATTTATTTAGCAACTGGAAAACCCAAAAACGTACAAAGGATAAATCTATTGTATAGTCGATCATTTTCAGATTTAAAATTAAATTTATTAAAATATCTTTAGTAATAAGCAAAACTTTTAGATTTTAATTTAAATGCGACAGATTCTTACATAAAATCATAGCTGCCAAGATGTAAGAATTTTTCGTACAGAAATTTATATTGTTTGCACGATTGTACTAATGATTAAGGAAATCGTAGGAATTTTTACTGAAAACCTCCAAAATATACATTTTTGCAAATATTGAATATATTTGAGGTTTTGTTTATTTTCAAGCAATTAAATTTCTGCATTTTTTCTACTTCATATAAGTTGATTATGCTGTCTGATTATCAACTTTTTTGGCTGGAAACACTTCTCTAAATATATATGCTTCAGCATTCTAATTTCAACCTTTTTTTCAACCCTTTTAAGAAGAAATATTTTTCCTTTAGCATTTTTTATTAAAGCCTCCCATACAGGGGCGAACCGTAAGCCACCGCAACTCTCGCAGTGCGGGGGCCCCCGCTTAAAGAGGGACATCCACACAATGAATAATTTAAAAAATAAAATGAAATATTAGCACAGATATGAAATTTCATTTTTCGTTTTTTTTTAAGGTAACAGAAGAGCATAAGAGATAAAAACGGCTGTCTCAGAATAGGAAGAAGCGATTTTTGTTTTGGTTAAAAATAAATAACAGTAAAAATATTTTATATATATATATATATATATATATATATATATATATATATATATATAAACTTTTGAAAACGTAAAAATTAACAAAGGACAAAAAGCATTATTTTCAAATTGTTTTTAACCCAGATCTGTAATGTTAAAATTTAGTTAGTTAAATTTTTTTCGAAAGTTTCATCTATTAACCTGAAAAAAATTCTTAGAAAAGAGTACAAAAGAATTAAAAAAAAATCGAGTAAAGGTACTAAAACTAAAGCTTTATTATAGCCAAAAGGCGTTTGTTTACATTTAAAAAACAATATTTGCAGTAGTTTATATAGTCTCAACAGACACAAATTATATAGGGTCATTTGGGGGGGGGGGTATAAGTTCATAAGGTCATTTTAAGTGTCATTCTGTTTCCGGGCCAAATAATGATTACTCATTTATAGAATTAAAACTTTTTTTTACGAAACAGCTAAATTAGCCAAGTGATGCATGAGCATTCTATTTTCTTAGATCAAGTTTAAAAAGAATGTAATTATGATGCAAATAAGAGAAAAAGACTTTTACTCTACTATAAAAACGTCTTCAAAAAAAGACTGTCTCTGAATATCATGATTACGATTCATATCAGTGAAACATTTTTGAAAAAAACAATTTTGTTGATCATGTTTCTCACTTGCAGATAGTCTAAGCTTTTCATACGTACATATATTTTTGGTTCATTTGAACCCTGCGCATTTGAACAGAGCGGTCGGACGTGCCGCGATTTTATCCCCGGTCGCAAACCGTCAGGTCGGAAATAAGACGTAACCGGCTCAGCTGTAGCAAAAAACGTGGGGCAGTGATCCCCACTTTTGGAATGATTGTTGTTTTCCAGCACACAAGAAGGGAGGGAAAAAAGGAAAAAAAAAACAGCTTAGAACAGCGGTTCTCAACCTTTTAACGTCACGCTCCCCCAACAAAGGTTAACTTACGATGGCGCCCCACCCTCACATTTTTCTGCTTACATTCATTTTTTAAATCTTTAACAATGAACATTTAGTCGAATTTTCTACAAAATAATGTTATCAGTCAAGTTTGAATGAACATTTTAAGCGAAAATGTATATATATTTGTGTAAAAATGAGAATAAATAAGACGATTTTTAAAAAGCATTCATCACTACTTGATCTTTGGTTTTTCTCGCGCCCCCCTTGGGGGTCGCGCCCCACAGGTTGAGAAACGCTGGCTTAGAAACAACGTTGGGCGCACGGCAAATCGCTTCGTTGCAACAGTGGCAGCGAACTCGTTAACCTTTTGAAGCGCAAGCATTTTCACATTAATATAGAAGACCCATTGGATAGACTTCCCAATCCTGAAAAAGTGCAGCCGTTGCCATGATCCAATGAACCCCGAACACCATGGCGGTCGGTCGATCGTCCATCAGGCGCCACAGAACTAAAGAAGTTTTATGACACAGCTGGCTCTGCCACCGCACATCCACAAGCACAGCCAGCGGAGTCGGAAAACGTCTTTATTAACGGCGCCAGATTTGGCGATTCGATCGTACGCCAGGTTGTTGGTAGTTCATTGGATCGAGGGATACGGCTGCACTTTTTAAGCGTTGGGGCCATTTAACTCATGTTTTGCGGCCTGCAGTGAAAGTGCTGAAATAAGGTGGCTTCGCGGCGACATCACGGCGCCTGAAATGGATAAAGTATCAGTGCAAGCACCAGCGCAAATAAGATAATATTCCAGAGTGTTTTATTTTGGTGGTTTCGCCACGATTTATCTTCCTTTCTAACATTTTCGATCAAAATTGAAAACTGTTGACCTGAATACGTCTGTCTGTCCGTGGTCTAATTACCGTGAACACGAATAATACAAAGGAATTTATATATATTGAGATCTTATGTACACTGAACCAGAGTACCTTATTAACCCTTTGAGGCGCAACCCTTTCCCAATGCTGAAAAAAGTGCAGCAGTTGCCATCGCTCGACTTAACTACCAGCAAGATGGCGGACGATCGAAGCGTTCATCGCGTTCCACAGATCGAGAGACTCTTTTTTGACGACATCTGCAAAGAAGGGAGGAAAAAACAGCTTAGAACAGCGGTTCTCAACCTTTTAACCTGTTGACGACGCTGGCTGTGCCCGGCACAGCCAGCTGTCGTCAAAAAAGGGTCGCACAGCCACTCCCTTTTTTTCAGCATGGGGCAATTATCGAGCTGTTCTCGAATTCTTCCATTTTTCACCAGATGTCAGTGCTGTTAAAAATAATCGTGACAATTTTTTTTACGGGGCTATGATGTACTAAAAAGTAAAGGATTCTCGTGGAGCTATGTCACCCGCAACTATTTTTATAGAAATCAAATCTATTCTTCGTGACTGGAAACAGTCAAAACGTCAGAGTTGGGTGTTCCCAGAGCGGGAACACTGCGCATTAAAGGGTTAAAAAGGATGCATGTAACATTTACTGTTCTTTAACAGGACCGCCCAAAACAAGGGCAGTCATTGCTTAAAACAGGTATTTAAAACCTTTCGAAAGTTGCGGGCCAAACTTCAGTATGTTAGCAATGTCGCGGGCTGGATATTTGGGATTTAGATGGGATTTTGAATGGTTTAGATGAGTTTTATACCACATGCCACGGGTCAGATCAAAAGCTGGAGCGGGCTACATTTGACCCAAGACCGGATGTTGCCCATGCCTACCGACGTTTTATAGCGTATTTTAGCGATATTACGTTTTTCAAAGAAAAAAAGTTGATAGTTGCTGTTAAGGACAGAAGCATTTCTTAGACAGATAACAGAATAACAGAAGCATTTCTTACTGTCTACGGCAGTGTAGAGACATTTATTCGTTTCAAGCCTATACAAAAGTATATAAACCTTTACAACAGCTTACTCTTCATTTGAAGAAGGATGGAAATAGCATTTGAAGCTGTTCTACAGGGTCTCGCAAAATCACATTAATGGTGCTTTCACAGCTTTTTTAGGGTTATCCCCAAAATTTTACTAAATTCGACAACGATAGATCCCCAAATTGGCCGCAAGAAAAGAAAAAAGAACTGCTGTGCTGGAAAATGTTTTATGTAACAGGATACCTTTGGCACGTTTTATCTTTCTTGTTTTGAATGTCCTGAATGTTCTTTTTTTGACACTTTCTCTATCTCTGACAAAAAAAAAAATTTCCTCAGTTGCTAAAAGTTACATCATCACACAACAAATAAATTTCTGAAGGGAAACATGTTAATGCGGTTCTGTGTGAAAACAAGAAAAAAATAAAATATAGGTTTTGTTTTTTCATTATTAGTGTTTTCTGAAACTGCATTTCTGCGAAGCGTCGGGGTAATCTGTGAAATTTCGATATAAAAACACATGAAAGCAGAATAAATAGTCAAGTTTTCCATCAGCATCCTGACATACCAAATTTATTATTTTCCCTGAATTCCAAATTCCATATTTAAGGCGCTTGGGAATATATGAGATTTCTTTTTCTTTTATAAAGAATGCGTTCATTCTTTTCTTTTTTTTTTTGTATTTTTACTACTTCGAAATGATAAAGATGGCGGGAGGCGCATTTTGGCCAATAATCGAATGCATGCGGAATTTCGTGGAAATAAATATCAATAAAAACTGCCAGTGCTCGCGGGAGGCGGGGGTTCTTTTTCAATAAAGTGCGAGCATTTATAAGTAATTATTTGAAAATAATATAACGATTCGACGCAAAATAAAGTATTGATATACATACTAATAAAATGGTGTTTAAAAATTAGATAGTCATATAATTTCACGAAGAAGGAGCGTGAACAATAATATTTATTGTGTTAATTCTAATATGCTTTGTTTCAAATGGTAACAAGAAATAAAAAATAAGGATCTCAATCAATGAACGAGGCTACCATTGTCAATCAAAACGTCACTAATTTGGCCGGTAACCATTTGACGCGCAACAATTTCCCAATGGCGAAAGAGTGCAAGCGTTGCCATTACTCTATTTAACTACCAGCAACATAGCGGTCGATGGAATCGCCCATCGAGTGCCACAGAGCACAGCCAGCCAGGGGGGGGGGATATCGGGATATATCCCTCCCCGAAATTTTTGGATTAGTGATGAAATTCCGTCTATATAGGCCCATATAAGTTCATATCCCCCGTCCCCCCCGAAAAATGTTCCAGGTGCATATCCCCCCCCCCGAAAAATTTTCCTGGCTACGCGCCTGCAGCCAGCTGTGTTAAAAATGTCGACCGCCATGTTGCCGGTAGTTAAATCGAGTTGTGGCAACGACTGCACTTTTTCGGCATTCGGTTGTCCATTTAGTTTTTTTTCTATACCGATGTATCTTTTCATCGCATTCTCCAGTTCTAAGCAAATGTCGGTACCAATAAAAATAATAGCAATACTTTTGTTATTCATAATTTTTCTGTTGACTCCAAGTTCAAAGAATCCTTTCTTGGAAAAATTCCTTTAACATTCCGAAGTCTATGAAACGACGAATATGAGGAATTTCAACCTAAACCGAAACCAACATAATCAATGGCTTTTGATTGCGCTTTTTTTAACCCTACAGGGTGAATCTAAACTCTTGGGCAAAACTTTAAGGGATGATAGTGCACACAATAAGGGATCGAAATCACATAGCAATCTGGGGTCAAGAACGCAGTTTTTACTTACCCGGTAATAATCACTTTAGGAAAAGTATTGAAGTGTACGTCTAATTTCTTAACCAAGTTTCATAAACAATAGGCTCGTGTCCGAAAATTTCATCCATGAAATAAAATAGAATTTTTAAACTACCGATTTTAGTCTTCTGTTTTCGGAGAAAAATACATTAGTTTCCGACGAACAATGTTCGGAAAGTGCACTGTTGTTTCGGCACATTTATCCAAAGTGATTATTAACAGCTACACGAAGACAACGTTGCCGACCCCACATTGCTATGTGATTCTGATTCCTTATTATGTGCTCTATCACCCCTTAAAGTTTTGCCCAGGAGTTTAGAATCACCCTGTATGTTGCAAATGGCGATGTGTTGGGTCCATGATCTTCGAAGAACGAGAGAAAGGCAGTAAAACAGGTCAAAGCAAGTTCACCAACTTCTTTTGTACAGTAGAGGAGTAAAATAAATTAATAAAGTAACATTGTAAGCGTGTCAATTCTTACGATTATTTTATAAACCCGCATTTTACGAGCTCTCGGTTATAACGAGCATCGAACAAGTACTCCTTTCCCTTTGCGCTCATTATAAGCTAGTTCGAATGTAGCAGCCAAACTCGACAACTATTTGGCGAGATTTTGAATATGATCTCCAGAAGTTGTAAAACAGTACATGTGATTTTGTGATATCATTTGAAAAAAGCTGTAAAAAAAAAAAAAGCGTGTGCGTGTAATCTTTAGACGCGATTGAAGTAAAACGTCTTTGACGTTTACGACACATATCACTGAAATGATTAAACTTTAATTTAAAATAAATATCATATTATAATTTAATTATATTTATTATTCATGTACTTTACAAAGATTATATAAATGTTATATTCATATTATTCATTGAAAATAGGTACTCGAATGTCATCATAATTTTTTATGTATGAAATTATAGGTTTGTGGTAACTATATTGTGAAACATAAATTTTGCTCTCTAAATTTGCTAATTTTCTTGAAAATACAGCATCTATCGTTGTACCGAAACGCGTTGCTGACTGAAGTCGAGAAGTATTCATAGTTAGATCAAATTTTTCTTTTAAAGAATCAACTGACGGCTGAGATTCTTGATAGCGACAATTAACATTAAAATCTCCAGTAAGAATCATCGGTAATCCATGTTAATTATTTAGAATCCAGGAAGTGTCATGTTGTAGCATTATTCTTAAACTGTTTTCTTATACCATTGTTCCGTCTGGAGTCTGGGTTTGAATGGGGGAATGTCCATAGTCTAGTATTATACTTTAACCGTGTTCTTTAACTGACGTTTTCCTGTGTTTGTTGGGTTCGAATGGAGGTAGTGTAAATTTTAATTTTTTTTGTGTGTTTTTCTATCACAGTGTTCTTAAACGTCGTCTGGTTTTCGTCTGCTGGTAGGTTTCGAATTATTATTCTGTATCCGTGTTTTTAAACTGCAGGTTCTGTCTATTGTTTGGGATTGATTGCAGCCAGGGACCGTTTCTTCGTGGTGTTCCATCCCCGTGTTAAAGCGTTGCTCCGTCTTGAGGTTGGGTTAGAATCCACGAAGTATCCATTTGTTATTCTTTTATTTTGTTCTTAAACCCTTTACAGCCAGTGTTTGTTTCTTTGTGGTGTTACATACCCGTGTTCTTAAACCGTTGTTCCGTCTGGATATCGGGTTAGCATCCAGGAAGTGTCCGTGTTGAATTATTATTCTTTCACTGTTTTCTTAAAACGTTTTCCCGTAGGGTTTGAATCGAGAGAATGTCTATGTTGTGGTAATTTTCTTTAACTGTGTTCCTAAACTGGTGTTTTCTTCTGTCGGTTGGTATCGAATGCACGTAGGGTCTATTATTGCGTTTTTCTATGGCAGTGTTCTTAAACCTTTGTTTTCCTCTGCTGGTTTTGCTCAGTCTATTATTCTGTTTAAAAATTTACATTTGGCTCATTATTATAAATAACTCAAAAACACATGAGTAATACTATTTAAGTACAGGCAAACAATATTTATGTATCTCTGTATCTATCTATGTATGTATAAATTTATTAAGTGACAATTTTTTGAAAATTGCATAAAATAAACGTACATTAGATTTATTTTGTGCAAAAACACAGTAAAAGAAGTTAATTGCTTTAAAACAGCCCTGTACAACTAAGCTGTCAGTCTTAGTTATTAAAAGCAGTGGAATAACACTTTGTTGCAAAATGTCTTATAATCTTTGCATCCGGCATGATTTATAACTCGCGTGTTCTCTTATATATACAGGGTGATTCGAAATTAGTTTTACAAACTTTTAGGAGGCGTAGGATACACCAAGACGGTACTGAATCACATAGCAATGCGGGGTTGGAAATGTCGTCTTCATGTACCTGCTAATAATCAATCCTTTAGTAATTGTATAACAAATTTTGTAATAATTGTATAATCTCTACTTTAGTAATCAATCCTCTTATTAATCAATTTTAATCAAGTGCTTTTTGTGAAAGATCCATCAGTTTTTGAAAAACCATAGTCAGAAAGTTCACTATTATTCCAAAATGATCATTAACATGTACATGAGGACGCCGTTTCCGACCCGACACTGCTGTGCGATTCTGAACCATCTTGGCTTATCATACCACCCCTTAAATTTTTGTCCATGAGTTTCGAAACACCATGTATATGTAAATATATATATATATATATATATATATATATATATTATTCTTTTCTAGTTATTTTTCCGGAGAGGATGACCTAGAACTTTCTGATGCGGAAGAGGCAGGAGCAATCGCCGGAAGGATCGTTGCCGTTCCGGCTCAGACGTACATTGAAGTTTTCAAAGCTGGCCTGAAGCTTGGACAATGCCCACTGGTCATGAAAGATAATGCAATTGTCCGATGGTATGTGTAACCCTCCTACAGAATAGAATTATTCTCGTGTACTTTTTAAAATATAATTACTCACAGGAATCTGCGTGGAATTGCGATTTTTCAATTTCAAGTCAACTTTTAGTGGTCATCACTCTTTTTCAAAGATTAAAAAAAAAAAAAACAGGCCTTAAAGATTTTTTTAGACTTGCCATAAAAGAGCTGGATTGAAAATACATAAATAAATAAAAAAATAAAAATAAGATAGTGATTTTGATTAATGCAAATTTTTGTTTTAATAATCAATTTTAGCATTTACTAGCTACAATACCTGTCGTTGATGGCTTAGTATGTAATGCAAATTTCCAAAAGGACTGAAATTTCGTCAACATTGCAGGAGTACAAAGAATGGAATTAGTATATCGGGAATAGTATAGACAACAAAATTGTAACTTCTGTGTACTGTTAAAAGATTACAGGTTAGAGAGCAACAAACTGATGAGTAAAATTGACATTAGGGAATTTTTTTTTTTAAATTAAAGTCTTTATAAGTCAAGTGGTCATTCCTAACATTTTTTTCCTAACATGAATTTTGTATGATTCAGTGTAGATATTTTGACATTATATTAAAAAAAAAAAAAAATGCACACTTTTTACGAAGTGTGCATTTTAAGCAAATTATTAGCATTGTTAAGCAATTAAAAATTTTTAAAAGTTATTCAAATTTTTCAAAAAATTCCGACATTTCTTATTTTAATCGTTGGTGATCATGTTTCTAAACTTCATTGTATTCTCTTAATCAATTTCTCGTATGTGAGAACAAACACTTATACGATTTTCGCAAAATCCCAAAATCTATGAAATATTTAAGATAGTTTTGGCATCCAGAGTTTAAATTAACTGAAATCTAACATTATTCCAAATTTCATCTTATTTCCATTGCCATTTTTCAGAAATGGAACACACGTGTACTCCGTTTTCACAAAATCTCAGAATCTATGAAAAATTCAAGTACTTTGACGTCTATAGTTTAACGAAACTGTGACGATACTAAATTCATTTCATTCGCTACAGTGGTTTATGCTTAATCGACAAATATTTTCATATTTTGAATAAATTTTCTCAAAATCTAATCAAAATTTTGAAAAAAATCGACATCTATAATTTAAGTTGAGTGACCGCCTATCACCAAATTTCATGTCATACACATGACGACATTTCATGTCCTTAATACGTGATGCGCAACAAATATTTACACATTTTGAAACGATTTTCGCAAAATCTCAGAATATATATATATTTTTTTAATTCCAACACCTAGAATTAAATTGAGTGACCACCTAATTTCATTTTCCACCTAAATGTCACCTAAATTCATTTCATTCGTTTTGGTCGTTATTATGTGATGCTTGAACGAATATTTACGCAAAATCTCAAAATCTAATCAAAATATTTGAAGAGTTCGGCGCTTATATTTTAAGTTGTGAGACAATATCTCATATCACCAAATTTTTTTCCCTTTAGTTTTTATTTCGTGATGCTGGAGCACAAATTTACGCATTTTGAAACGATTTTCGCAAAATCTCAAAACCTAATCAAAATAGTTTAATAATTGGAAGCTTATAGTTTAAGTTAAGCAACTGTCTATCATGTCACCAAATTTTATTTCTTTCGCTTCAGTCATTTTTACGTGATGCGCGAACAAAAAAAGCTTCACGGACAGAGCGACAGAATGACAAACAAACTTTTTTTTTCTTAGGTCGTCGTACTGGGCTTCTAGATGTTTGAAACGTGTAGAAATCACAACGTTTTTGAATTCTAAGTAATGTACAGACAAAAGGTCTAATTTTTTATTTGTATAGATATTTTGTTCACTAACTACACACAGAAGGCCTCATTGGGAATATACTTTAATGTCGCCTGTATTTATACCTGGGAACCTGTGTGCACCGCAGGTATACCGCACCTGGGAGCCCAGTACGGCAATAAATTAAAAAAAATGTTTGTCTGTCTGTCGTTCTGTGATTCTGTTCGTGACGCTGTTTCTGTTCACGCATCACGTAAAAATGACTGAACAAATGAAATGCAATTTTCTGACATTTTTTGGTCACTCAAATTAAACTGTAGGAACAGATTAAAAAAAAAAATATTGGATTTTGAAATTATGCGAAAATTGTTTCAAACGGCGTAAATTTATGTACGTGCATCACGTAGTAACGACTGAAGCGAATGAAATGAAATTTGGCGACATTATAGGTGGTCACTCAACTTAAACTGCAGAAATCGATTTGAAAAAAATTGATTAGATTTTGAAATTATGCGAAAATTGTTTCAAACTGCTTAAACTTATGTTCGCACATCGCGTAATAACGACTAAAGCAAATGAAATAAAACTTGATGACACGATAGGTGGTCGCTCAACTTAAACTGAAGTTTCCGAAATAAATAAAAAATCTATACTATTAAAATCTGTGCGCGTCTGTCTGTCTGTGTGTAGCATCATCTCCTCCGAAACCGCTGGGAGTTAGGTTTCGATCGAGGTGTCCACTTATTCGAAAAATTCCGAGGAAGGTCTTCCGCTAATTTAAATTTCGAAATTCGAATTAGTTTAGGAGATTGATAAAAAACCCCGTCAAAAACACTAATTTTTGCTCGCCGCATCTCCGCGATTGTAACCCCTGTAGTGAAAATGTGAGAAATAAGCATCGAGGTTGCCATGTTTGGCGAATTTATTAAATGATTTACACTCTTGCATTAAAAATAAAGGAATAATACTTTTTTTCTGTTTCGAATATTTGCTAGGTTATTTTTTAATTAAAATATCGTCTGCGTGGGAAATCAGAGCAGGAATTCAATATTTTTTATACGCAAAAGAAAAAGGATTTGCAAATTTCAGAGACTAAAGTGTATAACATTATAATTTGGCGAAAAAAAAATGGCTTATATGGCGATTTTGAGAAAGTGGATTCTAGTGGTTTGCACAATTTTAGGCTTGGCGCAATTTACTGAGACCGTAAAGAAATAGTATTTTTAAAAACAAGTGTAGGTTTTACTAGAATTTAGCCTGAAATTTTAATTTTCTGTTCAGAAATAATGCATTTATTAAGGCGATTTTAAATGATTTTCATCAAGTTAAATACATTGTTAGGGAAAACCCGCCAAATTTCAGAAAATTAAACTTTTTCATTTGTATTGATAATTCTATGCCCCGATTAATATGAGTTGGTGTTACGAGCGTATGAATAGATAATATTTTTTAATCCCGCCAAACAAGGTGTAATAAAATAGAAAGTCTTTATAAATACGAATGCTGTTTGAGATGAATGAGAATATTTTTTAAGCCCAGTTAGACTAGCTGGTAATGCCTTTAAATTATTGCATTTATTGTCAAGTTTAATGTGTGATTCATTTTGACTATTTGCCATCGACTGCCGACGTTAATTACACCAAAATGGCAGTTCTAGCAAAGTAAACATAAATAAATCATTTCATATTCTGTTTTTAACACTGCTACAGTTTCCGTAGCAACGGAATACATTGTTGCCACTTAAGTTGTTCAATTTAATAATTAAGTGAAACCACTCATTTCTACATCTCTTAAGACCCAAAAAAAGTGAAAACGCATTAAATATGAAACAAATAGAATTTTAACATATTTGCGCATTAAAAATAATCGAAGTTTTTTCAGGCAATTCTGCATATTTTTCATTTTATTTCCTTCGCGTGTGACGTCATTTCACGTCATTGTCTTCTGTTTTGCTGTCAGATTATCCGCAGAAGCACATTACACGCTAACGTATGTGCTGCTTCGGCGTACTTAAGGAAGCAATTTGTCGGGTGCGTATTTGCATAACCCCTCTGTGTGTCTAAATTGAAGCAATGAAACTTTGTAGGCTTTTTTTTAAACTAGAAAAAGGCAGATTAACGTCGTTAACGTGGAAGAAGCGATATGGAAAACTGTTTAATTGGTAGCCGTAATGCGAAATGATAATCGATTATTCACATGCGCAAAGCAACAAAATTTCAAAAGTATGAAAACACAGGAATATGAAATGAAAATCCAAAATAAATCACCAGAGAGTATAGAATAAGCATCGTGTACGAGAATGATATTGCAATCATGTACATAACAAAGGCGGTTGCAAGGAATACAAAATATAATATGAAATTAATTGCTCTTTCTTCCCATGGCGTTTGTGGAATCTTTCCGAATAACGGGATCCAATGTGCTTAGAATATTTCATATAAATTACTTATATGTTAAAGTTCTATTTATTTTTTCATATATATTCTAGTATATAATAAAATCCGAGAGTAAACATTGTATGTAGCTATGTAGGTAGGTTTGTGACCACCGACCGATGTGCTTGCGAGCGTCTCTCGATGGCATTGCGCCCAGACGGTTGGTCGCAGACCTACCAAATTTTGCATATGGCTTCACTAGGACAGATCCTAATACGCGTCGGAGCGATTTTTTCGAAATTCGAATTAGAAAATGTTTTATTTTATGTTTTGTCCGATTTTTAGCGATTTTCCTTGCATAATACGTAATAACGCCGGTAATTGCACTCGCAGTAAAACGATGTTTGCATCATCGTATAGAGGAAAAAAATTTCTTTCGAAAACAGTTTGTTTTGACTATGTAACATATTTCCCGATTTTTGAGAATTTTTAAAAAGAATTTCTCTTTTGATGACGTTTCCGTAAAATAATTTTATAACTGTTGCATCTTTCATTCTATCTGTCATAACTTTTTTATATTTCGGAAAAGGACGGAGCATACAATTCTATCACTTTTAAAAGAAGAACGGAGGGAAAATATAAATTAGGAGATTTTTTGCGAATTTTTATTAAAGAAGGATTTTGAATTCATAGCAGCTGTTTCAAGATTCCGGTATGATATCTTCCCCTATGGTTGTCTTGGAAACAGTAACAATGAATAAAATTGCCATTTGAAAAACATAAATAAAATGACTTTAAAATAACTGAGTTTCCACATGTGAAATCTACGTCATTCTGATGTAACGAGTTTAAAACCCCTTTCGAAACTCAATCAGAATAACGAGCTCACAAACAAAACATACTCCACGCACGAAATAATTCCCTATTTTATACTACGTTGCCAGAAAAAGAATTGAATGCTGTTTTTTTCAACAAAGAATTATCCAGCATTATTTTCGATATAATTTTTAAACGGGGCACGTTTTCGAATCGCTGGAAATATTTTACGGTGCTAAATACACCAATCTGACAAGAATTCTGCATAAAAATGCTTGGAGAGCTGTTTTAATGGCAGCCATAAAGTGAAATGATTATCGTTTTTGCTAATGCGTAAATTACAAAGAATAAAAGAGTACATTCGTGGCAAATATCGAAACCGTTTCTTTAAATTTAGCATTAAAGAGGAAAAAGCGAAATCATATAGTATTGGTATCAGTAGAAGATAGTATAAATAATAGTAGATATACTAGGGCAATATTGATCAAACCATCATATACCGCATTAATAAATATTTCGTGAAACTAAAAGTGCTCAGTTCGTTTTTCAACAGCCGTCTTACAGCACAGCTAACTAAACATTAAGTAGGTAATTCTACGTCGCGTTAATATATCCCGCGGTAGTTTCAACAGAAAAGACTGTACTTGAACATTTTTTTTCTTGGAGATTCTGTTTTGTTACAGGTAGTCATGATCACATTTTAGGAAAATGTTCTCTTCTTGCCTTGCGCCGAGCGGGTACACAACTATTTAATTATAAAATAAAACGGTTCTCCACATCATGTAGTATTTAAAGGATTAGTGGCATAGATTAAATCTAAAAAAGAATATGGTGTAGAAATGAGACGATTTGAAAATTAGGAATTTTCACTGCAAACCGTCACGCTTTTCTTTTCTAATCGATTGACACCGGCATAGTTTTTTGCGTCATAATATTAACAAGGGTCTCAGGTCAGTACTTATACTAACATTACAAATAACTAATGAGTAACGTTACGCCAAGAGTCGAATCATTTGCTTATTTTTAGATTCCAAATCACTGGGATCAATTCGAACTATACATGTAAGAAAAAGTTTCGTTCCCTACCGTGCGGAGAACGGGCACGCAGCTAGTAAAGATTAAATTCTGAGTTTTTGCGAAACTTGCTTCAAAATGTGTAAGTATTTAACGACAAAGGAGAACGAAATAAAATTTGGTGGCATGATCACTCAACTTAAACTATAGGTGTTAAATAAAAAAAAATTGATTAGATTTCGAGATTTTGCGAAAACTTATTCAAAATGTGAAAATATTTGTACATTACGTATAAACCTCCGAAATGAAATCGAATGAAATAAACCTCTCTCGAATGAAATAAAATAGATTTTTGGGATTTTGTGAAAATTGGACACGTTTCTTCCATTCTTGAAATAACAATGGAAAAGAATGAAATCTGAAATTATGTTAGGCAAATCAATTTAAACTATAGATGGTAAATTTATTTTAAATATTTAATAGATTTTCAGATTTTGTAAAAAATGTATAAATGTTCGTTCTCGCATCCCTCAAAAATTGCTCAAGAGAATAGGATGAAATTTTGTAACATGATCAGCAATGACAGAAATAATAAATGTCGGAAATTTTTGAAAATTTTGAATAAATTTTAAAACATTTTTAAAAATGATTATTTGCTTATTTTGATTTTGTGAAAACTGCGCAAAATTTTCTTTAGACATAATATTAAAATATCTACAGTGAATCAACAAAATTTAGTTACATGTTTGCAATGACCTCTTGACTTGAACAGCTCATTCAACCAGAATAAAACATTCTTTTGGAAAAAAAAGTAAGAAAATCTAAAACACTTTCAGATTTCAAAACGCACTAACTAACGCGTATCATAACTACTAAATATCCATGCGTCTTCTCTATTTTCTTCCCTTATTCCATTAAGTTGGAAAGTGTATCATTATTCATGAGTGTGCCGTATTTTTCTCCTTGTACCATAAAACACATCTTTGGAATCGAAATCTATCTTAAAATAGTCTACTAAAACTGTTTTTCAATTTCCGCCAAGCATATTCCAATTGCGCTTCACCGTCTTAAATACTATTTGGCATCATAACCCGTGAGTGTGCTGTGTTTGATTATCTTGGGTTGATTTCTACTTTAACGCCCCGACTCCCGCCAAGGTGGCGATAATTAAACATATGCAGTTACCACTATGATCTTGTATTTATGTGGCAACCTTAATTCAGAATTAAAATGGCGATTTGGAACAACATGTAAGTACAGCATTCCGTTTATTTATTTATTTTGGGTTGCCAATTAAAGTAGCTTTTGTTACACAAAAATGAGACATGGTGAAACTTTTTCACTTGCATATATTTAAATAACAATATAAATTAATAATAAAATAATAATTTGGTTGTAGTTAGAGAACCGCTGGTAGACTTGTGTTATCGATTATCTGCATTCGTAAATCGCAAAAGAATGAAAAGTTGCCATGTGTGGCAAATATCCACACTGTTTCTGATTTTATTTGTTCACTAGCCGCCTTCGGCGACCAGTTTTGGCCGTCAACAGCCGCTTCGCGGCCAAATTAAAAATTACAGTTAGCAGCCGCCTTCGGTGACTATCCGGTCTGCCAACGGGCTGCTTCGCGACCAAAATGAGCAACCTACGGCACACGGGCCTCTTTGCGATTGAAGGGTGTCTTTTATTATTTATCAAAAAATTATCCTAGACGTTTGATTATTTTAAACGAAAGCTGAGCAGTTTGTCCGTAACAGTATATTTTTTTAGTAGAAATACTCCATAGCTTTTTAGATGCGAGCGTAGGCGCCGGCAGCATAGGGCAAGGGGGGGGGGGGAATGCCCCCTCCTGGTTTTTTGTATGCAGTTTTTCCCCCTTGCTTTTTTGCTCTTTCCAACGTGATAACCATACGTTAAAGTAGTCTTTGCCCCCCCCCCTGGGAAATATTCTGCCGGCGCCCATGGATGCGAGCTGAGATAGGCTCCTCGTTCTGAAATTCACCCAAATTTGCCGGAGAAAAGCGGTGTCGATTTTTATTTATCAAAAATCAGAAAATGCAGCTAATTTAAAAATGAAGGTCTTTTTAGAAAGAAAACTCTTTCTTCTTTCCGATCGTGTAATTATTTTTTCTTTCGGACGGTCGGAAGTCTTCTTTTTCGGAGGGCAAAGACAGAAAACGGTCGAAAATAACGTAAAATATAAAATAATTAAAAAATTAAAAAACTACGCCCGAGGTGCAAACTCCGGGATGCTTGGGAACTCCCCTGCAGAGTTTGGTGCAATTCGGTCGAATAGTTAGTCCGCTACGTGAACGACAGACAAACACACAGACAGACAGGCTCTCTCTTTTATTATATGTATAGAAGAAGAAGATTATCAAAATATATAGTTTTTAAGGAATTCTAATTACTGTTTGATTCCTTCTCAAAATAAATCGTTTTCCCAAACACTGTATCACCCAAAATTATTAATGTATAAATTTATGTTTGTGTTAAAACTTGAATTACTACTGTATGATATTGCATGATATTTATAAAATGAGCAATATTCTTAAAATCTCTTCTGTAACAATACACGAACATTTTTAGTACATAGTAACATTTATTAAAAGTAAGTAACATTTTCAACGTGTTTAACCTATTTGTTCCAGCCGTCCACTTATGTGGACCTTTTTGTTTCCACTGTTAACACGGTCCTTTAATAACTTTTCTTATTCTAAACTGACATACACATTCTTGAATGCTTAAATTTTGAATAACAGATTTTAACTCATTTGAATGTGTAAATTCTGCACACTGGCACATATATTTTATTTTTGTTTGCCGTTACACTAAAGAATATTTGAAATTTTCAAAGTTGAATTTGTGAATATTTTTTGCTCGCTCTTTTCAAAATTCACACAGCTGAAGAGAACTTGTAGGACATCATTTATCTTTAAAAGTGTCTTGAAAACCTTTGTTTATGGATGACTAGCGGCGTACCCGTTCTTTGCACGGTACGAAATGAAATTTTTTCTTACATGTGTAATTCGAATTAATTTCAGTGATGTGGAATCTAAAAAACGCAAAATTATTTGATTCTTGATGTAAAATTTGCATCATGAGTACTAACCTGAGATCATTGCTATATGATGACACAAAAAACTATGCCACAGTCAATCACGATCAAGAGATGAAAAGCTTGACGCTTTGCAGGGAAAACTCCCCACTTTGAAATTGTCTTATTTCTACATCATGCTGCTTTTTGGGTTTAAGTAGTAGCTTTAATACCTCAGAAACTTAGTGATATGGAGAACCGTTTTATTTCAAAATAGCTGCGCACCCGCTCTTCATACAGGAAGAAGCGAATATTTTACTAAAATATAATCATAATGATATGTGACAATACAGAATAAAAAAAAAGTTCAGACAATTTTTTTCTGTTGAAACTACTACTGGATATTAATACATCCGCAGTATAATTAGTAAGTCTTCCGTTCGTTGCGTTCTCCACTTCTTTGCATACACTTATTTGTGTTCTCTAGATAAGAAGAACGCAAAGAAGAATTACTTATCGATTAGTTAACTGTAACAGCAACAACAAAGACATCCGCTTAAAAAGCATGAATAGAATACTTTTCATTTCATGAAATATTTATTAATGTGATATATTGTGATTTATTCATATTATACTTACAAATCTACTAATGCAACCCATTACTTATATTAATAGTATGATTTAATATACACGGTAACGGATATATCGTGTGTTAATCCATATTATCATGATAAATCTTCTATTTTACTAATTCATAATCTAATGCTGCAATACGTAACAAAGGGCGATATTCAAGTGAAACACAATTCGAACGTTTTCCGCGTAGAAAAGGGGAAACTTCGAAAGATATCAATGTTTCTTATTCAACTGAAACAAGCCAATCGTGTTTTGATCACGTGAGTGCGCGATAGGTTCGTTCATTGAAAGCATTCTGCCAAAACGTTCGAACTGTGGACTGAAAAACGTTCGATTCGAATTCGATCGCGCGTTTCACTTGAATCTCGCCCTAAAACGAAGATCATGGGGAATGATCAATTTAAATGTTCAAATCCTCCATAGTTCAGCAAAAGAAAATATTTATTTCAATTTCGTGAAAAACGTCAAAGTGTGTAATCTCGAAAAAGGTTCAGTTCAGTTAGATCACCTGGCTAGTTCACCCAGTTAATTTTGTCACGGAGTTCTATGAAAACTTTTTACGACTTTGAAAAAGGTTTCTTTCTTTTTCCTCTACATAGGAGAGTTATAGAGGGAAGTAATTCTACGTCAATATTAATCCACTTCCATTTCCTTTACAGCTATAATTGCCAGGCGCTATTACTCCGTGATTTGGGTACTCTCTACGGCAGGTCTGATTCTCGGAGACAACGCGTAAATCGCATTGGTTAGATGACATGGTAACCTTTGTATTTGTTGTGGTGAGCACTATTTTCTCCCCACAAACTTTTAAAGTAACTTGCTCTGTTAACTCACGGATTTAATGTTTGTTAAATACGAACATTAGACATTGCTATTATTCAAGCCAGACACCAAGTTTACTGCTGACTCACCATGAACATCACATGGCGTGATTCTTTAAAATCTAAGTTTCTGACGTGCGATTTTTAGGTAAATATTTTTTGATAGGGGAGCGTTTCGCATGGTTGCGCAGTTTTCCAGTCAGGAGACATTGATTTTTTATAGTGTGATCGGGATTTTGCATCCGTAAAATGCGTTTCACGGAAAATTGACCGAATGAATAAGGCAGATAGATCAACGCTCACAGCCTATAATTAAAACCATTAAAACTGAACGTTTTTCTGCCAACCGAGATACCAGGGAGACGATCTTTAACCCATTTGCAACATTAGCGTATTTTTCTTTTTGTAATGTTCTTGAGGTTTCCGCTTGGCAAACGAGGCCTGTATATACCAATGATTCTCGAGACTTTACCAGAAATGGCTGTCTGAGTCGTTCCAGTACCCTAATGGTACAAACTAATAAGATAGAAAAAGAAAGACTAATGAAAGATAGAAAAGAAAAGAGGAATAAAGCTTAAAAAATTAATAAAGTACAACTAAAATGAAAAGGGAAAAGGAGAAAGGAAAGCCACGCTGTAGATATGGCTGCTGTCAACTAGGGAATGCAATCCCGCACTGTTTTCCGTTTCGCGGGATTGCGGGATTGAGATTTGTTGATCCCGTGGGATTGGTATTTCACTCAATTACAAGTTGATTTCAATAGAGAAAAGTAGGAAAAAGTAAGATTATAAGCACTATCAACTTTAACTTTAATAATAATGCTTTATCTTATTTGACAAATAATACAATACCTTACATAAATATGAAAATTATAGTCATGGTATTCATAATAATATGTACTGTTATTTCTTAGTTTCGAAAAAAAAAAGATTGTAAAAACGTCAACCTAAAGAGACACTCGTCTCCCTTGTCTTCATCTAATTTTGATAGAGAATACAAAAGCGCATAGCAAAAGAATTTTTTCTTCTTTGTATGAAACCCCGTAGGAACCATACATTTTTTAGTGATTAACTGAAGCTCACTTTTTAAAGATATCACAAGCATGGGTGGCCATATGTTTGTTTATTGGGGGGGAGGGGGGGCAAGTCAAGGATACTGTCTCAGAAAGACACTATATTTAGTGAAGCACTTCTGCGTTATACCAATATGTAAATCATAACAATATGGGAGCTGGGAGGGAGAGGGGGGGTCTATGGCCCTTACCTGCCAATAGATATGAGCGCCCATGATCACTGGGGTTCTTATTGTTCATCTTATGGAAAAGATTTTGACCAGTTGATAATCGGTAAAAAGGCGTGAAATTGTAATAAAAATAATTTATTTTTCAGTTTCAATCCCGCGGGATTACGGTCTTAATCCCACGGGAAGTCCCGCAAATATTTCTGCGGGATCCCGCAGGATCCCGTTCCCGCGGGATCGGGATTGCATTCCCTACTGTCAACCCCCCCCCCCACTTACCGTATATATATGCTAAAATTTCCTGGTCAGTTTCATGCCATAAGATCCGTATGATCCGATTTGTTGGTTCAGTACCGGACCAATACCCATGAAATTAGGTGATAAAGGATTTTCTCTAATATTCCCTTATGATGTAAATGAGTAAATCCCGCTCAGTATCAGTGTAAAGGACATCAGCCTCTTACCATTGAAACTGGGCTGAAACGGATTATCGTAAATGTATCATGTACATATATTGGATCACTTACTTTTGAAATTAAAAACAAGCTCAAAAATGCCCCTTACGGAAAGAAGTGGCTGAGAGGTTAAGGGCTTGTCCTCTTCTCCGCTAATATCTAAAGCTTACGGTCGTAAGTTGGATTCCCACTCAACCCTGTTTTTTTTTTTTTTTTTTTTGTTCGTACTATGAACTGGAAATTTCCTTTCTTTGTGCAAGTAAAAATTATCCATACGTTATCTACTTTATTCTACTAGGATTTAAGCAGGTTCGTGAAACCAAGCAAAGAAGTTGTTGTTTTTAGAACATTTGTTTTGGGATTTTTTTTTTTTTTGTGTAGTTTCAAGAATCCGCTTATGAATCTCCGCTTATGAATCCTCGTCGAATAAAGTGGGAAACATAATGACAACACACAGTTTTTACTAGAACAGAGTAAGGAAAATAAAACAACCAGGGGAGCAGTGGGTATCAAAGCTTAAGTGATCGCTTAAGTGATTCGCCTGGAGGTGGACACGCACTTAACCTCTAAGCCATCGGCTCTCCTAGCAAAGAACTCCGAAATGCAAATGCTTCAAATACAACAACAACTATTCAATTATCTTGTTTTGCAGTGACGATGAATTCAAAGGAACCGCGGTTTTCATTCCGAAAGGCAAGACGACCGTCGACGTAACCAGGGTCGAGACCACAGAAGACATCCTGAACCACGTGATGGGGGCAGTCGGAGTGACGGTTGGGGTGCTCGGACTTGTCAGCGTAACGCCGAAGGTAAGAATCGAAAGTCACAGTTAAAAGAATCACGCTAAACACATTGATCATAAAACACGTTCCAACACAACAATATTTTTGGGCTGAACTTGGCGGTGTATTGCCCTTAAATCTGACGATATTTTAGAGATACTCTTAAAAGCAATATGTTTATACACGTTTGTTCGACTTGCAACATGTTCTACTATCAATTTTTTTTACTATTTTAATAGCATTTAATATCAAGAAAAATTAATAATTGCCATTTACATGTAAGAAGTTATAAGCTTTTTCACTAGATACAATTTTTGTGTCTAAGTTTCATTTACAATGTACATAGAAGAGTTTTAAAATCATAGTGCTGCAACTGGTAAAAACATAAAAAATAACTTTTTTCACAATTTTTATTGTATTTACCTTATTTGACTAGAACACTATTTCAATGAAAAAATAATGTTTTGCTCGGGAATTTCTCACAGTGGGAATAAGAAGGTTAAAAAAAAGAACAAAGCGTGTTTACAATCTTTCATAGATTCCACTTTTTACATACTTCGATATGTAGAATCTCACGATGCAGTTTTACAAGTTCAAGGTCTTTTAGAAGGCATTTTTAAGGGGATATTGATTTCTCATCTACGGTTAGTTTCCACTGTTGCATGATACACCCTTTTCTTTTGGGAAATGAAACAAATCTCATGGTAGATGCAAATTTTTCGGTTTGAAATGAGGAGTGAGAATTTCCGAATATATTCTGCATAATTCAAAAATAAAATTAAAGAATCTTAAAAAAATTAAACATTTAAAAAATATATTTTGGAATTTGAAAAGTGAAAGTAAAAAAGTCACACAGTTTCATGGCGTGAAATTTAAGGCACTCTAGTCCTCCAAAGAATACCGTGAGTAAAAATTTGCGACTAAAGGCGCGTTTCCACTTGTGTCGTTAATTCCCCAAATGCCGTTAATGCCCCGAAAGTCGTAACGCTAAAGTAGAATTCCGTTTCAACTAGCTTCAGTTATCTCCTTTAAGAGTCACGAGTGATACCTCCTAGCCACGCTGGGTACAACCTGTCTTATGTTATTAGTAAGCTGTACAAATCTTGTCACATATCTCCGTGACACTGAGAGCCAAAAGCAAAAAGAAATAGAAATATTATTAAAAGAGTTACTGATTAAAACATAAGGGATAAAAATACTCAAAGGGAAGGATGGCAGAATTATTTATTATGTGTGCATGAAATCATGGAGAGAGAAATTGAGCGCAAATCTTTTTTTTCCCTTAGATTTTTTAGGTCAATTGATTGAATGAATTTTGTCCAGAGCAGATTTATAACAATTTGGAATACTGTGCTGAAAATTGATGATTAATTGAACCCCCCAAAAAATTAAGAGCCTACTTATCCTTAAAAAATATGTAACTCTCGTACTCTGACTTTCGCGACCGCGCCATATTGGAATCCTTTCCTTGAGAGAGCGTGGAACCAGCCAATGGGGTGACGAGATTCTTACGACTTTAGAGGTTGGAAATGAATTGTTTTTATTCCCGTAAAAACCCTCCGTAGCGGAGAAAACGACAGCTTGGCGTCGAGTTTTTAGCGGCGGTAAGGGATTTGGGGAAAATAACAACCTAGTCGAAACGCGCCTTAAGAGCGACTCACATTCCGACTAGATCGCTTCAACAAGCACGGTAGTGCCATCTACATTCATAAATTGCAACTAATTGTGCTTAAAATACTTCTTTTTTGAAGGTAAAAGTGGCAGTGACAACCAAGACCACCTCGAAGACGCTCAACCTCGTTAGCAGCTACGAGGTCAATCTGGGAGCTGACACGCTGCACTATCCGGTGCCCGTCCGGGTACGCGGAGACAAGGCACTCTACCTGAGCGAGATCGAGTACGGCGGGAACGAAGTCTTTCTGGTCACTCTGGAGTTCGAGTCTGAGGACAAGAAGACAGACGTCGAAGTGACGATAAAGTTCACGATTTTATTCTGGTCCATCACAGCGAAAGTGCAATACGTCGTGAAGACGTCGAAATCGAGTGTTGCCTGCAGGGTAGGTTAGGGTCTCCTAAAATAGTGTTTCTCCGTAGTGTCTGGGTCAGTTGAAATTCGGTTCTCATAAGAATACCGAAAGTTAAGCAGCGTCTATTTTAGGCGAGATTTACACCGTGAGATTGTAACGTAAATGCTCGAAAACAGAGGATTTCCCAAATTTTGTAAACTGTGGGGTGTGGATAGGGGCTTCACACCGTTATTTACGTAAATTCCTAAGAGACAGGGGCGTAGCCAGAAATTTTTCATGGGGGAGTTACGACTACTACAACTCATATATGTGTATACGTGTGTGTGATAATGTAGTGAAGAATATACATTTTGTATGGCAAAAAATTTCTCGTATTATGACCCCCCTAATGGTTATGACCCCCCCTAACCCCCCCCTTGGCTACGCCCCTGCTAAAAGATGTTCATAAAATTCTTGCTATTAAATGCAACGCACACGAATACCTAAGAGTAAATTTCAGGATATTATAAAATTCTCTCACTAAGAAGGGTGGATGGCCACATTCCCCTTTTGTCACATATCTTTCTTTCAGAAGAAAAAAAATGCAGTTATCGACGAAATTCTTGCTTAGAAATGCAAACAAATGAGTCCATTGTTCAGGCACAACTCTCTTGTCATTAAAAACTTCATATTTTTTTCTACGAATTTAAGCTAGAAAACAAGTAAAAAAATGTAAACAGGCTTCAAATTACTACTTCACCATAACGAAAAAAAATCTGATGTGGACACCACATGACTTCCTTGTCCGTCTATTAAATCATAAATATTTTCGGTGCACTTCACCTAAACTTATTTCGTTTGAAAGAGATACAACACTCTAATGATACTTAGGTTTAGCGATTTCTAGCCAATATTTGAGATATCGCCAAGCTAGGTTCAAATTGAAAATTTATTTTTGGCGCTTAATTGGGCGATATTTCACTAAAAGCAGACAAGTTTGAGACAGTAAGCGAGATTTAGTCATAGCCGAAATAGTGATTCGTCACAGACATTTTATGAATTAAAGGTATGCATAAACCTTACTGTATTAACCTTAATGTAAAACCTTGAAGGTCTTTTGGATGACCCTGTCCTGTAAATAAATTACTCAGTTGATTGCAATCAAAAAAGAGATGCGCAATTAGATGTTACAATAGTTCTAAGTGTAAAATTTCAACATTCTACGGTTAAAAGTTTTAGAGTTATACGACAGACATAATTATTTTTGGTGTTGAATTTGGCGACATTTCGGCAAAACTCGCCTAGGTCGATGACAAATGGCGAGATTATGGGCATGGCCCAAACAATGACTGACTATTCACATATAATTTATTGAAGGTGTCCATAGACATTAATGCACAGAGATCTTTTTGGGGTGGTCCTGTAAATAAATTTACCAGTAGATTAGAACAAAAGATCGTGGTTCCCAACTAGATGTTACAGAAATTTTATATGTAAAATTTTAACAATCTACGAGTAACAATCTACGAGTAACAGCTTTTGAGGTATGCGAGTTACATACATACATAAAACAAACGGCATTTGGCGGAATTTTTGAGGGAGGTACATGACCGTCGTCGGACTATTATCTAACCATATAGTAGGATGGTATTGTGCTTGAAATGAATGAATGTCTCTAAAACTGCGATTAAGCGTAATGTGGTGGAATTTTTCTGAGTGTTCCTGTAGGAGAACTATAAGTGATAAAAACACTATTTTCGATGGAGATATTCATTTGTAATCCTTAATAACATATATCACTTTTAATTCGTTTGAAATAACTTAATATCTCTAAAATAAGCTTTAATGAATTTCTGTCCATAGAGCGTAATTTATAAAATTTTTTTGGGAGGCCCTGTAAATAAAGTATCCAGTCGATTGGAATCAAAAAAAGGGAGGTGCGCAACTAGATGTTACCACAATCCTAATAAATACAAAATTTCAATACTATACAGCTAATAGTTTTTGAGATACGCGAGTTTCGTTACAGACAACAGGGGAAAAACTGGTTAACATGGTCTTGTGGTCGGTCAAAATGGATTGTAAATGCATTTATATGAACAGACGTACGATGAGATGTCTCACAAAAACTCTTAAAAGTAAATTTAGAGGTAGTTAAAACCGATTTTTTTCGTGAAATTCTAGTTACCGAAATTTTCCCCGATCACATTACTTCCTTGCACTCCGTACAAGGAGGTAATAATTCCTATTGTAAAATAAAAGTGTTTGTTGATTTCTCGCACTATGTAGAAGATATAGTCAGACTGAGTTAAATATTGGTGGCTTACGTTTTAGTGCCAAACATGGCGATAAGTCGCCAAAACTTGCCAATCTCAAGCTTGAGACTTTTGACATACTACTACTATTGCCGCTAAGGCAACCTTTAGGCAGTGGTTTGAAAGCACGTTTTTCCTATTTTCTGAATAAAAGAGTTTTAGTAAATTAATTTGGCACAAACTCTAAAGTACTCCCTTTCCATTAAAAAAGAAAGAATCATCTAAATCGGTTCACGTGATAAAAATTTATCGTTGAAAGAAAAAGAAAATAAATAAAAATCTGTCGAATTGACAAACTTCTTCTTTTTGAAGTCTGTTAAAAAATGACAATTTACGGTAAACTCAAGGCCAGGGCTTAACTTGCATTGGAGCTCACCGAAGCTCAGCTCCTGTACTTCTTTTTACAGATTGAATTTTTACATATTAGGCAAAACCTAGAGGACCTTATGAATATTGCGCTTCGGTGCCTAACAACAAACTTAAGTCGAAATTATCCCCCTTTTCACATACAAACCGATGTTAGCTTACAGAGAAATCAGGACTCGTTTTGCCACGAACCGATCTAAAAATCCTGAGATCAACAGATTTTGGGGTCTTCTACTGTGTATTGTTTAGATTTTTTCAATTTCAGTTAATTTCAGATTATTTGATTTGATTTCACTGTTCTGTGAAATGAAGAAAATATGCCCAATACTATTACATGGCAAAAATTTTCAGCAAACATTATTTTAATAGAATGTACTACTGCCGTCCTTATTGAAGGGTTGCGGGGATTTGCAGCACGCAACTGAGAATGAACATAAGCTCTGGAGAATATTGGAGCTTCGGCACTTTTTTGGGGGGGGCTAGAAATAAAGCCCTGTCCATGGCCGAAAACTGGTGTACGTTGCGTCGTTGCGAGTTTAACAATTTTACCTCTCCCACCCTACCCTCACCCCGCAAAAAAAGTTCAAAAGAAATTTATTGTTCATTTGTATCGCCATGCAACTTTTGTCTCCAGTGAGGAGCATCGAGTACACCTAATAAGAGGCTAATAAATTTGTGTTGGGAAGTGTTTTTATGAGCGTCGACGTGTCTGCACAATTCATCATTCTTGTTTCTCTTGACCCAGATTCAGTTGAAATCCTCTTGGCGAGAGGACTACCTCGACCAAGTGGACGAGAGCTACACGTCTGTCAATGCCTGCCTCCCAAGAGTGGATGCACTGGAAAAGAAATACATGCAAGGGCCCGCAGAGCTACGCCTACGTCAGAAAAATATCCAGGACTACGAAAAACTGCATTATTTCTACTACTTTTCGTCGTGGAAGCAGAGTCCATACGGTAAGACTTCCATTGCGTAAAGCTAAGGAAGGATGCAAAATTAATAGACAACTTTGTATAGTAACGCACATGAAATGGTACTTATCGACAGTAGGGTTATTTCGGGCGGTACAAAAGTTTCGCCCTTCCTCAGTTGCACAATATAGTTCTAGTTGAGAGGTTGAACTATAGTAGCTTTGAGAGGTTGGTTGATTGAGACCCTTAGACAGGGGACTGTCATCTCGATTGCTTCGAAGGACGAAATTCAAGTATCCACTCGAGTAGTAGGCCTGCATGGACTTGGATATGGAACATCATCGTCTAGTGGCAGACGGGCAAAATAGCGTCAGCTTCTCTCAGGAAAATACTCGAACCTTTTTCAATGATTAGCTACATAAACGCCCTGTAGCGACGAATCACGATGCAATCTACTGCTAACGCACGCATGCGCACAACATAAACTGAATGATTACGACTCACAGTGCTATCTTGAAGTCAAATTTCGTTAGCTCTTTTAGAATACGTCGATGATCGTCCTATATCCAAGTCCGGGAAGTCCTGGAACTGAAATAAGCAAAGAGAGGCTGTTGCTATTCAGAAGAAGGAAATAATAAGAAATCAGAGACAACAAAAGAAGAGGGGGCGGGGGGCGTAAGCGGAGAACGGAGAGAAAATAAATAACAAAAATAGGACAGTAAGTAAAAGAAGAAAATAGAAGAAAATGAAAAAAAAATACTACTAATATAAAATAGAATTACAACAATAAAATAATATGGTAAAACGAACAGAAAAATATCGAAAGAGAAAATAATTACGATTAATGTAAATATTAAAATAATAATTTTTAATAGTTTAGAAATAGAAACAGAACAATAAAAGAACATATAGAACACAAAATCTTTCTCTGTCATTCATCCAATCCCTCTACCCTTCGTTCTTCTTTTATTGGTTCGGGTTTCTTATTATTTCCTTCGTCCGAATGGCAACTGCCTCTATTTGTTTATTTCAGTTCTAGGCTTTCTGCTCTTGTGAACGCTTGAACTTTTTTGCAACTGTGGAAAGGCGGATCTTTTGTAGCGGCCGAAATGACAATATTGTTGATAAGTATCATTTTTAATGTGCTATTATACAAAGGTTTTATTAATTTTACATCCTAACACCAGTTTTTGTGGAATGCTCTTGCTAGTGAAGAACGGGACCGAGTTCTTAATTTCGTCAATTGTCATGCGCAGAAATTTTATTGTATGGATATATGTACAGTAAGCTAAATCGGTAATGGAATTTTTTGGTTGAAATTTTCTTTCCGTCGTCGCTATATGCAGGTTTCATTTCTTTACAGCTTTATCTTGAAACCCTACAAGCTATGGCAAGGAGACAGCAGCGGGTCGGGCCCGGGTCCCTCTTAAACATCCGTATTTTAGTTGACTGGATGACAATCATTAAACCGTTTTTTGACAAATTGTACCTTTTCCACTGTTTGGTCACTCCCCGATTTTTTTTCTGCCAACGTGCCTGAGCAGTGGTTGATTAACTTAAGACAATAATTAAAAAACTAAGTATTTGCTCCAACTGAGAAACAATTGTATTTTCAATTACCTCTTTTTGAAAATTTGTGTTTCCAAAATCTATGCTGTACCTGCCTTGCATTCAAAAAGCAATATCGGTAGAATTTGATATTGCAGCGTGCATATTATTGGCTCTTTGTTTTTCTGGTGAAACTTTCGCTCTACAGTGGCAGCATCTCTTCTGTAAGATACCAGCCATATTTCTGAAAGACTCTAAATGCAGTTTCAGATATAGGATGGAGAACCTTCTATTGTATGCTATTAGCGAATGTTTCATTGGCAGATCATTCCAAGGGGCATTTATGTCAGTACCACAAGTTATCCACTAGGTGCTGTACATGAGAGTAACAGTCACAGTTGGCAACCTGTTGTTTAGAAGTTATTGTACCCGTAGGTAAATTCTATATTTGATTTCTGGCACAAATTTTAATCATGTATAACAGTTTGGTCATCCAACATGCTTTACGCAATGTTCCTGGTCGACTGAATTTTACTTCTTAAGTAGTGCTAGGAAAGTCTAAGTATAACAGGCAACGTATTGTGAACTTAATCTAATCATCCCAAAATCAATCTGACATTTGCTGCTTCTAAGATAATTGATTATTTTTTTAGTTTGAACATTCATTGAATTTTACTTCGTATATGTAGTATTGGAAAAGTCTAAATATAACAGGCAAAGTTTTGTGAATTTCATCCAACTATCCCAAAATCTATGTCATATTTTGTTGCTTATAAGAGCATTGATTATTCTTTTAGTTTGTACATTCATTGATTTTGAATCATAGTTCCAATTCGCATTGTTCAAGTCGATCAAAATTGTTCCAAAACTATTTAAACATGGTTGTACCTGACGACTTGGCAGTTTCAATCTTTAAGTCATGAAAACATGAGACAAAATGACTTGAGTATGAGGATAATAAACTGACCAAAGAAGTGCACAATCCAATTTCTTGCATTATCATGAAGAAGTTCTATAATTTTTTCACAATTTTTTCATTTATCATTGGGTTATTAGCTTTTTCTTAAAATAGTTTTAATTGTGAAAGAACTAATTTCAAACATTCCCATTTAGTTCTATTTTCTTGAAGACCTTTTTCAATATGATACCTCATACACCTCAAAACCTGAAAATTTTTCAGAAGTTTGGAGCCATTTCTTTTTGAATCTTCACAAGTTATCTTATTGCCAATATCAAACAATTTTGATGACAATCTGTTTCGCATTGTGTGCACAAAACAAAATTCAGTGGACGCTCGTTAATTCGAACTCAAAGGTTCTCAGAAAAAAGTTGGAATTATCAGGCGCTAAAAGAAAGCATAACTTTCAAAGGGTAACTCAAGAAAAATCTTCCAGAATGTACAAGCAAAGAAAATATATTGTACTATGTAGTGGCGGCCCGTGAGTTGTTTAAATGGAGGGTCGGAATGATATCAGCAGCGCCGTACTTCTTCTAACTGTCTCCGCTTCTCTTTTCAGAGAGCGGTTCAGAAGGGAAAATTTCCAGTCTCACGTACGATTGATTAAAGACTGTGCTGTAGTAACCTACACTACAGTGCGTTCGCTATAATAAGCGTATTTAATAATAGTGGGGGAAGGGGGGAGAGAGTAGAACTCACGTTTAAATTCACAAAAATCTAGAAGTGTTCATAATATTTGTTTTAAATTTAATTTGTTAATGTGTTTATTCTTTAGTTTTTCCTTTGGGGGTTCACGTGCTCATGTGCTCAAATAGAGGAGGGAGCCATCACTGGTAAAATTATAAACATTATAAAGCAATTTCTTTAAAATGTCCTCTACCGAAGTCATCCCCCTTTTGGCTGATATTTCCCGAGCTTTGCCTTGACCACACAAACAGAAAAAAGAGATAAAGACTAACCTTAATCATAAACTGAATCAGAAGATATGCAAAATAATCTAAACTTTAATAAAAGATTGTATGAATTACTCTTTTGGGAAAAATTGTAAAGTGGATGGTTTTTTTTTTTTTTTTTTTTTTTTTTTTTTTTTTTTTAGTATGCCTGCACTTTTCAACCAGCTTCTCTATTTGAAATAAGTAATGCAATTCATTTTCTCCCTAGAATCTGTAGTAAAGTCTATATTTTTTTCTAATAAGAAAATCATTAGGGAATAAACAAATGTTCCTGACACATCGTGCATTTTCTCCGTTAAACGAAAAAAAAAAAGTTTTATTTCGTCAAACTTTTAGTTCGAATTAACCGAAGTGATAAAAATTTAGCTCGAATTAATGAGATATTTTTCACATTAATTCCAATACAAGTTTTAAGGGGCCTTTGGATTAGTTCGAATTAACCGAATTCGAATTAATGAGCTTCCACTGTATTTGATTTAAATTGTAGTGTACCCACATCAAAACCAGGAGTAGGAATAAGTAAAATATATAACTATAAAAAATATACTCAAAATTAAAAACCCAATTAAAATAAACAGGAAAAGCACTCTATTGTAAACAAAGGTGTAGTCACAGCCAGTCTTGCTACATGTTTAAAAAAATCTGGAGTGACTCCACTCGACTTTCCGAACACTTACGATTAAGATCATTACCAAGCATTTAAATAAATTTTAATGAATGAATAATTCAAACATATATACCAAACTGAAGCTCAATCGAATGCGTCGTTTAAACGCTAGCGCACATTCAATAATTTCTCCCCATAGGCCATAATGTAAAAGAAATCTTTGTCGTAGCCCTGTAGAAAAACTGTAAGTCCGATACACAACAAAATCAATACCGGTCTTACGATGGTGATTTATAACAGATATACCCAATTGGAGCTCAATAGAATGTACCGTTTAAAAGCTAGCGCACCTTCAAGAATTTCCTCCCATAGGCCATAATGTAAAAGAAATCTTTATCGTAGCCCTGCAGAAAAACTATAAGTCCTATACACATCAAAATCTGTACCGGTCTTACGATGGTAGTTTATAACATGCATACCCAATTTGAACTCAATCGAATGTGCCGTTTAAACGCTAGCGGAACTTTAAGAATTTCCCCCCATAGGCCATAATGTAAAAGAAATCTTTGTCGTAGCCCTGTAGAAAAACTATAAGTTCTATACACATGAAAATCAATACCAGTCTTACGATGGTGGTTTATAACATGTATACTGAATTTGAGCTCAATCCAATGCACCGTTTAAACGCTAGCGCACTTTCAAGAATTTCTCCTCATAGGCCATAATGTAAAAGAAATTGCCATATGCCTAAATGTAAATCTTTGCCGTAGCCTGTAGAAAAACTATAAGTCCTATACACACCAAAATCAATATCGGTCTTGCGACGGTGGTTTATAACATATATACCGAATTTGAGCTCAATCGAATCCCCCGTTTAGGAGGTATCGTGTTCACACACACACACACACACACACACACACACACACACACACACACACACACACACTCACACACACACACACACACACACATACATCTCGTAAAAATAGCATAAATGAATTCAGAAGACCTCAAAACGTGTAAATACACCAAAATCTCGAAGCCGAATTTTTCATGATTACAATACTTTCCTAACATGGTGCATGTTCGGAAAGTAAAAATCTGGAGTGACTCCACTCGACTTTCCGAACACTTACGATTAAGATCATTACCAAACATTTAAATAAATTTTAATTGATGAATAATTCAAACATATATACCAAATTGAAACTCAATCGAATGCACCGTTTAAACGCTTGCGTACTTTCAAGAATTTCTCCCCATATGCCATTATGCCATAATATAAAAGAAATTTTTGTCATAGCCCTGTAGAAAGGCTATAAGTCTTATACACACCAAAATCAATACCGGTCTTAAGATGGTGATTTATAACATATATACCCAATTTCAGATCAGTCGAAGCTACCGTTTAAACGCTAGCGCACTTTCAAGAATTTCTCCCCATATGCCATTATGCCATAATATAAAAGAAATTTTTGTCGTAGCCCTGTATAAAAACTATAAGTCTTATACACACCAAAATCAATACCGGTCTTGCGACGGTGGTTTATAACATATATACCCAATTTGAGCTCAATCGAATCTACCGTTTAAACGCTAGCGCACTTTCAAGAAATTCCTCCCATAGGCCATAATGTAAAAGAAATCTTTGTCGTAGCCCTGTAGAAAAACTATAAGTCCTATGCACACCAAAATCAATACCGGCCTTGCGTCGGTGGTTTATGACATATATATCCAATTTGAGCTCAATCGAATGCTCCGTTCAGGATCTATCGTGTTCACTCACATACACACAAACACACATACACACACACACACACACATACACACACACACATACACACATACATCTCGTAAAAATAGCATAAATGGATTCAGAAGCCCTCAAAACGTGTAAAAACACCAAAATCTCGAAGTCGAATTTTTTTATGATTACAAAACTTTCCTTACATGGTACATGTTCGGAAAGTAAAAATATGTTTCATATTTTGTTTTACTAAATAATTATTATTAATAGATTATTGTAAAATGATTTATATAAATGAAACAGTTTTGATAAAATATATATGTAAATACTAAGTATGCTAAATTTTGAATTTAGTGGTTCTATACAAGAAATCTGAAAGTTAAAAGTTATTGTGGACCCCTAAAATTGTTTGGAAAATGAAATAGTTTGTTATGACAAATTTTTATTGGTAATGGAATATTTTTAGACTAGGGACAAAGTAATTTGTTCCTTGTTGGACTATTGATGCACCCTAACACGTGAAGACAGGATTTTCAAGCTGCACTTAGGAAATTTGTAATGTTTAACGGAAATTTTTAAAAGAACTGTTTTTAAAATGGCCTTTACAGTTAAGAAAAATATAGATTTTTTCTTTAATTAACTGTAATTCAAAATAATATTTTACGTCCTTTGGAAAGCAAGGTCTATAATACCGTCATGAGAGAAGATTTTACTTAAAAGTATTTTGGAATGAAATTTCAACAAAAATAAAATTTTAAAATTAAAAAAGCATTTTAAATTTGCATAAGTAAAATTGCATAGGCAAAAGTCGATACAGATTTTTTAAAGTTTGGGTAGTATTGCTTTGCATTAACACTGCAGGAACACTTTCCGAAAAAGTAGAAAGTGTTAATGATTTCTATTTATGCGTCCGTCCGTCTGTTCATACTCTAACTGCTGTCAATTATGATTGTTACGAAACTTATATACGTTATTACCATTGATTGTACCATGTACTCTATTGAGAAGACTGTCATTTGTATTTTTATATTTTTTAAAGCCGGATCCAAAACTATCAATGCAATAAGGTCTATGCGCAGTCATTGTTTAAATTGCATTTCTGAGATGCTCAACTATTTCAAAGAAAAAAAAACCCAACATATATTGAAATCTATGTAAAAAAATAATTGAAGTGTGACTAATTTAGGTCTACAAAATGTTACTAGGATTATTTTAACAGTTTTTTTCCCAGCAAAATTTGGATGAGTCAAAAATTTTGCTGATTTAACGAAATTTTTGTGTAGTCAATTAAATATTTTGTTAATCCAAATAAGATTTTATCTGTCCAAGAGAATTATTCGATGAAACTGTTAGCAGCTAAAATTTTTTGAAATATACAAAATTTTGTTGTACTCTACAAATAATTTTATTTCTCGTACGCCTTATTATAACATTTATTGAAGTTTATAAACTTCAAAGAAAACTTGGATGTGCTCCTTTTTTTACATAACTTTAGTTTTCAATTTGTTTCTCTCCATGTGTAATATAAAAACAAACGCGAAAGGAAAAAAAAAAAAAACATTACTTATTATGCCCAAAATGCAATTTACTCGTGCATTTTCATACGTGGTATAGTAATTTACCCCGTTCCTTTCCGCAGTTTTATCTATTAAATTTAGACAAAGAAAACGAACAAAAAGTTTTTTTCGAACCTGCTATACACCCCTTGCTTCGTATCGCCAAAGAAAATCAAGAAAATCAATTTTCTAAATGGTTTTGATTCTTCTTCCACTGACAGCAGATAATTTTTCTCTTGCTTTTTCAGCATTCCCCCTCTCTTAGAATCCAATTTTAATTCTATATCAAAAATCTTATTTTTAGCTTCTTTTTCTTGGGTCATTGACTGATGCTTGTATGATGCTCATCATTTTCCCGGTAACTCTGGAATTGATATAAATTTGAACGCGCATACACAGTAAAGGAACTCCGTCGATAAGTATCAAATTATTCAACCGATGCATTACTTACATGTTTTTAACGTTTACGTTTCTCCATAACAGCCCTATGTAAAGATAATTTTTTTTAACGTCATCATAAGTTTTAATATCATAATAAGCAAGAGGAACTGATTTTACTACCTGCACTGTTAATATGAGTGGTTCAATATTTTACCATATAATAGGGCTAAATTAGCTGCAACTTTTTGAGTAGGAAACGTGTAACCATGATTTGGTGCTTAAGCTGATTAATGGAACCGAATCATGGTGTAATGTTTTACCATAGAATCAACTAATTTCGCACCAAACAACTTAAAGTTGCAGCTAATTTAGCACCAAATCATTAAATTTAATTTCAAGTTATGAAGGTTGAGGAATACAGATATACCAGTGCATTTCCTGCTCTAATGAAGGTTCTATTTATTAGGCCTTTAATAGTGTTTTCCTTGTTTTTTAAACGTCGTTGTACACTGGTTATTACCTTTTATTTCAAATAATAAAAAATGAACATATTAATTTCTTTCATTCATCATTTCAAATATTGCCTTTTATATAAAGCTGCTGTATCCGCGATAGCTTAAGCCTTTACTTGAAAACCTGATACTTAGTTTTAAGAAAATACGTTTTACCGCCACTCTTTTTTATGATTCTTTTTTTATTATGGCATCCAAATAGTTGAAGTATTTTCTACGGCTTACAAGCGTTATTTGTAGGAAGTCCTTTTTGTTAAATGCATTGAAGACCTAGCTCTTCAGATTATGAGCTGCTGAATGAATTTTCCTGTATCAGAAACTTGTAATTCAGATTTGAGAAACGCACACAGAGAAGAGATTTCAAAAGGCTCAGAATTGATTACCATTGAAGAATAACTATTTCGCCTCTCTTCCAGTTTTTATTTTTCTTAAAAAAATCATAATATACAAACTGATTGAGAGGTTATGAGATAAGTTTGTACATTATGATTTCGCTGAAACGTTCTTTCAGGATGGAAAGCTGCTGTTAATGTTTTTAAGATGCATTTTAAATGGAACAAATGGAGTTTACTCTTATGAAATGATTTTCCGGAACATTCGAAAAAATAAGTTATTGGTTTTGAAGATTAAATCAAATTGAATTCAATTTATTTTGTGTACATCCTAGCCCATTTTATCCGTGAAACGAAAGTCTGATAAAACGCAGCTAGATTTAGTTATGAGTGGCTCGCCTGATCCTTTGTGTTATCAAGAAAATACTATGTTCGTTTTCAAGGTAAATATTGTTGGGAAATATAAAACTATGAAACTTTGAACTCTTTCCCTGACCCAGTTTCTCCTGCACGCGTAGATGTCCGCATATGTAGATGTATGGATCTGCATGTGATAATTACCCAAACGAGGGCCCCTTACTTAACACGTGCTATGGGGCCCCTGGCAACCGTGGGGGCAAGAACGCATGCATGCTGAACTTTCAAGACACTCTCTTCCATGCGCTGCTGCTGAGCGGTCGACATCCCGACCAGCCAAAATTCAATCTTTGTAAATATGAAATTCCTCTTTAAAAATGTATATTGTATAACCTAGACGGAAAATAAATATATTGTACTCATTCAAGAGCACGAAACTAAAATATATACAATTAATAATGTCGTGTATTCCAGTTTTCGTTCCAGCTAATTTAGCGGGATGACGGAGGAAAGACGGACTTACGCCTTTGAAGGAGGTAAGTGATACCTCTTAAACCTCCTCGTTTATTTAATAGATTATGAGACTGAACAGTCTCAGTGCCTTGAAAGAATATTAAAATTTCTGGGGACATTGTGAAACAAAAAAATTAATATGGCTTCATTTAAAGAAAGCCAAGTGGTTGAGAAATTAAACCAACATAATTATTCAAACTGGAAATTCAAATTGGAGATGCTGTTGATAAAAGAAGATCTTAATGATCTCTTAACAGATGATCCGCCATCGCCAATAACCGATACATGGCGAAAGAAAGATAGCAAGGCTAGAGCCTTAATCAATTTATTCATTGAAGATTCCCAAATAGTACATGTGAAAAATCTCACAACCGCAAAGGCTACATGGGAAGCTCTGAGGACCATACACGAAAGGTGTAACCTCTCTAGCAAGCTGTATCTATTGAGAAAATTATATAGCACAAAACTTGACGAGAGAGGAAATATGCTAGAGCATACGACTAAAATTCTCGAACTGGTTGAGAGGTTAAAGGCCATAGGGGAAAAGATCACTGACTCTCACATATCGGCGTTGTTTTTGTGTTCCCTGCCGGAGAGCTATGACACGCTGATAACGGCACTAGAAGCGAGACCTGAAGAGGAATTAAATCCGGAGTTTATTAGAAGCAAGCTAATAGATGAATACAACAGACGTATTGAGAATAGCCGACCGTCTGAAAATTTTACTAAAGCATTTCAAACAAACAAAAAACACAACAACAATTATAGACGAGAAACTAAATATTGTTCACACTGTAAAATGAAAAATCACACAAAATTAGAATGCTGGCACCTTAAGAAATTACAGAACAAAAACACAAGATACAAAAATCAAAATTTCACATCCAAACAAGCTAATTCATCACTATGCTTTGAATCAAACGATAGACACAGATTTGAGGAAGAGTCGAACCGAAATTATACAGATAGAGCTAGTGACACCGCATCTAAATTTAAAAATTTAGCACTATTAGCTGGAAGTCCAGGTAAAAAGTGGATAATAGACTCTGGCAGTTCATCACACATTTCAAATAATAAAAATTTATTCACTAGAATAAATGACACCAATATAAGCGATGTTGTAATTGCTAACGGAAAATCGTTGACCTCCTACGGGTCGGGAGACATAGAATTCAAGGCAAAAACATCGGGAGGAGAGATTAATAAAATTACACTGCGTAATGTTCTATTTGTACCCGAAATCGAAGCAAATCTACTGTCTGTAAAAAGGGCAACTGAGAACGGTTGTACGGTGGTATTTGACAAAAACAAGTGTGAAATTATACATGGGGATAAAACTTATATTGAAGGTTATGTAAATAATAATTTGTATGAGTGTAATATAAACAATGACGCATACCACACTGCAAACTTAGTTAACGTATGTGAAAATAAAAATTGTGTATATAAATGGCATAAAAGATTGGGTCATAGAAATGTCAATCATATAAAGGAATTAGTGAATAAAGATTTGGCTATAGGGATTGAAATAGATGAATGTAAACATGATAATGTATGTGAAACCTGTATTATGTCGAAACTTTCTGATAGTCCATATCCAAAAATTGCGAGTTTCAGAGCCACAAAGGCGATAGAATTGGTACACACTGACCTCTGTGGACCAATGCAAACCCCAACAATTGGTGGGAAATACTATTTTTTGACCTTCATAGATGACTTTAGCCGGTTTACTGTAATATATCTATTAAAAAATAAACATGAAGTTTTCTCTAAATTTAAGGAGTATGTGGCAATGACCGCAAATAAGTTTGGAAGAAAAGTGCAGGCAATCCGTTCCGATAACGGAGGGGAGTACATAGGGAAAGAATTTGATGAATATATGAAGAGAGAGGGAATAGATCACCAACTGACAGTTCCGTACTCTGCACCTCAGAACGGGGTTGCGGAACGCAAAAATCGCACCTTGATGGAGATGTGTCGGTGTCTCCTTAAGGAGGGTGATTTACCTAACTCCTTTTGGGGGGAAGCCATTAACACTGCGACGTATTTGCAAAATAGGCTCCCTACACAATCCTGTGATTCCACTCCCTATGAGAAATGGACTGGTCGTAAACCAGATCTATCAAATATTAAAACGTTCGGTTGTCGCGCATTTGCCTATATTCAAAAATTACATAGAGGAAAACTTGACAACACCGCTACAGAAGGGATATTCGTAGGTTATGATAATAGGAGTAAGGGATATAGAATTTGTACCAACGGTAGAAATGTAATTATAAGTAGAACAGTCAAATTCCTAGAAGACAGAAATCAGGAAATAATTAAAAATGATGAATCACATAACGGGGAAGGAAGATCAAACAGCGGTAATCCTCAACCTATACAGCAATTGATCGATGTTGAATTAGATAGCGCCGGCGACAATGTACAAAATCCAAATAATATTCCTGCTAACTCAAATGGTGCACAAAATTATCCTCGCAGATCAGAGAGGAGTAATAAAGGCGTTCCTCCTGATAGATTTGCATATGTAACAAATAATACCAGGATAGTAGAACCTAAAAGCTGGGATGAAATTCAAAAAATGGAAAACCCCGTGGAGAAGGAAAAATGGGTAAACGCAACACTAGACGAAATAAATTCACTTCATGATAATAACACATGGGATTTAGTTGTAGCCCCCCCTGGAACAAAAGTTATTGGATGCAAATGGGCTTTTAAATTAAAATATAATAGTCAAGGCTCAGTAGAAAAATACAAAGCAAGGCTTGTTGCCAAAGGTTTCTCCCAAAAATACGGAGTAGACTATGACGAGACCTTTGCACCTGTTGCGTCTCATACAACGATAAGGAGTTTTTTGGCAATGGCTGTATATAAAAATTTAAGTCTTAGACATATCGATATAAAAACTGCATTTTTACACGGAGAATTAGAGGAAGAAGTGTATATGCATCAGCCCGAAGGGCATGTAATCCCCGGAGAGGAACACAAAGTTTGTAAACTTAAAAAGGCAATATATGGGCTGAAACAAGCTGCTAGAGCTTGGAACTTAAAAATCCACCAATCTCTAACCAAATTCGGCTTTCAACAGAGCTCGGTTGACAAATGCATGTATAAACAAACAGTAAATAACAAAACGACATATGTTATTGTTTATGTAGATGATCTACTAATCGCAGGAGAAGATCAAAACATTGACAAACTCATAAATAAATTAAAGAGCGAATACCCTGTAACTGATTTAGGCGAAGCCAAATACTACTTAGGCATAAACATAAATCGACCAAATAAAAACACAATGACACTTGATCAAACCAACAAAATCCAAGAACTAATAACTAAATTCAGTTTAGAAAACTCAAAACCAACAGAAACACCCATGGAGCCAGGCTACATTAAAACACTAGATGACGAAAATCTCTTGCCAAACAACACTAAATACAGACAGGCTGTAGGTGCACTACTATATATTTCCACCATATCTAGACCAGATATAAGTGCCGCTGTGAACATCTTAAGCCGAAGAAATCAAAATCCCAGAGCGAAAGATTGGGAAGCCGTCAAAAGAACCATCAGATACCTCAAGACAACAATTGACCTTAAACTGACTTTTACAAATTTTGAGGAACCTGTCCTAAAAGTTTACTCAGATGCAGATTGGGCCAACGATCCAACAGATCGAAAATCCATCTCTGGAAATCTATTTATGCTAGGAAATAATCCTATTTACTGGGTTTCCAAGAAACAGCTGTGCGTGACATTGTCATCAGCTGAGGCGGAATACGTCTCTGCTGCCAGTGCTGCACAAGAAATTGCGTGGCTAATAAATCTACTAAAGGAACTGGACATGCCGCAAGACTATCCAGTGACCGTGTTTGAAGACAACCAATCGTGCATAAAATTGGCCAAATCAGACAGACATCATCACAAAACAAAACATATAGACCTGAGATACCATCTTCTCAAGCATTTGGTAGAAGACAAGGTGATAACTTTTCAATACGTCCCCACTGACTCAATGACTGCAGACATCCTGACAAAAGCTCTTCCACGAAGGAGCTTTATAGGACATAGAACTGTCATTTTGAACGATTATTGAACGTTTCAAGTTTTAGGCAGGAGTGTTGGGAAATATAAAACTATGAAACTTTGAACTCTTTCCCTGACCCAGTTTCTCCTGCACGCGTAGATGTCCGCATATGTAGATGTATGGATCTGCATGTGATAATTACCCAAACGAGGGCCCCTTACTTAACACGTGCTATGGGGCCCCTGGCAACCGTGGGGGCAAGAACGCATGCATGCTGAACTTTCAAGACACTCTCTTCCATGCGCTGCTGCTGAGCGGTCGACATCCCGACCAGCCAAAATTCAATCTTTGTAAATATGAAATTCCTCTTTAAAAATGTATATTGTATAACCTAGACGGAAAATAAATATATTGTACTCATTCAAGAGCACGAAACTAAAATATATACAATTAATAATGTCGTGTATTCCAGTTTTCGTTCCAGCTAATTTAGCGGGATGACGGAGGAAAGACGGACTTACGCCTTTGAAGGAGGTAAGTGATACCTCTTAAACCTCCTCGTTTATTTAATAAATATGAATGTAATTCTTCTATTTATCAATATTTACGATGATATAACTTTCATTTTAGTGATATTTCTAACCTATGAAAAATGTAAGCTATACAAAAAGAATTGTTCCGTTTTATTAATTAATCGATCCTATAAATGAGAAATTTTAGTTTTCTCGCCAGAAACTTAGTTGAATTCAATACGGACTTATTTTATCTTATTGCGAAATGACGAACAATCGACACTTGTAAAAATTATCAATAAATTTTGATGTTAATTACAGTAACTACCCCTAACTGTAAGACTGAAGTGGGTGTATCATAAATGACTGTTTTTAAAACAAAACTTTTAGGAACTTGTCATAACCTGATGTTTGAAAGTACGTGAGCATGCAAGCTGGTTGGTTAAATACAATAGTTCTTGTGTCCACTAAATTTTTTTACTCGAGAAAAATGCGACTGGATAACAATTTCACGCAAAAGTTTCACAGGAGAAACAGGAAATTTTCTCTTTTATTGACTTATCCTTACTTTGCACATCTCATACACACAAATGAATGGCAATTGTTTTTTTTTTTTTTTGGCGTCGCTCAATATTAATGATAAACAAATACCTCATCCCACCCCTTAAAAAAAAAAAAAAAAAAAAAGCGACGAGCGCGCAGTAATCACATCGCTGTTAAATGTAGCTGTGTCAGCTCCCTTCATAATGAAATGTCAGCACCAGAAATTGCGCATTTTATCTTGCACCCCCTTCTTTTTGAAACTTTATGTCGGCCATATTTTCACGCGTGCAGGCTGAATTATGCGGTGCCAATGTTTCCTTCCGACTTCTCTCCGTGGTGTTTTTATGTTTATGCAATAAATCACGCAAAAAGAACTGCTGTGTAATCGATACCGAAATTTCCTCAATTTTTTTAGAGGGTGGGGGAAAATTTTTGTTTCGCAATCGCTGCAAATATCGAGAGAAAATTTCAAAAGCGGGAAAAGTTTTTAGTAAAAAATATAAAAAGGAATAGTTCTAAAGTACAGAGCAGAATAGCTTTTTATACGTACCTCTCTCCAATGTTGTCGATATTCTAAATTTTTTATATCAAGTTGGATAAGACTGGTTTACTACTGGTCTGTTGTTGATGATTTTACTTCATGAGCAAAAAATAGTTTTGCAATACAAAGCACCCAGAATTATTCCAATACAATAGATTTTATATACAGTGAATGTTCAAAGTGCATTTTGGAGACGTAAATCTGTTTCTAACAACAGAAAACCGAAAAATGCTATCAAGTTGCTATCCACCGAAACTAGTCAAAATGGAATCATGGTTGATCAAAACGGATCAATGCATACGTACATACAGGCGCCAGATAGGATCTTGTCAACGTAAAATCAACAACGGTGGAAATGGATTTTTTTTGTGAAAACATGAAAAAAAATATTTTTCGCAATTACACACATTTTTCCTTCTTTTACTTCTTATAAGGATATAAAAATGTTCAGTACGCTTTGTAAAGCAAAAGCATTACTGTTGTTTCCGATGTAGAATTACATTCCTCCATATGAAGAATTTTTTAAAAAGTCGTTGCAAAATTTAATCATTCCATTTGAAAAGTATGTGACACTAGATGAACTTGTTCAACTAACCAGACTTTATTTTATGGCTGTCAAAAACGTACAGTTATAAATTAAAAATTAGTATAAGTAGTATTAGTAAATTTGTTTAGATAATATGAATTAAAACACAATATTTCGTGTTAAAAAATATTCGGTGAAATAAAAAATATTTGTTATATTCATCATTTTTCAAAGGCGCCTTACAACAAAACGATAATTGACTCTACTTATCGGCATGCGTTAAGAAGGAATAAATTAGTAAGATATATGATGTATCCTGCGGTAGTTTTTAACAAGTTACGGCCTGAATGTTTTTTATATAACTTAAATCATTTTGTTAGTTTCTATCATCACTGGGTTGTTTATAAGGCTGTTCAAAAGTCCTGTTGTCACCTATAATCTTATAAACAAAAACAAGTCTGTTCGTTTGTCCCTGTTGCATATAATTCTACTCTGTTGAAACGATCGGCTTGAAATTTTGTAGCAATACGAAAGGAAAATTATGCTCTGCTTTAGAAATCTAAAATACCCACCCTTTTCCCAATTTTTTAGAGATTTTTCACTATTTTCTATTCCTTCGAATTTCGAGAGTAAAACATTTTAATCATTTGAGCGACACGAAATTGGGTATAGTATGTGATAACGTCTTTTTTATGCCACGGTTAGGCTAAGCATATTAGAACCCCAGCTGGCTTATTCTCGTCATGTTTGTTTCCCAGAGCAGGAAAATCTGAAAGGCAAGCAGTAGTTCATCTGCTGTTTTTAATCCATTTTTGTTTTCTTTCTTTGACAATGGAAACCGAAGCCATTCTAAAATCCTTTCGTTAGGGATTTGAAAAATTTAGTGCAGCAACCCACTTTTAAAGTTTTGTAATACGATAGTAAACAAGTACATATACAATGGCGTGCGCGGGTTGATACAGATTGGAAAACAAACGTTGGAGAATAGGATTCAGCCTAGATTAAAGTAGCTCTATGCTAGGATTTGAAATGAAAATTGCTATTCCAATCCGTTTAAAATAGTATTTCGAGAATACGCATTTTAACTTTTTCTCCCAAATAAAATGATTTAATCTGCATGAAGCATCGATATACGAGAGACTGTTGCCACAGCTAAGTAAAATCTTTCGAATGTAAAAAATTTTCACAAAAAAAACACGCCCAGAGAGATCCTGTTTATTTTCAGAAGAGCTTCCTTTACCCATAATAAGCGTTCTGAAGACGCGTGGAATTTCTTTATGAGTTCGTCTGAGGAAAATTTTTGCGCCCAAAAGAATCATTTTCTGGAAAGAACAAACGAAGATTGATAAATTGAGCATTTAAGTGGTCCTGTTCCGAGTGAACTGCTTTTCAATACAAAGTGCGATTAATGCCAATTTTATGTCATGCATTTAAATTTGCGTAGTTAAATGTTGAATAGCTTTGACTTTTGCGGTTAAATTACATAACCAGTAATATAGTCATGCAAAAAAGATAAAGGTTAGAAGACACGAACACATTTACGGCTCTCGGTAGTTTGATAGATCTGTTTCAGCACATACGAAGGAAATAACATGCAAAACAGCAACAGTAGAATTGAAATCGGAATTTTTTAAATTTGGAAGTAGATGACTTTTTGATTGTTAAATAGTTACACATTTTTATTATCCATTTGGAATGTTTTCATAATTAGTTCAAAATAACCAATCTGTAAGACCACCGGACATTATCCTTTTTCCATTTAACTTTAGAATTTAGCATTGAGTGACAACGAACGCGTTGTTTCTAGGGTAGCTATTATGAAATACTTCAAGAATTCAAGTACAACAATATAAGCATAGATCAATGCTTAGGCATAGAAATGTTCTACATGGCTAAAGCTTTTAAAATGCTCCCAAAAAATCTGACATCAGAAGAAGTGCAGCTGTGGGTAATTTGGAAGATTTGTTGCCACATATGGGAAGAAAATTAAATGCAAAACATATACAATAACTTTAAAGTCAGAGTGTTTTTAAAAGTTAGTATATTATATGTTTCATATTCATGTATTTTATTTTCCGAACGTTAACCCTTTAACGTGCAGTGTTCCCGCTCTGGGAACACCAAACTCTGACGTTTTGACTGTTGCCAGTCACGAAAAATAGATTCGATTTCTATAAACATAGTTGCGGGTGATATAGCTCCACGAGAATCCTTTACTTTTTAGCACGTCATTTCCCCTAAAAAATTGTCACGAATATTTTTTACAGCACTGACATCTGCTGAAAAATGGAAGAATGCGAAAACAGTTGGATAGATTGCCCAATGCTGAAAAAGGGCGGCCGTTGCCCGCCTGCCGTTTTTTCAGCATTGGGAAAGGGTTGGGCCTCAAAGGGTTAATGACTTCAAAAATTGCTTTATGCTTTGGTAACTAAACGGTAATGTTAAAATTGGAAATGAAATTAATTACTCTTTGACGTCGGTATGCATTAAAAATTGCATCAGTGAGTAATTTCTAACAAACTTTGACCCCCAAAAAATTTCATCAAGATTAAGATAGTTTCGCGAGCGTGAAATACTAGAGGATAAAGCCCATTGGGGAGGCAATTACAACGGGCGTTAGGAAAAACATTTGAAAAAAAATGTGTCTGCGCTCAGTATATTTAATCTTTGCCCGCTTGAAATAAATAACTTCATATTCAATTTCTATTATATACCGAAATCGGAATTGCATACTTTGCGGAAACTTTTCGCATTCGAAAATTTAATTAGGTGGGAACATCCTCTCCTATATCGATGCTTCATGCACAGAAAATCATTTTATTTGTGAAAAAAATTAACCACTATATTAATTAATTATAATCTGGGTCATCTAGAAAAACTATTTTAAGCGAATTGGAATCGTAATTTTACCTTCAAAGGCTGATAACAGTGACTTCAATAGGATGCCCATATCACTTGAGTAGAGGTAATATAGGGGTTTTGGCTCACCAAGGATTGTAAGGATTGAGAGGATGGACCACCGAGAATTGTACGGATTGTGTGATGGTCACTAAGGATGGGGGCGAATTACCCAAACATGATAACGCAGACTGCGGCAATACAGAATCGACGGAGTGAATCACTTGAGAAAGATAAAGCGCATGGGTTCACGAAATGCTGAGATAAGGATTGGATGTGTGTTTTGCATACTTTGAAATATTTACGAGAAAGTTTAAAGTGGGATAAACAACATCATACAGTAAGAATTCTGCCCAGACGCGGTGCAGGGAATTTCCCCCTCTCTTCAGTGATGCTTAACGGTTAAGCCGTTGGCGAAAGAGTATAGTTTAGGATTTTTTTTTTTTCTCTGTAAATAAATTTTTTTCCAGATTAGTGGGACTTAGAATTATTTCAAAAATTGTAGGTTTCTTTGATAGTTTATAATTATTTCTAATTAGAGAACTTATTATTATTTTCATAGTGTGTTCAAGGAATAATAGGTTTCACTTTTTTTCTTATGGTTTAGGATTTTTTCTCTCTGTAAATACTTTTTCAGAATAGTGGGACTTAAAACTATTTCAAAAATTGTAGGTTTCATTGAGGGTTAGTTATTGCATTTTTAGTAATCCTACAAAACTTTTTTATTGTATATCACAAGTAGTGTAACTTGATTTATGCAGATTCAATACGATATAGATATTTTTAATTTTATGGGCAACACTAATTTCAGTTTTACTATGAAAGCATCATTTTATACATGAATCAACCTTTTGATTGGTATTTTATTTATGCACTTAACATATTTTATAGGAAGGTGAGTATAGTTTTAACTAACACATATCTTTACATTTGCATGTGGATAGTACTATTAGAAACTTGAACTATTGAAGATAAAAATTGAAGATCCGTTTTAGCATACTAAGACAAATTGCATGTACAGTTTTACATAAATATCTTTCAACTACTTAGATAAAATTATAGTTTTTATCGCGAAAGCTATTAAATTGCAAAGAGTTACCATAAATACTAATTACTTGAATTAAAAAATACAAGGTTCTTACTTACTTCAAGTCACGTCTTGCACTGGCAGCTTTATCTTAAAGATAACTAGGCTAGCAAGTCCGGAAAATAGAGTAATGATTTAAAATACATTAGCCCTACTTTCCGTTCCAGCTAGCTATTCCATGTAATCATCTGGATTAATTCTAAATTCCTTATACACACATTGGCTAAAAATGGGGATATTATTTTGAGACTAAGTACCAATAAAATAATACATTTTTTAAGATATTAAACGCTTAAAACTATTTTTTTTTCTTATTACAATTTATCAGATTCACACTAAACGAATACCATTTTATGTATGATGAAAATATTCAATACTTTAGTTAGCAAGCGAAAATTTAATCTTAATTAGAATGTATGCATTTACAGAAATACAGACTTTATTTTCTATTAGGAGAAATCCCTTTCACCATATATCCCTCAAACCCCAATTTTTGTATACAAAATGTACGAATACTTAAAGTCTATTGCTATTAACAGAGCTCAGTTACACTAGTGGGGAAAATACACTCTTTGGATTACCAACTCAAATTTTTGCAAAACACCAAAATACAATACAGGAAAGCATGCAAAAATCTTTTAACATAGAATTAAAAAAATCACACTTAAAATTAGAGCACCTCAAAATGCGGACCAATGTAAAATATAATTACCAAACTATTAATAACCACATAATTATTTTAAATTAAAGCAATTTGAAAAAATGTAAATAAGAGCTAATCAAGCAATGATTCATGTTTAGAAATTTATTAATAATTGTGATAATCAGGAAAAACAAATTAGAATTATGGTATCATCCTATATGTGACTAAAATAATACATAGAAAATGTTAAACTTGGCGACTTACACTGGTGATGACTGGACTTGCATACGCGAGAGGTAATAATAATAATAATAATACAATAACACTGAAATAATGCACAAACGTTATATAATTCACTGCAGGAAAAAAAAAACCCGTGCTTACTGAATATCCCAAGCCTACGGCGAACCACTGATAAGATACGGAATAGACGATAAGGAAGTGTGTTCAGATCGGGAAAACCGGTTAAATAACACTAGGCTAGTTTGCCGATACGGTAATACCATGGAGTTTGTAAGGGGGATATGCACGCTGCAGTACAGAATTGGGAACATGTGCTTAGTTCTACGTTCAAAAATATGGCTGTCTTAATCTAAAGCCATTTCAATGTTTCAGAAAACATAGTAGAAACCTATCCTTAAAGTATACATGTATCTGATCGGCATTATATCCTAAAATATAATTAAAATATCAAAGTTAGGCTCCAACGATTAATGTATTCTACATAGTTTAGGAAAATAATGAATCATTAAATTAATTTCTGTAAAACAATTAGCAAAGATCAGTATACTATAGAACGATAAGCATAAAAGCAAATTATTTTTGTTAAGTTTTGATGAACAGTGCAGTAATAAATTATACGCATTGTACTATACTAAGATTAATGAGTATTCATTTATAAAATAGGTATTTACTACTGGAAAACATGATCTAATTTTGACAAATGCATTGGAGTATTGCATAGGACATCTATTGACCAAACGCTATACTTGTACTAAATATATTATGATTATTCTAATATTAAAAATAGGGTTAAGATTCTTCACTTGCGATGAAAGGCACTCAATTTTTTTATATACTTAATTTTTACAAAGATGTAGACATTATTTTAATAAATTCATAAACTAAAACTTTTATTTAATAAATTCATAAACTGAAATTATTAATTAAAACCTGCAAATAAACTTATTAAAATTTTTACTCTAAAAGATAGCTAATCACAACATACATCAGAAAAAATATAAGCAATTAAATACCTCAAAAATACCGGACAACACTCTAGTTGCATGCGGTCAAAACTGCATCTTAGGTCCGCTGTACAATGGGCAAGGGTCCGTTGCAGGAGAGTTTACCTATAAACTCTAAAAATTTGACGGCAACTGAAGAACTGGTTTTCTCTTATCAGTCATCACGGATCAGATAAGAGATAAGGAAGTGACACGCGCAGAAGACACGTGATAGTGACGTGTGCAAATCTGTGTTGAATCCATATCCGGTAGGTTTGCTGGCAGGATGTACTATTTGCAATTAGTGGCAACTCTCTCTAACAGGCTAAGACATGCTAGATGACGCAATATCTACAGGGTTGAGAAAGTTTTAAGGTAGAGGGCGCTTGGGTGAAATCACATGATTGTTTAGAACCAGTAGGAAGACATTTTAGTTAGATAAAGTGGCCAGGTGTGTGTTGCGAGACCCACTTTACGCTGTGTGCGCCTATACTTCAGACGTATGTTTTAAGTTTTAATATATTTTTCACCGAGTTTCAAAAATGTCTTTGCTTGAATCGATCGAAAATAACTTTAACATTGAATACACTCCCGAGTTTTATACTCAAAGTGATGCTGATGTGTTGCTGCAAGAAATAATACAGTTGCCTTTAGATGTAAAGCCTCTGCAAAGTATTGAAAAGAAAATTTCCCCCGAGTTTTATACTAAAAGTACGCATGCAGAATGTTGTACTGCAGCAAGTTGTGCTACAGCAAGAATTGTTTCAATTGCCCCTGCAAAGTAGTGAAAAGAAAATTTCCTCGACCCGTAAAGTAATTACTTTTGCTGATGAAGGAATCAATTACAGTTTTCCTGGAGCAACAGTCTCTGTTTACTTTTGGATACCCATTTTGCAAAAAATGCGTGAAGATCTACAGAAAGTGACAAATTATGAATTTAATATGGTACAAGTGAACTTAGGCTCTGAAGAACAACCTAAAATTGAAGACGGTAACCACGAAGATTTTAATCTGGACCTATCATCAGGTGTATGCATTCTAAGTTTTGGATCTAAACGAACTTTGGATTTTAAACCAGCGAACTGTGAAACCACTACCATTAAATTAAAACATGGTTCAATGTGTAAGATATATCCCCCAACCAACAAACTTTTAACGCATGGTATTCCTTCTGAACCTTATGTAACAGACCCGCACATTAACCTAACATTTGCCAAAATGTACATTTATGAGCCTTCCCCGAAAAGGGCAAAGTTGGACGATTGGATGGATAATCTTTACCACAGCTTATATGCTTCTGTAAATAGTACATGGCACTTGGAAAGACTTATCTACGTTTCACTTCACGATGAAAAAACTGACTTGAAGATTCATATTAGACAATTTATTCAGAACGCCCAATTAGACTATATACCAACCGGTCAGGGAGTCGTGATGAACCCTTCCACATGGATCGAATTTATTGTAAAACTATTAGATTTTAATATATGTCATAACAATAGCTCTTTTATTTGTAATAATCAATTATCTGTATTTAATGATGATGGAAAATGTATTTTACAACAAATTTACAAAACCGGAGATTCATTCACGTTAAATCCAATTTCCTTAACACTTTTAAATGATCAAGTACTAAAACTTTGTGAAATGAGAAATGAAATATTGGAATGCATTTTAAAAACGCTATATACGACGACCCTACCTCATTTAATTTTAAAATTAAAACCGCAAAAATGTAACCGTGAACCCCATTGTAATTATGATGAGGCTAAACAACAATTAATGGATATAGTACATCAGGAAATTTTTAAAAACATAGGTCGGGTTCAGGACCATCCTTCGCAAAGGATACATGCTTGTTCGAATAGAACACATGTTGACAAAAGAGAGGGTCTTATAAGTTTATAATACGTAAAGCATGGTTTATGGTCGACATGTCGTATATTGCAAGAGAGATATGCGAGAACAAATGTACTTGTAATTATGACGGAGAATTTTTTTCAAACATTTTCTTTGAAGACTATATGAAGCATCTTCAAAATGTGCTATTTAATATATTTCTTCAACCGTTTACAGATTTTGCTAATTCCAAGGATGGCAAAACATGCGTAATTATGTGATGTTATTGGTGTATAACTAGTATTGCGATTGTAAAAAATATATTAAAACCATTGTGATTATGTAGAAAAGGTATGCTTGCTTCTACAACAGTAAGATTTTACTGACTTATGCATGCTTAGTTATAGAATACTCATTGAAAAGTTATTATTTTCTTAATTGTGTAAATAGTTTGTATAATTTAAAATATATTTTTGTAAATAAATAAGTTTAAATACGAAAACTTTTCTGTGTTTTCTTTATGTGTATGTGTGTGTTGATTACTTGCAAAATAAAAATCTATGAAATTTTACTGCAGCAAAAAGTGGTAAAGTTAACATACTCTGTCAAGATTTAAGGTTCTCGTGTTATGTTTTATACTCATCTTTTATACACTACAAGGTAAAAAGTTACAAATTTAACAAAATTTATTGAAGCATGTACTATGGAAACATTAATCTACTACATAGAAATAAAATGTTCTGATTAAAATCATAAACTTAAGTGTGATAGGTAAATTGTGTTAGATGAGAATTCCCAAAGTACTAATTTTTTACAAGATGAACCTTAGCTAAAAAAAGTCAGTTTCCATAATTTTATAACTTAATCGATTTTACAAGTTTTTCAAAATAAAGTTAATAATAAGAAACTATATTTTAATAAGATTTTTAGCATGCTTAATGTAAAATCTGACATACTTGAAGTAAGAATATTTTAAATAGCACATGTTTTAAATCTTCATTACTTAGAAAATGTTTTAAAAAATTCTCATCATAATGTAAAGATCTTGCTCACATTTTACTTGAAGTATACAGAATATTTTAAATCAGCACCATGTTTTAAGAATCATAACTTATAAAGTTCTTTAATCAAACTGAGTATTAACTTAGCATATTTTCATAATTTTTCTTAAGTATGGGCTTGAATATTTTTATGAGAAATATCAACTAAGTGCACATGTTACACATTTTACTGATTGAGATGGTTATGCTTACAAATTTTAAATAAATATGCTCTTACTTTTATACATGTTACTTGTTCAAACTAAGTATACTTTTGATTTGTATACGTTTATGAGTTCTCATAAGTTATGAAATTATTTCTCAAAGGAACTTAGCTATTAGAACTTTGTAAATTCGTAGAAGTAGTATGCTTAACATGTTTTTGATAAAATGGATTTAAATTTGGTACAGAAATAATCAGTTATTTTAGCATAGATGTAAAACTTATCTTTATGTAAACCTTAACTAATTAAATAAGATAATTTATTATTACAAATGAACAGACTATTGTTATGAATATATTAAAATCTAATAGTTTTACAATAAATTCGATCCATGTGGAAGGGTTCATCACGACTCCCTGACCGGTTGGTATATAGTCTAATTGGGCGTTCTGAATAAATTGTCTAATATGAATCTTCAAGTCAGTTTTTTGATCGTGAAGTGAAACGTAGATAAGTCTTTCCAAGTGCCATGTACTATTTACAGAAGCATATAAGCTGTGGTAAAGATTATCCATCCAATCGTCCAACTTTGCCCTTTTCGGGGAAGGCTCATAAATGTACATTTTGGCAAATGTTAGGTTAATGTGCGGGTCTGTTACATAAGGTTCAGAAGGAATACCATGCGTTAAAAGTTTGTTGGTTGGGGGATATATCTTACACATTGAACCATGTTTTAGTTTAATGGTAGTGGTTTCACAGTTCGCTGGTTTAAAATCCAAAGTTCGTTTAGATCCAAAACTTAAAATGCATACACCTGATGATAGGTCCAGATTAAAATCTTCGTGGTTACCGTCTTCAATTTTAGGTTGTTCTTCAGAGCCTAAGTTCACTTGTACCATATTAAATTTGTCACTTTCTGTAGATCTTCACGCATTTTTTGCAAAATGGGTATCCAAAAGTAAACAGAGACTGTTGCTCCAGGAAAACTGTAATTGATTCCTTCATCAGCAAAAGTAATTACTTTACGGGTCGAGGAAATTTTCTTTTCACTACTTTGCAGGGGCAATTGAAACAATTCTTGCTGTAGCAAATTAACTTTCTTGCTTGCAGTACAACAATTCTTGCTTGCAGTAGCTGCGTCACTTTTAGTATAAAACTCGGGGGAAATTTTCTTTTCAATACTTTCCAGAGGCTTTACATCTAAAGGCAACTGTATTATTTCTTGCAGCAACACATCAGCATCACTTTGAGTATAAAACTCGGGAGTGTATTCAATGTTAAAGTTATTTTCGATCGATTCAAGCAAAGACATTTTTGAAACTCGGTGAAAAATATATTAAAACTTAAAACATACGTCTGAAGTATAGGCGCACACAGCGTAAAGTGGGTCTCGCAACACACACCTGGCCACTTTATCTAACTAAAATGTCTTCCTACTGGTTCTAAACAATCATGTGATTTCACCCAAGCGCCCTCTACCTTAAAACTTTCTCAACCCTGTAGATATTGCGTCATCTAGCATGTCTTAGCCTGTTAGAGAGAGTTGCCACTAATTGCAAATAGTACATCCTGCCAGCAAACCTACCGGATAGGGATTCAACACAGATTTGCACACGTCACTATCACGTGTCTTCTGCGCGTGTCACTTCCTTATCTCTTATCTGATCTGTGATGACTGATAAGAGAAAGCCAGTTCTTCAGTTGCCGTCAAATTTTTAGAGTTTATAGGTAAACTCTCCTGCAACGGACCCTTGCCCATTGTACAGCGGACCTAAGATGCAGTTTTGACCGCATGCAACTAGAGTGTTGTCCGGTATTTTTGAGGTATTTAATTGCTTATATTTTTTCTGATGTATGTTGTGATTAGCTATCTTTTAGAGTAAAAATTTTAATAAGTTTATTAGCAGGTTTTAATTAATAATTCAGTTTATGACTTTATTAAATAAAAGTTTTAGTTTATGAATTTATTAAAATGATGTCTATGTAAAAATTAAGTATATATAAAAAAATTGAGTGCCTTTCATCGCAAGTGAAGAATCTTAACCCTATTTTTAATATTAGAATAATCATAATATATTTAGTACAAGTATAGCGTTTGGTCAATAGATGTCCTATGCAATACTCCAATGCATTTGTCAAAATTAGATCATGTTTCTCAGTAGCAAATACCTGTTTTATAAATGAATACTCATTAATCTTAGTATAGTACAATGCGTATAATTTATTACTGCACTGTTCATCAAAACTTAACAAAAATAATTTGCTTTTATGCTTATCGTTCTATAGTATACTGATCTTTGCTAATTGTTTTACAGAAATTAATTTAATGATTCATTATTTTCCTAAACTATGTAAAATACATTAATCGTTGTTGCCTAACTTTGATATTTTAATTCTATTTTAGGATATAATGCCGATCAGATACATGTATACTTTAAGGATAGGTTTCCACTATGTTTTCTGAAACATTGAAATGGCTTTAGTTTAAGACAACCATATTTTTGAACGTAGAACTAAGCACATGTTCCCAATTCTGTACTGCAGCGTGCATATCCCCCTTACAAATTCCATGGTATTACCGTATCGGCAAACTAGCCCAGTGTTATTTAACCGGTTTTCCCGATCTGAACACACTTCCTTATCGTCCATTCCTTATCTTATCAGTGGTTCGCCGTAGGCTTGGGATATTCAGTAAGCACGGGTTTTTTTCCTGCAGTGAATTATATAACGTTTGTGCATTATTTCAGTGTTATTGTATTATTATTATTATTATTATTACCTCTCGCGTATGCAAGTCCAGTCATCACCAGTGTAAGTCGCCAAGTTTAACATTTTCTATGTATTATTTTAGTCACATATAGGATGATACCATAATTCTAATTTGTTTTTCCTGATTATCACAATTATTAATAAATTTCTAAACATGAATCATTGCTTGATTAGCTCTTATTTATATTTTTTCAAATTGCTTTAATTTAAAATAATTATGTGGTTATTAATAGTTTGGTAATTATATTTTACATTGGTCCGCATTTTGAGGTGCTCCAATTTTAAGTGTGATTTTTTAAATTTTATGTTAAAAGATTTTTGCATGTTTTCCTGTATTGCATTTTGGTGTTTTGCAAAAATTTGAGTTGGTAATCCAAAGAGTGTATTTTCCCCACTAGTGTAACTGAGCTCTATTAATAGCAATAGACTAAGTATTGGTACATTTTGTATACAAAAACTGGGGTTTGAGGGATATATGGTGAAAGGGATTTCTCCTTATAGAAAATAAAGTCTGTATGTAATCTGTATTTCTGTAAATGCATACATTCTGATTAAGATTAAATTTTCGCTTGCTAACTAAAGTATTGAATATTTTCATCATACATAAAATGGTATTCGTTTAGTGTGAATCTGATAAATTGTAATAAGAAAAAAAAATAGTTTTAAGCGTTTAATATCTTAAAAAATTTATTATTTTATTGGTATTTAGTCTCAAAATAATATCCCTATTTTTAGCCAATGTGTGTATAAAGAATTTAGAATTAATCCAGATGATTACATGGAATAGCTAGCTGGAACGGAAAGTAGGGCTAATGTATTTTAAATCATTACTCTATTTTCCGGACTTGCTAGCCTAGTTATCTTTAAGATAAAGCTGCCAGTGCAAGACGTGACTTGAAGTAAGTAAGAACCTTGTATTTTTTAGTTCAAGTAATTAGTATTTATGGTAACTCTTTGCAATTTAATAGCTTTCGCGATTAAAACTATAATTTTATCTAAGTAGTTGAAAGATATTTATGTAAAGCTGTACATGCAATTTGTCTTAGTATGCTAAACGGATCTTCAATTTTTATCTTCAATAGTTCAAGTTTCTAACAATAGTACTATCCACATGCAAATTTAAAGATATGTGTTAGTTAAAACTATACTCACCTTTCTATAAAATATGTTAAGTGCATAAATAAAATACCACTCAAAAGGTTGATTCATGTATAAAACGATGCTTTCATAGTAAAACTGAAATTAGTGTTGCCCATAAAATTAAAAATATCTATATCGTATTGAATCTGTATAAATCAAGTTACACTACTTGTGATATACAATAAAAAAGTTTTGTAGGATTACTAAAAATGCAATAACTAACCCTCAATGAAACCTACAATTTTTGAAATAGTGTTAAGTCCCACTATTCTGAAAAAGTATTTACAGAGAGAAAAAATCCTAAACCATAAGAAAAAAAGTGAAACCTATTATTCCTTGAACACACTATGAAAATAATAATAAGTTCTCTAATTAGAAATAATTATAAACTATCAAAGAAACCTACAATTTTTGAAATAATTCTAAGTCCCACTAATCTGAAAAAAAATATATTTACAGAGAAAAAAAAAAAATCCTAAACCATACTCTTTCGCCAACGGCTTAACCGTTAAGCATCACTGAAGAGAGGGGGAAATTCCCTGCACCGCGTCTGGGCAGAATTCTTACTGTATGATGTTGTTTATCCCACTTTAAACTTTCTCGCAAATATTTCAAAGTATGAAAAACACACATCCAATCCTTATCTCTGCATTTCGTGAACCCATGCGCTTTATCTTTCTCAAGTGATTCACTCCCTCGATTCTGTATTGCCGCAGTCTGCGTTATCATGTTTGGGTAATTCGCCCCCATCCTTACTGACCATCCCACAATCCGTACAATTCTCGGTGGGCCATCCTCTCAATCCTTACAATCCTTGGTGAGCCAAAACCCCTATATTACCTCTACTCACTTGCGACGCTTAACTTTGTCACGCGAATGATAAGTTTTTTTACTGTCGGAAATAAAAGGGAGCCGAAAATAGTGAAAAACCGTTTAAAATTACGGAACGGGTGGATTTTCAGATTTTTAAAATAGCGCAAATTGTTTTTTATATAAATATTTTTTATAATTATGGAAAAATTCAAGTCGATCGCATTAACGGTGTGAATTTTATTAGGATTTTAGACAATAACTTTTTAATACGTTTGGATTAATGATGGTAAAAGTTTTGTTTTGGAGTGGTTGAACCGGAATTATGACAGAGTCAGTGAGCCAGGGATCAGCGTATCTATATAGTACGATTGATCCAGATGTGAAGATATAAATTATTTATGACAGAAAATTTTGTTGAGATAAATAGATAACTATATGATTTATATATTCATTTCTTTTTATTCGTATTAGTAGTTTTAATAATTCCCTATCTCGTGTGAAGAACGAGGTCAGGCGCGTAGCCAGGAAAATTTTTCGGGGGGGGATATGCGCCTGGAAAATTTTTCGGGGGGATATGAACTTATATGTGTATAAATAGACGGAATTTCATCACTAATCCAAAAATTTCGGGGGGGGATATATCCCGATATCCCCCCCCCCCTGGCTACACCCCTGAACGAGGTATCAGCTAGTTGAAAATAAATCCCCTTCATAACTATTCTAACACAATTAAATAAATTTAAAGATGCTCTTAAAAAAACGATATTGGATAAAAAAAATAATCCTTCTGAACTGACTCCTAAGAACCTGCTCCGTTTTTGCGACCACAAGTCCACATACTTTCCAGAGCTCCCGAGTCAAACAAGAGTGAGTGTGGTGTGTTCTGTGTCGCAAGGACGTCCTGGGCAATATTTATTCGTTTCATTAGTTTAAATGACGTGGCGTGCAAACTTCAGTTTGTCAGAACGGTCGAGTACGTTAAGCATTCACCTGTCATCTGACAATCCATTAAGGTGTCCATCGTGATGCACGATTCAAACTGTCCCAAATATCGAATTCTGCGTTATTGATTTTTGCTTCCAACGTCGGCGTGTAATTTGTGATTAGAATTCATTATTTACCCAGCGACTATCGTTCGCCATTGAAAAAGTACACATTTCACTTATGATAATATATGAAGGGTAGTGTTAATGTTTAAAAGTGTAGTACAGATGTGTTGATAATTTGTACCCTGAGTCATTTTCAAAAAGAAGTTACTGAATTATGTACAGTGGTGTCCAAAATTAAAATATAAAGTAGTCGATTATGTGAAAGAAGAGGGTATTCACCGTATGGTGCTGGCAGAGAGGCTTCCAGACCTCAATCCCTTAGAGCACTTGTGGAGTGCTCTAGGAAGGATCATTGATATCGACATCCCCCTCCAAAGATTCTTCAGGTGTCAAAATCGGTGCTTTGGAAGCCACCACAATCGTTGATCAATAGTCTCATTAGTCCAGTCCAGTATGAGAGCTCGATGGGGCGCTTGTGTAGTTGTTCGAGCTGACCACACGTCTTATTAGACGAAGCAATAAAGAGTTAGAACCAGGACTTAGTTTCTTGCAGAGAATATAGCCCTAGAGCTCATGTGCAGTGTAAACCCCGTGACCTATGCAGTACAGTAAATTCTATTAAAATAATGGTAATTCAAAGATTTCCTCATGTAATAGTGTTGGACATATTTTCATTATTTATTTCACAGAACAGTGAAATGAAATGAAATAGGCTGAATGGCATGGTCGAGAGACTTAATCGAACAATTTTGATTTATATGTCAGTATTTGCTTCGAAGAATCAAACCGACTGGGATGCACATTTACCACTATTCCTCCTGGCCTACAGAAGTGCGATCCATGAGATGATTGTCGAATGTCTACACCAGGGGTTCCCAACCTTTTTACATCTTAAACACTCCCCCCAGAAAGATTTTGTTTTTTCAATGGACTTCCCGAATTGTTCTAATACATAAAAAATCCCCCCATGAAAGTTAGTTAAAGGATGTCCAATAATAAAAAAAACTACATTTTATCTAATGACTTTCAATTTACAGAATTATATGCAATTGTAACGTGTACAGTGAGCCCACTAAAATCCGTTGTCATCCCAATAATTTCTGAATGGTAAGATATGGTAAGAATGGTAAGTAATGGTTGGCTGAATTTGGAGTTAGTGTTCTTATCTTGAAAACGGTTCTAGATACGGGTAAAAAGTGAATTACAATGTTGCCGTGGCGTAGGCAGAAATTTTTTATGGGGGGGGGGGGGGTTATGACTACTGCAATTCACATATATGTATACGTGAGTGTGATAAGGGAGTGAAGAATGTACATTTTGTAAGGCAAAACAGGGGGGGTTATGACCCCCCTATTCCCCCCTTGGCTACGCCACTGCAATGTTGTTCAACAACACCGATTTGTTAATAAAAGACATCTTGATCACATTAGTTAAAAATCGCAGCCGTAAAATGCAAGGTGTAAAAACGTTTTTGCCAGAGTGTAACTAGCTATGTTGCATTACTTTCGCAGAAATTGCAGACCAGACTCGGCTTTAGGCATGTGAATTACACCGCAAATGAAAATCTGCATTCTATTTATAAATAGTAAAGCTGATATAATTATCTATCAATTATATTCCTTAAAAAATTTAAAACAGAAAAATTTATCATCGACCCCAAATAGACCTGCAGAACACTGTAGTCCCCTTTAAAAGCTTCATAGACCCCCAAGGGCTCCACCTGGACTCTGTTGGGAATCACTGGTCTACATGAATAATTTAGAGGCACGTTTGGAAAGAGTACATGCGTTTGCTAAAAAAGAATTAAATTTGACCAGTGACCAGTTAGGACTTCAGAGCAACGGATCACAATTTAAAGAGGATGATCAAGTTTGGCTGTATAACCCGAAGCAAAGGAGAGGTCTGAGCCCTAAGCTGCAGCAGAGCTGGTAGGGAGGGACCTTTTACTGCTCTCAAGAAATTGAACGATGTTGTCTGAAGAGTGCAGAAATCGCCCAATGCCATATCAAAAGTCGTCCACATTAATCGCCTAGTCCCACATCGGGCTGCTGATTATCGCGTTATGTGATTACACTGCTACCGAGTCGTCAGTTTTTGAAGAGGGGAGCAGTGTTACAAAACTGTAATATTGTTTTTCCGCATTAATGTGTGTTGCTGGAAAGAGAGTTGTACAGGCATTCTTGCAAATGTATTGCAATTACGTAACCTCTTGATCTTGGCCACCATTTTGGCGACTTGGCGATAAATTTGGAGACTTGGACCACCAAAAGAAAGTTCTCGAAAATATTGGAATTTTGGCTATAACTCAATTAAGAAAGAAGTTACGGAAGAAATCTAGAAATATGATGTCACCTCCTGCTTGGAAATCTATAAATAGGGAGTCTCTCTCGCTGTCGAGTCCGTTGCAAAAGACCTTGGATATAGAGAGCAGAGCAACATGCGATTGACATTGCTGTGTTAGTTAATGGTTTGCTGTTACATGTGTAACCTAATTCTGTATTCTTTTTGAGATATTCGTGCTTCGAATAAAGTGTTATATTCGCTGTTCGAGTTTGCTGGACTATTTTAACGTCCATCCCATCCACTACCAGATTTTATAAAGATATACGAACAGGGTGGCCCCAAAAGAGTGTAAAAGCTTTAATTCTTTATCTATTGAAGATAAGTGGGCAATGTAAATTTTTAAAAAATGCTCAAAAAAAGGTTGGAAAAAATCTACGCTTAGAAAAAATCCCTCTCGTTAATTTTCAAGAAGTTACATTTTTAAAATTTTGATACGATTCCTGTTTAAATAAAAATCCCAATTAGTAAAATGTGCCCCATACACTAACCAGGTGATATACAGAATTTGAAAAGTATATCCCTAGAAGTGCCTGAGGTATAAAGATAAATATATGATGGCTTAAACCACTTTTCCGTGGCTCTATAAGGGAAAGAATCTTGTCGGATGATCGCATTTCAGGGGGTCTTACAGAAATTACGAAAATATTTTGTTTTGCACTCTGGCAATAAACGTTTGCATTCAAAATCAGGTAAAGCCTCCCATGATCTTGGTTTCTCTGAGACGTTTTATGATGAAAGGCTGAAATTTTGCCCATCACCTCATTAGTGTACGGAACAGGATTTACCAATGAGAATTTTTTGTACGGGGTTCGAATACATATTTAAAAAGTGTAACCTTTTGGAAATTTAAGAGAAAACTTTTCCTTAATATAGTCTTTTTCTTACCTTATTTTAAACATTTTTTTTCAATTTACATTGCTAATAGATAAAGAATTAAAGAGTGTTACCACTTTTTGTGGACACCCTGTATGTGTGTCATTTACAAAGATCTTTATTAATTTTAACCTTTAAAGATTTTTTTTTGTTCTTATAAAGAAGTGAGAAAATTTCACAATTACATAAAAAGGAAGCATTTATGTGCAACCCCCTTCCTTCCAGAAAAACCGAAATAATTTATATACAGCGCCGAAAAAAGAAGTTGATTTTATAAATGAGCGGTAATATTGACAGATTGTGAGCTCCTCCCCCCCAAAAAAGCCCTACTTGCTTTTATAGAAAGGGGGGTGTAGATAATGATCATACAACTAATTTAGGAATGTTGGAGGACTTTCGGGGTTTTAGAGGGTTGCCATCAGTCAAGAAAAACTTGAAAAAGCCGGGGGGAGGCAATAGATAGAAAATTTTATTTTAATTTAAAAGAGGCAGGGAAATTGCAAATTTTGATTAAAACCTGGAAATTCACGCAATTGGATCTTGAAAATTATCTGAAGTCAGCATTCATAAATAGTTTTTCATTTGTCGTACGTCATGAATGCTTCAAATTTGATTTCACATAGAATACAGAAAGTTTCTTGGGGGGACATGTTTGAAAAAAAAAGAAAATCCACTGTTTTAACATAAAATGTACAATAAAGCAAAATGTTACCTATAATGAAATGTTTTCTTCCTTTCTTTTTCTTTTCTTTTTCTTTCTTTCCTTCTTTTTTTTCTTAAACTAGGCCGTTTTTTGAAAAATGTTTCTGTATCTGCTAGTTACATTTGGAGCATTCCACTCATACGGCAAATGAAAAATCATTTAGAAATTCTGAATTCAATTAATTTTCCAGATTATATTTCACAATTCAACAGATTTTTAACCAAAATTTAAAATTTTCACGGATTTTTCTGTTAAAATAGAATTTCCTGACTGTTCCAGGTTTTTCAGGTTTCCTTTGACCAGTGGTAACTCTGTATGTACCAGTGGTACCTCTGCCAGGAAATCTCCAAGCATCCTGAATTAGTTGATGTGTTTACACTCACATTTCTAGGAAAACATTCAACGAATTTTTTGGCTCACAGTTTCATTGTCAGATTGTCGCATTAAATGTCAACTTTTTTTTCGTCTGCACTGTAGAAAGAAAAGACTAGAAAGACCAGTCCAAAATTTTTCACATGCAATAATTAGAACTCATATTACATGCATTCACAAAAAATACGATACCTAGCGTTTATTTTTGCAAAAATATAAATTATGCACCCCCAGAAATAATAACGTTTTCAGATACTCCGTGCACTTTTTAGAACTTGTACAAGCACGTAAGTTATGAGACGTAATTTTGCGATGATACACTGGCATTTCAAAAGTTAGATGAAGAGAGAATAAAATATGGTGGCCTTTTATTTTATTTTATTTTATTTTATTTTACTTTCTTTAAATGGAGCTGCGTCAGTCTTCTCATTAAGAAGTGCCAGCAGCATAATTTGAGTTCTTCATCATGCCTTTCCTCGCAAAAATTTTTTATGACCATAATATATTCGCACAGCAGACCGAATTATGCAGTGAAGATGCTTCTGTTTCTTTTTTGCGTTTTTATGTTTATGTCATCTATCAAAAGTGCGAACTGCAACGTCATCGGATATTTCCCCCTATTCTTTCTTCACAGATTGATTGAAAAGTAGAGAATAAGGAGATTATTTCGCAATTTTGTAGAAGCAAATATTTTCATTAGAAATACACACTGTATATAGTTTGAAAGTTAATCTTTTTTCAATGCAGTCTATTAGAACGTAGATTTGTTATGAAAGTTATATCCGATAATTAAAAAAAATTAATAAAATGTAATATGAAAATTAATTTTATTTAAAGAATTTATTTGAAATAATTTTTTTTTCAAAAGTAAAACTTATAGAAGAAATAATATTTCACAGTTTCCTACTGACAGATATTTTAAGTAAAAAACGTACCCTACAGCCAAAAAGTTTATTTAAAAAATTTTTCTCTCTTTAAATATTAATTTTTTTACTCAATTTAAGAAAATTGCATTTGTATGGTAGTTATAATTTTAAATAATACACCTCTCACTAGGGATGACGCGAGACGAAAAATAGGCGTCTCGCAAAACAACAGAAAAGCTTTGTCTCGTCTCGCAAAATCCCTATATCGTGATGTTAAAAATGTTTGTCTCGTCCAGCAAAAAAGCTGTAAATCTATCTCGTCTCGCAAACGTCGTCTCGTATCCACCCCTACCTTTCACTATAGCAGTCGTGGCCAAATCATGACGCATGAACCAAACTTGGCTGATTGGATGATTTCAGGAGGAGCATTGCTTCCTTGTACCGACTTATTTATTGTTCTGTGACGGACTGAAGAATTTTAAATTAATTTCGTCCCGGACACTATTTTACTTCTTATAAATCATGATGACTGCGAGATGATGACCAGCGAGATGGAGGACGATCTAAGCGTTCATCGCGTGCCACAGATCTAGAGACCCTTTTTTACGGGAAAAGGGTCTCTAGATCTGTAGCACGCGATGAATGTCTCGATCGTCCTCCATCTTGATGGTAGTTAAGTCGAGCGATGGCAACGGCTGCCCTTTTTTCAGCATTGGGAAAGCTATCCAGTTGTTCTCGCATTCTTCCATTTTTCAGCAGATGTCAGTGCTGTTAAAAATAATCGTGACCAATTTTTTTTTTACGGGAAAACGGCGTACTTAAAAAGTAAAGGATTCTCGTGCAGCTACGTCACCCGCAACTATTTTTATAGAAATCAAATCTATTCTTCGTGACTAAACGTCAGAGTTTGGTGTTCCCAGAGCGGGAACACTGCGCATTAAAGAGTTAAAAACACCCCGGCCGTACCTTTCTCATAGCAACATTCTGCATAATGTATGTTCGGCTTTACAGCTCGAGGCTTTATGCGACAGAATTAGATTTCACAGTATGTACAAACTCTCGCGCGTTCGAGAGAAACCGTTTCGCAGTATCTCATACCGAAGTGCTCTCTGCGAAGGGGGAAGCGCACTAAAGGCGGATTAGTATTGTAACTTGACGGCGTAGGGAAAGACAATGCAGCTCTGAAATACATGATGGAACACTATAGCTGAATACTACTTGATTTATCAAGGGGGCTTGTGAAGTTCAAGGAAAGCTCTTTGATAACTCGAGTGGGAGGCTGCTATTGATTCAGCTCTGATATAACACAGCTTCCTAGGCTGGATGCATATACAGATTTGAAATGTTAGGCTCCAGATAAACATATTTGAGCAGGGAGGTGAGTAAATACACTATTGAGCAAAGGAATCTGCAGTATTAATAAGGATACAATTGATAAATTAAGTATTTTTCAATGTACGCTTTTATACGCATAATTTTTTTGAGAGTTTAGTTAAAACGAAATGGATGGAATAGAGCATGTGAGTTATAAAAATACAGTGTCCAGAAAAGTATCCACAGGGAAGTAACAGGATAATACGTTAAGTAGTTGAATCAAGAATGATTTTTCACTTATTGAATCAAGATAGGGAAAACCTGGTTTAAAAAAAAGAAAATAAAAATAAAAATCTCTTTCGGCTGGGACGAAGATTATGAATAAAAAACAGAGAAAACCATCATGAAAAATTAAAAAGTAGTAAATGGTTCAGTCAAACGAGTGATAAAACTAATAAAAATAGATCCAGAAGGGGTAACTATGACCGGTTTGTACATCTTTCTTTGTGAATTTTTAATTTTGTTTCTTTAAAGGAAAATATTAGAAAATTATTTGCTGGAAGCTTTGAATCTGACGACCAGATGGGGAATCAATGTTTAACCCTTTAACGCGCAGTGTTCCCTCTCTGGGAACACCAAACTCTGACGTTATGACTGTTGCCATTCACGAAGAATAGATCGGATTTCTATAAAAATAGTTGCGGGTGACAGAGCTCCACGAGAATCCTTTACTTTTTAGCACGTCCTTTCCAGTAAAAAAAATTGTCACGATTATTTTTAACAGCACTGACATCTGCTGAAAAATGGAATAAAGAGAGAACAGCTGGATAGATTGCCCAATGCTGTAAAAAGGGCAGCCGTTGCCATCGCTCGACTTAACTACCAGCAAGATGGCGGACGATCGAAACGTTCATCGCGTGCCACAGATCTGGCTGGCTGTGCACAGCCAGCTGCGTCAAAAAAGGGCCTCTAAATCTGCGGCACGCGATGAACGTTTCGATCGTCCGCCATCTTGCTGGTAGTTAAGTCGATCGATGGCAACGGCTGCCCTTTTTTCAGAATTGAGAAAGGGTTCCGCCACAAAGGGTTAAATATTAGACAGCTGGTCTAAGAATTCAGGCGGAAAACCTATTATAAATAATTTCTTCTTGTTGAAAAAAAAGCAATTTACAGGAAATAATCCAAATGTAAGGACACAAATATGAAATGTAAGCAAATCCCAATGCTTTTAGTTATTTGTTTTAACACATTATGTTGTTTTTTTGAAATCTTTCACTAATTGGAGACGAAACGACCAAAGAGAGAATCTATCCTTAGAAACACCTCAGTCTATCAGCCCCTTAGCAGTATTCTGAATCATGCACGGTCGGCTTTACATCTCTAGGCTTTATATGATAGAATTAAATTTCACAGTATACAAATTCAAACGCATTCGAGAGAAACTGTTTCTCAGTGTCTCACCGAAGCGCTTTCTGCAACGCAATGCACTAAAGGCAGATTAGTATTGTAACTTGACGGCAGAGAGAGGACACAATGCACTCTATAATATATATGATGGTACACTACTGCTGAATACTACTTGATTCATCAAGGGGGTCTTGTGAAGTTAAAGGAAAGCTCTTTGATGCAAGAGTTGGCTTTGTTACTGATTCTGCCACTGCACTCTGAAGTATTAGGATAGAGATAACATCTCTGCACAGTGAGACAGCGTAAATACATTTAAGTAAAGGAATCAACATTATGATTAGAGATACAATTGACAAATACATGTTTTCAAAGTGGGGTAGACTGCTGCCAAAAGTAAACCTGGCAAGCTAACAAATCCTATTTAATGCATGATAGATAGGGTCAGGGAGGGATAATTACGATCGCTTTTTGCAAATTTGAACTTTGCGAAACCTTAATTTTTTTAACTAAGGGGAAAATATTGTTTCTATTTATTAGGGGGAAACTTTGTCCTTTCAAGAACACCTAGTAAAAATTTTGTTTCCCTACAAATATTTGATTCAAATTTAAGGAGGTGACCGTAATTACAAATTCCAAGATATGTCGAAAGTCACTCTTTTTAAACAGCACAGCCAGCTGTCGTCAAGAAAGGGTCTTTACATCTGTGGCACGCGATGAACTTTTCGATCGTCTGCCATCTTGCTGGTAGTTAAGTCGAGCGATGGCAACGGCTGCCCTTTTTTCAGCATTGGGAAAGGGTTGCACCTCAAAGGGTTAAAAGATGCAAGACGACTGCACATATTTCCTCAATACAACGAAGAGCACAGCTTCTCAGCATAACGTTCTCAGCACAAACGTTTCTCTGCTAGCAACAGCTGACAGTTTTTGAACTGAAAAGCTGGGCGCAATGTGACCTTTTCATTTAGTCTCTTAGAAATTTCCAGCTGTTCTAAAGGATTCCATCTTTAGAAAAATTCCAATTAATCGCGAAGCTTGCTTTGCGCAATGCCAATGCTATTGCGCGATACTTGTGCAGGAAAGCTAACATTTCATGCCCCAATAATAAAATCGCGCCATATGTTACCAAGCTTGGCGCTAAAAATAATTCTCTAAAACTGAAGTCAGCTACACTGCAAAAAAAGTCTGTTAAACTGACAGAAAAAAAAAACTGTCAGCCAGGACGCCAGTTTATTTCAGTATATTTTACAGAAGTCTTCCGTATTTTTTTCCTTTATACGGAAGATTTCTGTAAAGTAAACTGAGAATCTGTAAAATTTATGAAAGACTTCTGTTAAAAAAAAAAAAAAAAAGAACTGGAATAAACCGGAATATTTCTGTAAATTTGTCAGACTTTTTTTGCAGTGTAAGCGATTCCGCCAATATTTCTCTAGAATTCGAGAAAACCCTATGTTAAACAATGGACACACCCAAAACTCCTTACTCGCGTTCTATTTAACCGAGTTTCTTGCGACAAAATGCAAATTTTAATAATTTGACGCGCTGAATAATTAAAATTACGAAATAGAATATGCATTTTAGACTAAATCTAACCTCTAAAGCCCAGAGCAATCCAAAAATTCGTCACAGTATTTACTTTGACAATACAGAGCCAGTAGAGATTTCTAAAGATTTATTATGTACTTCATTTCGTATGTATTATTAAATAAATCGTATAGTTCTAGTTCGCCTAGAAGCACTTAGTTTAAAAAGAAAAAAGCAAATTCGTGTCTGAAAGTGTATGTGTTCCACTAATAGGATAAAATAAGCAAAAGTATATGATAAAATAACGAGCGCTCTTAGATCAATTTCGTGTAATTCAATTATAATTACGCGATCAAATTCGTGATGTAGCTCAATAATAAATGAAGGTGAACTGTGTAATACTTTTCAGAAATAGAACTCGTTTGTGTGCTCTAAGAAAATGTCGATTGAATCTGACGGAAATTAAAATTCATTACCCACTAAAGAAGACGCTAAATTTTATTTAGACGGTTTCTCCATTTGGTCAATTATTAAAATACATAACCCCCCCCCCTCCGTCTTACGTGCGCGTACTTTTATTTCGAGTAAAACTTATGAATACATATTATCCCATTACTTTCGCAATTGTAAAATTGTTCGATGTAATTAAGGCGCAAAAAATAAACGTAATACGGGAGACAAATTACGAATTTGCTCAATTTTCCAAAATGAAAAAATTTTTACCACATCCTTGAGATTCCTACTTAATTTTCGCGTTCATTAAGAAAATTGAACGTGATGAATAAGTTAGGTCTTAAAATATTAATTTACTTTCAGATTGAAAAGGAGAATTTTTCCCGAATGCATTATAGAATTGTTAATTAGATATTAATAACCTGCGCTATTATATATACTGACGAATTCATTCACTTTCGGTTGCAAGTGATTTCCATTTGCGCTGTTAATTAAATGCATATTGAGAGAAAGAAACTCTTCAGAGTTTGTGTAATTGCCGAAAGTAATTAATTTTAAAGTATTTTCCCTTTTTTTTCGGCTATGAGGTAACAGAGCAGGCGTTGAAATTTAATAAAAGTATCTATATTACTGTAGCATATGTTCGAAAACCTTTGCGTTTCGTACGTCAATTCTATGTTATTTTCAAAAAGTTGTGGAATTCATTAAAAAAAAGGCTTAATCGTCTTTCATTAACCACAAATTTTCAACTTAAGTATATTAAAATATTTTAAAGATAATGCTATCAGTGAAATGTTGAAAAGGAATTTTAAGAGGTTTATCACACATTTCCGAAGATATTATTAAATTTTCTATCTCTTATCAGAATGCATGAAATAGTTCGGATTGCGGTTTAGGTGTGATTTCGATACGATAGTGAATTAGGTAAGAACTGTATGCTTAATTTGGATGAACTTTTAGTGCGTGGACCGCGCCGCCTAGGTGGTAAAAGTGGCTAACGAACCGTTCTATCACACTTTGGGTCCGGTTTTGATTCTCGGCTTGGGCTTGGATGTCAACCCGTTCGTACCTTTATAGGGGTAGCTTTGGCAGCCTATTTTAATAATTGTTTTATTATATGTGCTCCCATCGTAAAAGGCCCACACTCGGGCATCAGTAGTTGGCAAATGACTGATGGTCAAGTTCTTGTCCTTGGGGGGAAAAAAATGTTCATCAGCCACGCAAGATTTTTGATTTAAAATCTCCCAAACGCTCACTTAAAATAATGAATTAGAAATGATTCAATGAAGAAGGAATTGAAAGTAAAAATTCTACTGATCACAGGAGGTATGGTGTTAAAATTCCACCCGTACAATTCCATTATAAACATGGAACACCTTTCGAAGAAACTCATGAACCGTGGAACGAGGTTAGTCAACATTACACAAGTGTTGACCATGAAACAGGATATCCTCTCTTCGTCCACTTACGTCTCCATATAATTTACTATCAACACACCTTCGTCCTCTTCCTGGCTAGTTTATTTAATTTTGTAGCCTTGAAGAAGAATTCGTTATTTAACTGTGTGTGCGAAAAAAGGCGTTTCATTTGTCAAGCTTTTCTTCGTTCGCTAAATGAAAAGAGTCCAAAATAATTTCAACGGACTTTTAAATGTTCTGTTTAATTATTTTCAACTAGCTGCGTACCCGTTCTCCGCCCGGTAGGGAACGAAACTTTTTCTTACATATATAATTTGAATTGATTCCAGTGATTTGGAATCTCAAAATAAGCAAAATGATTTGACACTTGGCGTAAAGTTTCTCATTCGTTATTCGTAAAGTTAGTATAAGTACTGACCTGAGACCATTGTTAGTATTATGACAAAAACTATGTCGGTGTCATTCCCGATCAGAAAAAGAAAAGCGTGACGGTTTGCAGCGAAAATTCCTAACTTTCAAAATGTCTCATTTCTACATCATACTCTTTTTTAGATTTAAGTTATACCACCTTAGATACTACATGATGTGGCGAACCGTTTTATTTTATAGTTAAATAGTTGTGTACCCGCTCTTCGCAAGGCAAGAAAAGAACATTTTCCCAAAATGTGATCATGACTACTTGTGACAAAACAGAATCTCCAAGAAAAAAATGTTCAGTTACAGTCTTTTCTGTTGGAACTACCGCGGAATATATTAACGTGACGTAGAATTACTTAATGTTTAGTTAGCTGTGAAGTAAGATGGTTGTTGTAAGAGGAATAGAACACTTAGTTTCACGAAATATTTATTAATGCGTTATATTGTGCTTTGATAATTATTGCCCTAGATTTCTACTAACTATTACTTATACTATCTTTTATTGATACCAATACAATATATTTTCGTTTTCCAGTCGTTAATACTTAATTTAAAGAAACGGCTTAGATATTTGCCACGAATGTAGTCTTTTATTCTTTGCTGACTTTTGCAATTTACGCATTAGTATAAACGACAATCATTTCACTTTATGATTGCCACTAAAACAGCCCTCCATACATTTGTATGCTTAATTATTGTCAGATTGGCCTATTTAGCACCAGGACCCTATTATCTCACTGGCAAATCGGGACTTTGCTCAGTGCCCCCGGTTCGAAATGGTCCCCAATTTCAAATGTTGTTCTGAAATATTCTTTTTTATAAACATATTTTATGAAAAATAAAACAAATTTCAGAGATGGAGGCCCCAAAATTCATCAATGCCCGGGGTCCCTGTTTGGTATAATCAGGCCCTGTTTAGCACCGCAAAATATTTCTTGCGATTCGAAAACGTGTCCCGTTTAAAATCTCAATTGAAAATAATGCTGGATAATTCACTGGTGAAGAAACAGCATTCAATTATTTTTCTAGCAACGTAAAATAAAATATGGAATTATTTCATGCGTGGTGTATGTTTTGCTTGTGGGTTCGTTATTCTGATTGAGTTTCGAAAGGGGTTTTAAACTCGTGACGTCAAAATGACTCGTGACGTCATTTCACATGTGAAAACTCTTATTTTAAAGTAATTTTATTTATTTTTTTTCGGCTGGCAATTTTAATCATTGTTACTGTTTCCAAGACAACCAAACCGCAAGATATGCCGAAATTTTTAAGCATTTAAGCAGCTGCGATTGAAATGAAAGTCCTTCTTCACTTAAAAATTCGTAAAAATTCTCCTAATTTATATTTTTCCTCCGTTCTTCTTTTAAAAGTGGGCGAATTGTGTGCTCCGTCTTTTGCCTAAATATAAAAAAGTTATGACAGATAGAATTCAAGATGCAGCAGTTTTAAAAATATTTTACGAAAGTCAGCGTCAAATTTAATTTGATTTGAAAAATTCCCAAAAATCTGCAAATTATGTTACACAGTCCGAACGAACAGTTTTTAAAAGAAAATTTTCTCCTCTATTCGATGCTATAAATATCGTTTTCTTGCGAGTGCAATTACTGGCGTTATTATGTATTACGCAAGAAAAATCGCTAAAAATCGGACAAAACATAAAATAAAACATTTTATAATTCGAATTTCGAAAAAATCGCTTCGAGGTGTGTCGAGACCCGTCTTGGAGAATTTCCGTACAAAATTTGGTAGGTCTACGATCACCCGTTTCGGAGCTACGCGAGACACAGACAGACAGACAAACGGACAGTTTACACTCTGTTTTGTTTATATAGATGACCTGTTCTATCATACAATCAAATTATTTCCAAGTCACATACACTAAATATGTCTCAAAAATATCTCTCTCCTCGTCCCCTTTTCTTACAAAATTATTTAAAAAGTAGTTTGTGAGGAAGACAAATTTCTTTCCATTCGCTATGGAGTGCCCGCAAACAAAAGAAATGTATATATATATACACATATATATTCCCCCTAAAAGAATCTTTCGGTATAAAATTTTCTTGTTCAGAAGAATTTGTATGCGACACAGTTTGTTGTAAAAATTGATTCTGAAAAATAAATTAGAATAGGGAATTCCCGAATTCTTCAAGTTTGACTTTTTCAAAACCAGTTCAAATGTAAAAGTTATTTAAACAAAAGAAAACAAAAAGACTTATAAAAGTAAGGTTTCCTTTAAAAAAAATTAAAAACAAAATGTTTTATAGAAGTAACGTATTTTCTGGAATAAGTTACATCTCTAAATAAAAAAGCTCTATGAAAACGGTTGGTTTTGGACTAGGTTACAAGCATGGTTTTAGAGAAGCCGTGTTATTCGATATATATGCAAAACTTTTGAAATGCATTTTTAAATTTAAAGTTTTTATCATACTTGTATTTCCTTTTCTTTGAAATAAAAATATACGAAGGTTAGAAAAGTATAAATTTTCCGATTAGTCTTTGATAAATAGATTTTTAAGTTTTTTTTTTGGAATAGTTTAATTGTTTCAACAATTATTATGTATTAACTCCTGTGAAGGACATCGTCATACAGTATTTGCCAGTTACGTTCTGTTGACTAAAAATATGATTAATCTTTATTTATTTTTCTCATTTTTCTTTAGTAATAATGGATGTCATTTCACAAAATGCATTTATAAATTATATCCGACTTATGAAATTTCTTTTGATTTGTATTTTTAAAGATATTGATTTGTTTTTTAAAATAGAGTACAATTTATAGATTTCAGTCCAGTACTTTTGTGGGGAAAATGTTTAAGCTTTACTAAAATGCAGTTAGAAATATTCCTAACGGTTAAACACAATTTTGGAAGTGATTTTTAGCAGGTACATAAAAACACTTTCATCCCTTCATTGCTATCTAATACTGAAACGTCCTGGTTTACATTTCCACCCTACACAATTGTGGCACATATTTTTGGAAACTCCTTCTATAAATAAAAATTGCAATACATGAAAGATTACGGACAACTAATTTTGTTAACCCTTTCTGGAGCACGAGTATATGCAGGCAGTCGCAAATGTATGAAAGATCTTAGAAATTATCAGATGCTTATTCGTAAAATGAAGACTGGAAACTTCGCTTTTAATTACAACGTTCTGCGTTTGATTGTTTGTACTAGCAAGAGTTAGTTTTCTGAATTTGATTTCGTGAATGATGAATTTTTGCTCCTTCGAAAAATTTATAGATTTCAATAACTCTTGTTTCCTCACTTCTTTTGTTGAATGTTTAAGCATAGGAAAAATTTACAAGCTAATCCCACAAAATAGGGCAGATTGTTTCCAACTTTTTTAATACTATTTGAGGCTCTCCGGGCCCTAGAAAGGGTTAATAAACTTAGTTGTTCGTAATGTTTCATGTATTTTAGTTTTTATTTTTACAAGGTGTTTCTAAAAATATCTGTCACAATTGTAAAAGATGGAAAAAGAAAACAGGGCGGTTCAGTATTAGATAGCAATGCAGGGATGAAAATGTTTTTATGTACCCGTTAAAAATCATTCTCACCCGTAAATCATTAACTAACACAGCAATGACGCTATTCAAAGCGCAATACTTCGCTCCGTAGTCTATTACCCACTAACTCCACAATAAGAATGATCCTTTATTTACAGATTTCCAAGCGTACGTGACGTCACTTTTCTAGACTTTTCCAGTAGCTTCTTTCCTAATTGAGATTCGCCAAAATTCCACTAGTTTCGGTAATTTTCTTTTTGTCACCAAAGTCGCCAAATTTGTCGCCAACGTAAAGGGGGTCACATATTTTACTTACATCAATGCCTGTACAACTCACTTTCCCGCAAAACACCGCACACTTGCACCGGGCTTCAGTAGTAACAAGATCGAACAGAAAACGTTATCAGAGTTCACTTTTGTAACTAGATTTATTTTTTCCCTGTCATCCTTTTAGCATATTCTGATGAGGTGCGCACCCCCTCTTATTTTTTTTTTTTTTTTTTTTATACAGCTCTTCTCAACTCTAGAATTCCAACTCGCAGTAAAACACGCGCATAAAAACTGGAGGCGGTTTTCGCAGTGAAGTCGTTAAAATATCGAAACCGCTGGTTAGAATCGAAAAGTATACGCTTATTATGCCCTATAACGCGAGGTGGAACCCATGTATAATGCATGAGGCAGTGGGTGGAAATACTATCCCGGAAAAAAAAAAAGTTGGCTTCAGGGGGGAAACAGTGTGTGTATTTCTGTGAGCTTGTTTAGCGATTTATACAGAACACGGCGATAAACCCGGGCGAAATTTTCAACACTGTAATAAACGATGCTAAAACTTGCCACATAAGAAGCTACTTCGGGAGTAAATTTAGTGCGAAAATGTCGACACGTTGAGGCTGTAAATCTGTTGCATGTTTTTTTCTCTCTTTTTTTAATAATGCTTAGAGTTCTGCGTGACGTGACGTAACATTTCGCGCAAGGGATTTCTATAAGGGGAAATCGTTAAAAATCTTGAATATAGAAAGAGAGAGATGGGCGTTATGCACTCGAACTGCCTACAACTAAATTGGTATGGAAAACAGATAACAGGTTTTCTTAACGTAGGATTCCATTTCTCCATAACGGTCCTATGTAAAGAATTTTTTTTTCATCGTCGTTGTAAGTTTCAATATTACTTCGTTAGAAGACTAATTAGGTGAACTAACCAGGTTTAACTAAGTAATAAAACCGGGTTTCCTATTGAGGCACTCAAGAACGTGACGTTTTAAATTAAGAAGTTCAGCATGATTTATAAACTCTACTACAAAATTTATGCCGTATTCGTAATTTGTACTATTCTAAATAGCTGCTGTAGATAGATTACACGGTTTAATTACTTGAATCTAGGGGATGATATTAAATAAATTATGTTCTTCTGCTGAAACATACAGATTTTAAATTTTAAATTTAGCGCTTCAGGGGAAAAATGTACATAGTATCAGTATAAGTAATCGTTATTCTTACTAGATTTGTGTGTGTATCTCATTTGTTCGTACAATACGAAATTCAGATTATAAATTAGACTTATTACAATGAACTTTTTATTGTATTTGTTGATTAATGTTTGTAACAACAGCATACTGAAGACAGAAGTAAAACAACCGGGCAGGTACTACGCGGGAATAAAAAATAATAGTATTGCAGTCTTGGAAAAATGCGAATCCCGAAACAAGTAATAATTTTGGGGAAGTTGTATTAATCATTTTTTTTTTTTTTTTTTTTTTTTTTTGCACATCAGGATGACCGAAATTGTCATGAGCAGTTTCCATTATTACTTTCTTAAACACATAGGAAAAATAACCTTTTAAAAAGTTTTTTTAACATAAAGTAATTGAATCATTTAAAATTTCATATTCAGTTCCATGTATATCTTCTCTTTGTTGGCCTTACTTCAGTTTATAACCATCTATTAACATCACTGATTGTTGCATCAGGTGGAGGTGTTCAGAAAGCAGAGCCGCCGACAGGATTTTCAGTCCCCAAGGCAGATATTTACGACGGGGCCCCTGCCCCCGCCCCCAAAAAAATCTTCCACTTTTTTTTAAAATACAGAAAAGCTTTTTAAACACATTACAATTAGTATACTTTAAATTTACCGCAGGTTATACAGTATGCTCACTAAAGTCCCTTGTCACCTTCTTAATTTCGGAACGGCTGTTGCTATTTTTATAAACGTGGTATCTAGGTATAATAAATTGGATATGCGCTACCGAATGAGATCGCTCACAGCCCCACCTGGTGAAATACTGCGGAGTTAGCTTTCGTATCTCGAAAACGGTACGAGGTAGGGGAAAAAAGGGAATTACAAAGTTATAGAGCGTCATCGATTTGAAAAGATACCTCATTGACATGGATGTGAAACACAGAACGGTTAAAACGTGCATTTGTATTTTCGTGATTCCCTACTCTGCGAAGGTGAAAACACAATCAAAGAGAGAAGAAAATAGTTATTTATAACAATATACCATTATTTAAGATGTTCAAACTTCGCATCGTCAGCTGCAATGCACATTTGGATCCTCGTTTGAATTTCACATTGCACGCGTTGGAGCACAGAAGGTGACACGTTGGCACAAGCGTCCGTAATGCGTCGTTTAAGGTCCTACAATGTTTGTGGAAGAGTCGCATACACCTGCTGTTTTATGTATCTCCACAGAAAAAAGTCTAGTGGAGTCAGAACGGGTGAACGTGGAGGCCATTATTGGAAACCGCCATACCCAATTATTTGGTTCCCGAATTCCGTGACGAGGTACTGCTTCACTGGAGGAGTATTGTGAGCAGGCGCTCCGTCTCATGTTGAAACAATACATTCCTAAGATTAAACACCGGCAGGTTCTCCACAAACTATTGCCACCAACTGCTGCCTATTGTACATGCCATTCTGTGAAATGCATGCCTCGTCCGTCCACACTACATGTGCCAAGAATTTTGACTGGTCCTGTATCCGATTCATAACGAAGTTGCACCATGAATAGCGTCGCTCGGCATCCCCGTCCAGTAAAACCTGCTGAAACGTTGGTCGGTATGGATAAGCGGCTGATTCTTCTAGGATTTTACAAATCTGACTTTTTGAGAGGCCACAGTGTTCACTGATCTGTCTTGTACTGCTTTTCGGTATGCGAGGGCGTATGCTAGTACCTCATCTGGTTGAACTTGCCGTCCTACCTTAGCTGGTCTGCCAGATCAAGCTCGAGTAGTCACGCAGCCTGTCTCCCTTAAACGTCCTATAACAGACAGGTTGGTTCGATAAGAAGGATGCGGGACTGCAGGGGTTTTCCTGGTACAACCTTGCTGCTGATCGTGTCTTGCGTCCACATTCACCGTACAGTAAAACCATCTCACAATACTCAGCTTTGGAAATTCGCTCCATGGCCATGACCTTCAACATAGTAGAAACCCAACAAGATGTCTCTTTTATACTAGTGGTCTTAAATGAACTGGTGTGACGTTTCTTACGTATTTGCATACTGCAAAAATTTCGAACTTTAAGTGGAAGTTGCGTTGAGATCAGTACAAGGATGCAACTCTCGGGAATTGAACCAGAGCCCTTTGGTCTAGGAATCGCAAGCGATACCAGTGGCGGCGGCGTGTATAGCCCGAAAGATAATATTTTCTCCTTCTGTTCCCATTTCGTGACGTCACAGTGTAGGAAATCACGAAAATACAAATGCACGTTTTAACCATTCTGATTTTCACATCCATGTCAATGAGGTGTCTATTAGTACTAAATCGATAACGCTCTACAACTTTGCGAGTCACTTTTTCCCCCTATCTCGTACCGTTTTCGAGATATGGAAGCTAACTCCGCAGTTTTCCACCAGGTGGTGCTGTGAATGGTCTCATTCGGTAGCGCATATCCAATTTATTAGACATCACGTTCACTCTCAGAAAAATTAGTCTTTATACAGTAATTTATCCCTCATTTTTCAACGAATAATTTCTGTATTTCTTGGAAACGTAATATTTCCGTGAATTCTTATTCGCGAAATGTGAGGAAGAGGAAAAATTTCATTGAATCTGAAGAAATTCCTTCAATTCACATGAGAATAAGAAACGGATATTTGTCAAATAACGGATGCTGCCAGAAAAATTTCCGTGAATTGAAGGAATAACTTTTGAGAGTGCGCCTTCATGCACTAATTTATTCCGCGTTTTTCAACGAATAATTTTCCGTACTCCTTGGAAACGTAATATTTCCGAGAATTCTTTCCGAAAATCTGAAGAAGAGGAAAAAATTTCGTTGATTCTGAAGACGTTTCTTCAATTGACAGGAGAAAAAAGAAACGGATATTCGTCAATTAACAGAAATATTTCGGTAGCACTGATTGCTGCAAAATTTTCGTGAATTGAAGAAATAATTTTTGGAGTGTTTATAAAAATAGCAGCAGCCGTTCCGAAATTAAGAGATTGACAAGGGACTTTAGTGAGCATAATCTATATACAAAACCTTGTACATGATAAAACTTGCATCTAGTTCAGGTATTTTATCAAAATTATTTTAAAGTAATGCACATACAATTCTGAAATTCTTTATTAATGTATACACAGAAACACTTAATACAATTAAGAGGCATTGCACGCGCAATCAGGCAGGGGGGTATCCACCACCATTTCAGAATTTCATGATTTTTTTTTTCTTGTGTTACCTTACCCAAGAAAAGAACAAAAATGATCTGAAATGTTTTTGATTTAACCCTTTTAGCTTTGGAGTAATGGGGGGGGGGTCAAAGTACTCCAGAAGAGTGACGTAGAAATGATTTTGGGCAATTTTTGCCACATTATTGTCTCGACTGTGACTGGCTCTGAGGTGATTCAGTAATTTTTTTTCTTTTTATTTGAATATTAAATTGGATATTAACAACTGAGATTGAAAATTCAATCAAAAATAGTCAGAGCCCTCAAATACCCCCCATTTCATAAGAAATACAGTTTTTAAGATTGCTTTAAATCTTGAATCTGACGTGATACAGAAATAATTTTTGCACAGGGCAGTTAAATATCTTCATATAAGGGGAATCCAATGTTAAATATTTTTGAAGGCACCCCCAGGGCCCCTCGGTACGGGCCCCCAAACATGGTCTTTAACACTAATTTATGCAATTTCGAAGATTTGGTAAAGCTGGCGCCGACTTCCCACAGGAGAACTATTGGCAAGGAAATGTAGTATCAACCTAGTAGTTTCATATTATGAAAAGACATTTTTTGAAGGTACAACTGTTTCCAATAAAAATCCCAAAAAGTACCCCCCTATTTGGGACATTCCACTGACACGCATGGGGCATTTTGGCGTTACTTTTAGAAGTTTAATCTACTGAAGCAATATTGAAAATTAAACTTATCCCAAATACATCCTCCATATAGCACAAATAGTTCTTTTACAGGGGCACTCATAAGAATTACATTACGCTGTATGGGAATCTCTCTAACTGCTAAACCGATTCGAAAACTTTTTTCACTGATAGAAAGCTACCTATATAGCTTAGATATAGGTAGCCTATAATACTGTTCTTGAGTATTATAGGCTACCTTTCATGCATGTAGCATAAATAGTTTTTTTACAGGATCATTCAAAAGAATTCTAGTACACTGCGTTATATGGACATTTATCCCAGACAGCACATCAAACTTGCAGCAAGCTTGATTTATCAAGTCAATAAACTTGAATTAAGCTTAAAAATTTCGCGCGTAATGCAAGCCTGAATCAAGTGTTTTAGTTTACACTTGCCCAGCTTGCATTAAGTTTAACATAGCAAACTTAAATCAAGCTTGACATAGCAAGCTTAAAAAATTTTTCTAAAAAAAAAATTCCTAAATACACGGGCGCCCGTCGGCGAACTCGCCCCACATATTTTATTTTTCCACGCATTTTCCTTTCAACGCTGAAATTTCAAGTCATTTCAATCTGTTTCCACCATGCGTCCGCGGCTGGGATCGAACCCGGTATAAGGGTTGGGAAGCAGCGTCCTAACCACTGGGCCAACCTGACTTGCGTTCAAATGACTAAAGTTTGAAGTGACTGTTATCGTTATCACGCATTTTTCTGGCGAGATCGATCAGTGGCCGATGTGCTGATCTGTTTCTTTTATTTTTCCATGGGATGAATCAAAATTAAAATAATGTATGTATGATTTAGAGACTCTACTAATAGGGAAATAAGTATAATGTAAACTTAAAAGCAGCACACGTTTTAAAACTTTCAATATCGCGACACTCATGTTGGGCAATACTGGCCAAAACCGAGACAAACGACTGATTTTGAAATCAATTCCGTAGTATAATTGTATTTTATTTTAAAGAATTTCCAAATTTAGAAATATAGAATCTTTTTTTTTTAAATTCTATGCTCAAGTACATTTATGACTTACATTTTAACTATATATAACATTACATGATAAATCATTTTAACTGTCGCAGATGCAAAAATCTTAACAAAATTTAAATCACACCTGCAAATATTATTGTTAAATTATTGTTATGTGTATGTGGCTTTCCAAATCAAGCAGTTATCAAGTTGTATTCAAGCTTGACAGTTCAAATGACTTCTCTAAGTTTGCTGCAAGCTTAAAATGAATTGAACTGTCAAGCTTGTATTAATACGTCAAATTCAAAGAAATTTCAAGCTTGATTTAAGCTTATGTACTGTCTGGGATGTAATTACTGAACTGATTCTAAAGTTTTTTCCACTGAAAGCTACACTATTCCTGAGTAACATAAGCTAAAATTCATGCATTTACAGGAACACTCAAAATAATTCGTAAATAATGTCATAACTGTCTCCATTCGCCAAATGAGGAAAAAATTACTTACTATCTAAATTTATTCACTCTACATACACGATTTAAAATAAACAAAATCTAAATAATATTTAAATGAGGCCATTTTTTGTGTATAGCGCAAGTGTCATCAATTATCTTTTGGTTATTCATTCATGTTTCATTTATTTCTTAATCCAAATCGGAAGCTGACACTGACGAAGTCGCTGGTAGAAGCTAATATTTAACAAATATAAAAATGCTTTTTCCTGATGTAAAAAAATCATTTTAACTGTCGCAGATGCAAAAATCTTAACAAAATTTAAATCACACCTGCGCAAAAATGTCAAACATGCTGAAAAAAATGTTTTATGCTTGTTTTATAAATATATCATTTTTATTAAACAGCATTTTAAGTTGTTCCTGTTTTTAAAATATAACTTCCTCTGGTGAAAAAAGTACGAAAGAGCTAATATTGAGCTGGACTTTTACTATGTAGTGGAATATGAACAGTTATTTGACATCGGAAGGGTTATTGCTTTATCAGAACAAGATGAGATTGCTGCGATGAAATATTTTCATGCAGGACCTGACTCAGATTCTTTAACTTGGCCACGCCACGACAAGATGACGCAGAAACAGTTACTGCAAACAAGATAATTTTTGGTCCAATTGAATTTATTTCAGTTATTCCATTTACCATTGTTGATGTAAAAATTATCAAAACAGCTCACAATCAACTATGTAATAGACATAATAATAAAAGTATGTAAATAACCCGAGAATTTCTTTTTTTAACCTTTTTGTTCGAGATGATGTTAGCCGATTTTGTTGTAAAATGATATAAAAGTCAGAAATAAATGATGTAGATTTGTGATAACTTCTTTTATTCACATTATTATTTACATATTGTTTTCTTTTAAATAAAGTATAAGACATGGTATATACAGAGTTAGTAAATTTAGCTAGAATTTTTACCCCCTCTTTTGACGAATTGAGACAGTTATGACATTATTTACGAACTATTTTGAGTGTTCCTGTAAATGCATGAATTTTAGCTTATGTCACTTAGGAATAGTGTAGCTTTCAGTGGAAAAATCTTTAGAATCAGTTCAGTAGTTACAGAAATGTCCATACAACGTTATGTACTAGAATTCTTTTGAATGTTCCTGTAAAAGAACTATTTAAGCTACATGCATGAAATGTTGCCTATAATACTCAGGAACAATGTAGCTTTCTATCACTGAAAAAATTTTCGAATCGGTTCAGGAGCTACAGAGATTTTCAAACAGCGTAATGTAATTCGTATGAGTGCCTCTGTAAAAGAACTAACTATTTGTGATATATGGAGGATATCAAATATATGGAGGTTCACAAAACAATTTTCTAAAATTAAATAGGAAGATACGACGCACCTTACAAGTTAAAATAGATTTGCGTTTCCATCAGTTAATGCAAAACAATGCACGCGAATGAAAGAAAACAAGTCATTTTTGCGGGGCCGTACCCAGAAAAAAAAATTCAGGGCGGGGGGGACCAAGAGGTGAAAAAGGCTAAATTTTTCACAAAAGGCTTCATTATTATTGTTTTGTTAACAAAATTTTAAATTTCGAGGGGGGGGGCAGACCCCTTGATCTCCCCCCTCCCTTGGTACGGCCTTGCATCTTCGGTCTTGCATTTCGTCAGCAAGATAAGTTTTAGCAAAGGTACTGTCTTTATTCATTTTTTTTTTCAAAGGATACTTATGAGAAATGCCATTGCTTTAGCTCCGAAACACGTCTTTCACTCGCATCTAATTTACTTTACACTAGTTTGTAAAAAAATAATGTAGAGAAAAATAATAGAAATAAAGAAAATATTAAGAAAATGAAAAAAAATTAATTAACTAACCGAATGTAACAAACCAGTTGAAAATCCGGAAGCTATACCGCAAAAATTGGAGCTGTGTGCACGATGAAACTGTGCGAACGGAATGATTTCATCAGAGCCGTTCACTCTCCCAGGTGTCTCGGCTTCTCATACCAGAGAGCGGTTCAGGGAGAAAATTTTCCGTTCGCACGTGCGATTGATTCAAGACTGCTGTAGTAACCTACACTATAGTGCGTTAGCTATAATACGCCTATTTAATAATAGTGGAGGGAGGGGGAGAGAGTAAAATTAATGTTTTAAATTCACATAAATCTAGAAGTGTTCTTAATATTTGTTTTAAATTTAATCTGTTAATGTGCTTATTCTTTAGTTTTTTCTTTGGGGGTTCACGTGCTCGTGTACTCAAATGAAGGAGCTGCCACTGCCTCTGAGGTACTTTGACCCCCTATAACTCCAAAACTGAAGGAGGTATATCAAAATTATTTCAGATTTGTTCTTTCTTCGGGTAAGGCAACACAAGAAAAAAAATTCATTAAATTCTGAGATGTTGATGAGAATTTTTTTCTTTTTTGCCCGATTTTCTCTTGGAATGTCAAACATCGCCAATTATGCATCGCCAAATTTGAAGAGGGAAAGAAAAAAAAAATTAATTAACAGTTGTGTCAGAATGTTTCATAGTCGGTGCGTTCAGCTTGATTAATGTTTCTTACATCGAATTAAGTTCAAACCACTTTATAAATTTTACTTTTCCCTTTCAGGCGCTCAAACCAATCAGGCGTTGATTAATCACGACTTGGAATTCCTGACCGAACAAACTACAGAGCTCCAAGGGGTCATAGAGAGAATCAAGAAACTGGACCCGAAGGTATTATAAGGATGTATTACTCGTTTTTAACACTTTCCAACAAGTTTGAAAGGTATATATGATTTTGGTTTGTCTGTCTTTCCGTGCTATAACTGCTGTAAATATTAGGGATCGGCCGATAGTACCGGCGACGATACCTCCTATTTCTTTAGGTATCGATTCTTTCGATTCTAAAAGTATCGGGAAAGTATCGGTTTCTGTTGCTTTCATCCATTTTCACCGATACTTTTCAACTGATACTTCGCTTTTCAGGAGAAAAACACGCAAGCACAGCACCATTCTAGAATCTTTATTTCGGTAATGAGATGAGAGACTTCATTGGCACATTTGTTTGCGCGTGTGTTTACGAACTGTATATATATATATTTTTAATTCTAACCATCGCTAAATGGATGTCGTATCACCAAGTGTGGTCGAACTTATGGACGGAGAATCATTAGATGACAGTTTAACAGGACAATCGTCTATTCCTCTGATTTATTTTGAATTGGTGCCCAACACTAAATACGTTACCTGCAAAGATTGCAAAAAACAAATGTCGAGATGTAGGCTATAATTTTACTTCTGTTTTATAAACGTTTATTTTTTCACTGTGTGGACTCGAAAAAGAGTTCATCTATATATATAAAAGAGGAAAGTTTGTTGGTTTGTTTGTTTGTTTGTTCGCTATACGCGTCCAGACCCTTCGCTGGATCTGGACCATATTTGGCACACTGACTAAATAGGACAAAAGAAAGCTAATGGCGTAAAAATGAAATTAATCGGATTAATAGTTTTAGAGTTATTTTATGTTTTGGGCCATTTTTCTCGCATTTTACGTTATCGCGAGCTAAATTTATGTCCGTATACTATATTTTTTATATCATCGTAAACTACAGAGTTTTCTTTTTCAAATACAATTTGTCACAAAATCGTACTTACATTTGCCGATTTTTGGGAATTTTTTAAAGGAAATCCTGTTTCGAAGAAAATGTATTGCTTTTAAAATTATGCTATTTTTAAACTGTCGCATCGAAAAACCTAATGGGAAAAAATTTTCCATCTTTTTACAGCTGATTAAACATTTATTTCTTCCTCTTTTAAATTTTGAACCGTGCAGAAATGTTTATTAGATTTTTTTATATGATTTTTTTTTTCTGAAAACATCACAGGTTAAAATTCCCTTCCGTGATTGAAGAAACAGCAAATTCCGCCCCTTTCGACCTGTGTCTTGCGTGAGGTGTAGTGTGTAAGTGGGGGGGGGGGAGATGAAGCGTTTCCAAGACAGCTGACGGTGTTCTTTTTTTCATATGGCTTTGGTTCTCAAGGTCGTTCTTGCATTTAAAAGGAGAATTCGTCAGAAATAAACAAACATGCGGGATTTATTTGAAATTGTTGCATTAGGAAGTATGACTCCTGAAGAATTTGAAGATAGTATTTTACACGGATTATCAATTCCTCGAGAATATAGTTACTGAATAATTAGAGCCTCATAAAATATTTATAAATAAATTAAACCCACTGCGAATATTACATGTAAACAAGCCTAGATTTTTAATAAAATAATTATAAAAACCTGGATTTTTAATTCATCTATCATTATTTACTTTCTTATCTATTGTATATATGCCCAAGGATTTGCCTCCAGTGATTCTTACTGGATTTGAAATAAAAAAAAATAATTAGTTTATGAGGTGCGCAAGTATTAGTGATAAATGACTATCAGAACACAACAGGCAGAACGAGAGAAACTTAGCTACGTCCAATTCTCGGGAACCTCTGTACGCTGGAAAGTCCACTGTTCATTTCCTTTTTTTTCTGCGGGAAGTCTCGTGTACCTTTTTTTTATCATTGCAGCGGGCGGATTCACATTCCTTACCTTTACAATCTCATACCGACGGCTGGATTCTATTTGTTTTTAGTAGTTGCAAAAGTATTAGCGATAAATACTGTTAGAACACAGACAGGTAGAAGGAGAGAAGCTTAGCCACGTCTAATTCCCGGTAACCTCTGTAAACTATCAGATGCCGTGTTCTTTTGTTGTTGTTGCAGCGGGAAGTCCCATGTCCTTTTTTTATCATTGTAGCGGTAGGATTCACATTCAAGCCTTGCCACGTCCAATTCTCAGTAACCTCTGTACGCTATCAGGTGCCTACTCATTTTTTTTTTTCGTTGCAGCGGGAAGTCCCATGTCCTTTTTTTTTATCATTGAATCGTGAGGATTCACATTCCTTCCCTTTACAATCTATATATAAGGTCAATGGGCATCTTCCTTCCATTGCACGGGCAACGCCGGGCCACGCTGCTAGTTCATATGTATATATACATACACACACAATTGAATCTCCCTATAACGAACTCGCTCTGTTCCAGTTAAAATATTCGCTATAGAGAAAATTTCGTTGTACAGAGATTAGAGATTTTTGCAGTTAATTCAGCAAATATTACAAACTTTTTAGTTAATTCGATGTTTAAAAATATTAAATTATGATTTTCAATTAAAAATAAATTGGTATTTATTATAAATTTGTTAAACTTACGGTTTCTTACTTTTCATTGCACAAATGAAATGATCAAAAGTAAAGACAATCCACGAATTTAGAGAATAAAATATGTAATGCACTTATATGCGTTTATTTTACTTCAAAATTCCGTTATTCTACATTGTTTTGCATTCTGTGATTTTAAATTTTCATAAAAATATTCACATTTTAAAAGTCCGCTGAAAATAGAGTGAGGCACATTTTCTTCTATTTGGGAACCTCTTTTTAAAGGTTTTGAAAGATTGAAGCATTAAAGTTTAATGCGGTTTTGGTCGTGAAGCGCAGGGCCTTATTATTATATGGGCAAATCGGGACTTTGCCCAGGGCCCCCTATTTTAAATGTTTTTTTTTAAATATTCCTTTTTATATCAAAATTTTATGAAAAATATAACAAATTTTATAGATTGGGGACCCCCAAATCTATCAATGCCCGGTGCCCCTCTTTGTCATAATCGGGCGCTGGTGAAGTGTCTTCATTATCGGAGTCAGTTTCACTTTCCTGGCCTCCATTTTTATCATCTGTTGCTCTTCCACTAAGTGGTCTGTTCAAAAATTAAAATTTTCTTCAAAACTAAAAAAAAAAAAAAAATCAAAGGTAAATCTGAAATATTCGCTATGGGAAGATAAGATCTTCGTTATATGGAAAATGTTTATAGTGTTATTTAAGCCTTAAAGTTACGTTTCCATGAAAAATTTCGTTAGGGAGAAATTCGTTGAAAGGAGACTTCGTTACAGGGAGATTCTACTGTATATATAGGCTTTTGAAATCGTTGGAGAAAGTCTATAGCTCTTGATATAGATTTAACGCTTAAGAGACATGCTTTAAAATTTTATTTAAAAAAATTGGCGCAAGGACATCTGATTCAGCTTGGGTATGATAGAGATATCAAAATCGATGGGGGAGACGGTCCTTGACATCGTTTGATATTTCAGGGGATGACGACCTTTAAAGTGTTAAAGCAGGTATGAGCAACCTTTGAAAAGTTGTGGGCCAAACTTTAGGATGTTAGCGAAGTCGCGGGCCAAACTTGTGGATTTTAACGAAGTGGCCGGCCGTATAATTGGGATTTATATGGGATATTATATGGTTTATACGGAGTTTTCAAATGTTCCGCGGGCCGGATCAAAATCCTTGGCGGGCCACATTCGGCACGCGGGCCATCATTTCAAGAATAAGCCCAGAAAAAGTGGACAGGAAATTTGTCAGATGTAAATATTGGGCTTTGGCCACAACAGGTCGGAATTGTTGGTCTCTTTATTATGGGGACACCTAGTAGGTGGATCAACGTCACCCCCTATGAAGAGACGGACCTGACAACCACGCCCAGGCGGGGATCGAACCCCGGCAGCCAGGAACTGAACTCGAAACCGCAGTCCGGTACTTTAGCCACCATACAACTCGGTCGAAAAAAAAAAAAATCCACTATTCCATGGTTTAAAGTAAGCCGAGGTCCTGTTAAAATTGGAAAATGAAATTTATTACTTTTGACGCTATTTTAGGTCATGCGATTAAAATTGAATTAGTAAGTTAAATGTAAACACGATTTGAAAAAAGGGAAAAAAAGTTCAATATAATCAAATCATGAAACATGGATCCAGATAGGGGTATATGGATCATTTAAGGCACTAAAATTTTGCTGTAATCAGCAGATAAATATATAACCAAAATATATTTAATACTTATTTATTTGTTTTCAAATAAATTTGTTTTATTTAATACTTATTTCAAAATTTGTTTTATTTAATACTTATTTATTTGTTATTTTATTTAACTTTAAAAATCCCACTACAAACTACAGGGTGTATGTAAAAGAATATCACAAATTTGATAGGATACAATCACAAAACTAAAGAATTTCAATGTTGTGGCAAATTGAATCAAAATGAATATGATAAAGTTGATAAAACTATACCTATGTCTGGCTATCCTCCAGATCCAGAGGAAACCGAATTTCGTAGATTTCTACACTCGTCCCCTCCTCTCAACTTCCTAAATTTTACAAAAACTATTATTTACAAATCGAGATGTTTATATGTTGCTGTCTTCCAGTTTCAGACAAAAGCAGTACTGGAATGCAACACGACTGTTGCAGGAATTGCGGAGAAACTGGTCAAAGGTCTGGAAACATACCACACCATGACTTTGGAAGACAGGCAAAAGCTGCGTGAAGTATACGGCACAGGGAAAGCTCCGCAGTACTACAAAAGAGGATTGGAGAAGCTCCTTTTGGAAATTTGACAGAAAAATCCAAAAATATGTACTACTACACGAAATTAAAAGTACATATTTCGAAGGTTATTCAAAGAGGATACATGCGGTTTTACTACATCTATTTTCTTCTTTTTAATTTACAGAAATATAATTTGTTATTAGATTTTTCTTCTTAGTTTGAGGGAAGAAACGTTTAAATACATTTTGTACTAAAAAAAAAAGAAAAAAAAACTGTTCAATAAAATTCCTTTCATGTGTTTCTTTATACTATAGCTGTATAACTGGATATGCATTTCGTCTAGTATTTGGGTTATTATTTTACACTTCGCGGGAAAAATAACTTTAAAAATCCCAAGCTTCGTTTGGATAAGGCACGTTTTCTCAATGTCCTAAGCAAGATCACACTGCCAAAAAGATTGACTACCAGTGTCCTAGTAGGTCATATACTTTTAACTAATCATATACCGAGTAAAAGATAACCCAAAGTTCAACAGCTTTATGTTTTAGCATTGGACCCTAAGAGCAGAATTATAGCCAATGTTCTGCAACATGATTAAACAGTTATAAGAGTTCTGCAGGCATTTTGTCCAAGCCTGGCATGTGATGCAGTTAATCACATATTTACTTATGATTTTCCTTCATCTATTCTAAATTTAATACGCTTTGCCATGTTGAAAACTCCCATCTCTATCCGTAAAGCTATTGAACTGTTTCTTAAATTACTTTGGTTTTTACTTCTGCAATGTATTTAACTGGTGCCTAGTGTCTGAGAATTCATTTATTTTTCGTCTTTTCCCACGGGGATTCAATAATATTGCTTAGGCAACAAATTCTCTATAACGAACCCCCTTGGCGGAACATTTCAAAATGTTGATATACATGCCTAACCCCTAACGATTATTTTCATTTTTTCAATCTTGCGATCTTTTGGAGACTCTCCTTTCTAGCTCTCAGTTCTGTCGCCAAACTGGATTTCTGTTCTCAGACCTTCTTGGCACTCACCCTCTCGTCTCTGCCCAAGTGTCACGCAGTTTTTTGCTATTCTACCAGCCACTCTTAAATTAATTTTTTTTATATTTCATTAAAACTAAATTAAAGTCTATACTGATTGTTTTTCATTTTTAAGTGCAATGTTTCCGTGTTTTTGCTTATGTTCTATACGCCACCAATACGATATTTGAAGTTTTAAATAGCTTCATCTTTACCATTCAACGACACGATATAGCAGACCACAGTAAAATGAAAAATAGTTATAAAAATTGGGCGAAAAGTGAACAGCAGAAATTTTCATTCAAAAACAATCTTTATGATTTTGTTAACAAAAATCAAAATTTCGGGCGGGTTCTGGATCCCTAGCCCCTCCCCTTGAATACGTCGTTGTAAAATGGCATCCTCAGAATTTTCCTAATCCGTGGACACCTTCGCAGAAACCCTGCTCCCAGTTTCGCAAGAGATGGTGTTACAGACAGTTGTTGTTATTGTGGGATTACGGCCAATTGTCTACACGTGGGATCTAGGCCGAGAGGTAGGGTGTCCTCCATGGGAAGGGGGTCTTTAAAAGGTGTCCTAACAAGTATTTACTCGAAATTTCAGAGAAAACCACGGAAAACTCCGAACGGTTAGGTCGACGGACGCGACCAGGGTTTGAAACAGGCACCTTCCATCTCCCAGTTGAGAGCGCTCTGTGCTCTGTCATTGGTCGGGCAAAGAATTCGTTGCCGAAAACAACGGTCGTAAAGCTAGTGCGCTCTGTACTCCGTATGTTTCCATCCCGGTTCCAGCGCATCCAGATGTTGGAAACAGGGGACCATCAACAGCACATCGACTTTTGCAAATGAATATCTTATTCGATATGATAGAGAATAACGGCTGGCCTCTTCGAATATTGTGGATGGACGAGGCGCATTTAACCTCAACTGGCAACTTCAACATAAAAGATTATGTGCATTCAGCAGACACTAATCCGTCGTATAAAGGTAATGTACCAATACCTTTATACGACGCTAACGCTAACGTTAAATGCCATTGGACAGTACAGCGCAAGCGCACGAAGAAATTCCGAAACCTGATTGGTCAAAGTACACCGAATAACGGATAGTGTTAGCGTTAACGCAGAATGAAATGGTATGCAAGAACTCCCTAATAGTTCTCGTCCCGTACTTCTTCGGGGAACCTACAGTAACAGGGTTTGTAACAAGATGTATGACAGGCTCTCGCTATACAGCATTGCTGCAATATTATGTCATATACGACGGCAGTGATGACATCGTTTGGATGCAGGACCACGCACCTTCACATACGACAATGACTGTTCGCAGGGAACTAAATCAGCATTTTGGAGACCGCGCCATCGCAGGTCATTTTCCGTTTCCCTGACCTCTGCGATCTCTCGACCTCACTCCTATGGATTTCTGGTTCTGGGGATATCTGAAATCTAAAGTTCACAAGTGCAATCCGGAAATTTTGCCGGATTGAAAAGAGATTACGAGCATCCCTCATGCTATGCTACATTCAGCATTATTGTCCAGTCTCCAGCATGCAATGCGCAATTGCCTGGCAATGCCACCCAACGTGAAAATTCGTAACCAGAATAAAAATTTTCTTTTCTCCAATCTGTGTTGGGTGTCTTATCTCTTTTTAATGCAAATTTTCTCTGTGCGTCCCCGATCATGGTGTATCTTTTTTCGGTTTGCAGGGCTGTTTTTTGTGCGAGTCGAGCATATTGTTTTGCCATTTGCTTTCGCAACTTGAAGGATTCGTCCCATGCAACAGGCGAGATTTGTCCCTTAGCTGGTGGACAGACACAGCATATCATAGCAAGCGGCCTAGTCACCACACCGTGTTCTATGTGCACTCATAATGCGTCCGTTTCTTGTGATGCACATACCGTTCCAAATCTGGTCAGAGTTTTAGCATACGCTGATTATTTTGGGACGGAAGTAAACAGGTGTTACGGAAAAAACACTCAAAATACTGGTGTTAAACGATAAAATAAATAAAACTTTGTGAAAAAAAAAAAACACGTAAAATGTTACTTATAACACGAAATACGATTGTTTCGACCAAAAATTCTTTTTATCTTCATCAGTCAAAAAAGCCCTTCGTCTCACTGAACAAAGGGAAGTGAAAAAGGTAAACAAACAAACATGTTGCCACATGGACAAAACAAAACCACGGAGATTAAAGGAAAGGGGGACAAATGGGATGGGATAAAAAGAAAAGAAAATAAGGACAAACAACAATACATAAATAAATAATAATAACAATAATAATGTAAAGCAAAAACGAACACAAGAGCACAAACACACACAAAAGATAAAAATAAAAGAAAACAGAACAAACAAAAGAACAAACAAAAATAACATAAAAACGCAAATATTTTTTTTTATAAAAACAACATACAGGACAGTACATTATAAAAATTTTTTACTTAATTAATAAAATAATAAAAACATAAAGGAAAGAAAAACACGCATACAAAACCAAAACAAAATAAAAGACAAACAAAAATAGATTCGGAAGAAAAAGAAAAGAGAAAGAAAGAAAAAAGAAAATGGTAGCAGAAGAAAAGGGGGAGAAGAGGAAGAAAGTGAACTTAACCTTACAACAGCAGCTTCCAAGCAGAATGAACGAAAGGAACGGAAGAACCATAGTTCACGTGCTGGCTAATGGGAAAACCTTCCAAAAAATCTAGATGGGACAAAGACTGAGGAGTGCACAATATCTTAGACTTAGAAAACTGAAAACGATGATTAGAATTCCAACACTGTAAGGCAATTGAAGATTTGGAAAGCTCGTGTTTAGAAACATATCTCTCATGCTCTTTGAGCCTAAATTTGAGAGCTCTTCTGGTCTGACCAATATAGCCCAAATCACAAGATCCACAAGGAATATAATAAACACCCCAGTGGTTCTCAGTAGAAATAGGATCTTTAAGGGAAGAAAATTTAAGTTTATTAACAGGTTTAAAAATGACTTTGAAACCGAAATTTTTGAGAAGTTTAGAAATTTTGTAGCATAAAGGTGAAAAGCAAGGTAGTACAATTAATTCATTACGAAAATTAGTAGCAGAAGTAGAAGTATTAGGCTTATTAAATTTATAAAGAGCTTTATCAATAATAGAGGGGCTAAAACCACGAGAGACAGCTAATGATTTTAAGTAAGTAATCTCATTATTAAGAGATGAAGAGACAGAGCAAAGTTTGATAGCACGAAACACGTAAGTGTAAAAAGCAGAAAGTTTTTGCTGGTAAGGAAGATTAGATAGGACATGAGAAGGTAAAGAGATAGAAAAGGGTTTGCGGAAATCAGAAGTAGAGAAACTATCAGGATTTCTAGAAACAAGAATATCCAAAAAGGTAAAGAATTGTTGCACTTCTCTTCTCGAGTAAACGGGATACACGGATCAACAGAATTAATAATCCTTACAGGAGCTTTCACAGATGCTGTATATCTCCCACAAAATGAAACACTTCCACAGGCAAAAATTCAGTGGAAACTTAGGAAGGAAATCGTAAACAGTCCCTCACACTGAAAAAAAAACATGCCTCTGACATCTAGAAAATAATTGGGGGAACTAGAAATTCTAGGACTATGTGATCCCTATAAATTCTAGATCAAAGAACGAGACAGTTCTAGTTAAATATTCCGAACCAGGTACCCAGAATCTTCTAGTTCCCTGAACTAGAAAAATTGTATTTGGGATTAGAATTTCTAGGTTTTGAAAATAATTCTAGATCTCACAACTGGAAATTCTGGTTTTAAGAAATAGAATTTATAGATACTTTGAATAGAATATTTAGTTTCCTGAAACAGAACTCTTTTGCTTCATCAACTAGAATTTCCAGCTCCCCTCCACTGAGAGATAGATCTGAGGATTACCAATTTATAGATACCTTGATTGGAATATTTAGGCTCCTAAAACAGAACACTGGGTTTTGACTAATAATTTATGGACACCTCGTTCAAAAATTCTTGTTTCATGGACTATAATTTCCATTTCCCTTCCACTGAGAGGCAGGCCTGAGAATTATAATTTACTCATTTATTTCCTTAAAATATTTAGCTTCATAATTAGAAATTACCAGTTCTCTACCACTGAAAGATCTCAGTACCAGGCTCAAAAACAATACACACAAATCAATGTATGGAATAACTTACCTGCACAAATTAGAGAAATCTAAATATCTTTGCAATTTAAACAAAAAGGTAAAATGTACTTTGCCTTTTACTTTTATATCCTTAAATAAGAAATAATAATTAAGGTCCTTTAATTTAAACCAGATACTTTACTGTTTTGGGGCTAACTTTGCTCGTTCTAAATTTCTTTCAGTTACTTAATACAACTGAATATTATAGTTTTTCAGGAAACTTGCTAGCATGTTCTGAAAATCAGGTTTAGGTTCGCAATCACACTAATTACTCCATTTTGTGGATTTCAAATGCTAATTAAATACTCAGCAGAAAAAGACATTAAAAAAAATCTGAATAACTAATGTTTTCCAATTATATTTTTTTGTTTAATATAGTTTTGTGACAGTGGCATATACAAAGGGGCAGTTTGGGCCTTCACCCCCCCCCCCTTGTCAAAGTTCTTTAAATAAAATGTCCATATTTTTTTAGCTTAAATATTACACATTTTAACACAAAGTTATAACTATACCCCCCCCCTCCCCACCTTGAAGGAAGTTTGCATACGCCACTGTTTTGTGATATAATTTATTTAATATATTTTTCCACAATGTCAAGTAAAGTTGCAACATCATCACCAACAATTTTTCAGAACATACCACAATTTTCAACATTAGTTAAAGAATATGTGGAATGACACCACCTGACTTCTTCAACACTTCATTGCTACAAAGTGTTAAAATTCAATATGGATGTAGTGTTAAGACACTAGTGCACTTCAAATAATTTGAGCCTATTGGTAAAGTAATACTTTTTTACAGCTCTGCAAAAAGCTGGACAGTAGCAGACTTAAATAACAGTTTTATAAAAAAATTTATAACACTTACTCACCAGGCTTATCTGTATTTACATTGCAAATATAACCCATAAAACAATAATAAAATGAAGTTTTATTCTTATTTGTTCTTTAAACTTCTTTGTACTTTTTCGCACAAAAATATTTATTCTTAAAAGTAATAGAATACCTACCCTTTATTTTTAATGTTTAAAATAGTCAATAAGATAACCAAATAATGTGCTTAGTTTAAAAGTAAATGTTGTTTATAAGATAATCAATAAAAGCTTTTTCTTTTTCAGCAATTAAAGACTAGGTTCTTATACTTTTTAAAGTACCTTTTCTTTGTTAATTTAATTGCACACATATATGCAGTTAGATGACAAATATTGAGATGAATTTACAAATGTTAATTTTCAATTCATCTCAATATTACTAATAATTAATATTCAAGAGAATATATATATAATATATTACAGGTATAAGAGATGCTTTATACAGTTAATTTTCAATAATTTACAACATAAAAATGACTACAATATTTCGAGTGTAGGCAAAGTTTTTATTAATGAACACATTTATAGATTGTTTACATTTTTTTTTTTCAGTAAAATACTTAATATTTGGATGCAAATAACTACATGGTTTACAAACAGAATACACTGAAATATTAAATATACTAAGAAAGATATTTCATTAAACCTTGAAAATGTTTTTGAAAACTAAATCAATTGTTTTAAGACAATATTAATGAATCAGGAATTTAAGTTTTATCATACAGGTCTTCTAAATTTACCAAATATAATGACATTCAAAATAAAATATTTTAACAAACAATTTTTTATTTTTCTGAAATCATGCAAAATGAAACAGAACATCTACAAATGAACCATACTTGACTGCATTGTCAAATTAACCTTTTCTATCTCTCATTTGGAGAATATATTTTAGCAGAAAAACTAGTGTCCAACAATTTGATTATTTACTAAAAAATTTTCATGATGAAACCGAGTAACATTTTAAGGTGTATGCTAGATAAACAATATACTATACATATACAATATATATTTTGAAAGCAACCATAAATATTTTTAGAGGCAAGACAGTATTTTTCTTTTTCCATTGTCCAGTTTTGTTCGAATACAGAAACTAAATGCATAAAAAAAAGCAACATATACAAATGTTGAAAATTTTTAAAAGGCTGGTGATATTTATGGAACATGGAAATTATGATAAGAACTAATTAATTATTATTACTATGTAGTATTAATTATTCAGACATCTCAATTTTGCTTTGGGGGATTTATTATTATACAATCATTTAATTTTTAAAATGTTCAAATAAAAAAAAATTATGTAATACATAATTTTTTTAAAGCAACACTTTTAGTAGGAAAAGCTTATTTTTTTATTAAAGCTTGAGTTGATAGTGCTTATAATTGAATTAAGGGCTTTTCTTACAATGCAAATGCACATTTTAAAGATATTTCAAAAAGAGAAAAAGCTACCTTTCACCAAATTCTGATGTATACTGTATAAAAAAAAGTTAAACTTACCAATTATTGTTGGTAGTATGTAGACTGCTTATGCTTACACAGACTTTTTCGCAACTCACCATTTAAAATTTCTTGTATAATTATTATTTATAAATATATTTGATATGATTTTTATACACTTATGAACTAAAAATTGTTGAGATTTGCCACTTTCACATACAAATTGATAAAAAAAAATTGTAACTCATCTTATTTTACTTTAGGTAATTCACATAACCAATATTGCTGAAGTTTTAAATAATGTTCCTCACATTTACTATAAATACAGACGTTAAAAAATTTATAAACACAGATGTTCACAGAAAAATCAGTAGGCCAGCAAAGTCCACCACGATGTAAAGACATCAAGTAATTTTTTGCATTTAATACAAGATCCTGCTGCAGTATGAGCAACATGTCCAGCAATATAAATTAAAACTTTCAAATTAGATACACTCACTTTGATTGTATTGCACAAAAGCAAGACATCTAAAAATATGTCAGGTACCTCTGGAGAATGTTTATCATATAATCAAACAAATATTTGCAGATTAAAATTAATATTTCAGCTGAGTGTCGCATTGAAAAAAATGTTTCTTTTGTTAATTTCGAATTTTTCACATCTAGATCAGGCTTTGTGAATGCAGGAGCAGGTAGATTTTCCAATTTGTCAGACCACTTAAAAACTTGGAAAAACTAAATTATGGCATACATGATGATTCAGAGATCATAAAATAAATCACATTTATGTTTTTCTTAGTGTGGTGTTTTTACATTGACAATTTGCCACCATTTTGAAATGACGCCAACGAAATGTAAAGTTCCAATGACATCTTTCCCGATTATGTTTTTGGGTGATTCCAATGCAAGAATGAATTTAATATCAAATAGCTTTAAAGCCAGTTGGACATTCTGAAGTTCTAAATGGTTTGGATATAGTGACTTTATGCTCAAACTTCAAGGCAATTTAACAGTTCTTAAGGCTTCTTCCTCATACAAGCTTTTAAGGTGTGTAAGAGAGGCATTCATAGGTCTTGTTTATCAGCGCTCTTTTTTTGCTGCAGATCCAACAATGAGCTAATCAGAACATAGAAGGACTAAAGAAGGTTTGATAAGACTCCCGCTGATTAATCCTGTTACTCTGTTTATCTGAAAAAAAAAAAAAAAAAAAAGAGTAATAAGAATCAAGATATATGATAACTAGGTATAGGATTGCAGTTGCAATATCATGCTTATATTACAGATTTTAGAAAACTAGGGGCCAAGGCCCCCAGACTCGCTACGCTCGCTTTTCGTATGAGGCATTCGGCCCCTAATCAGGCTTATTCGTAAAAAAGACATAATTTCAATAGACAAAACCCGAAGATTGGATCAGATAGAATGTGACCGAGCTACACATTGCTTGGTTCTTGCATTGAAGATATTTTGTTATGGGAATCCGTGTTGTACGGGTCCTGAGCTATACTCCACCTGGAGTGCGGACTCTGCTTATAATCGCTGGAAAAATTATTTGCACTCCTCAGAAACACAATGATATTTAATGTTGCCATTCAAAAGTTATATTAATTAGGAGCTAAAGCGTAATAAAATCAGAACATCTGTTTCAGCTGTATTTTTAATAATGTAAAACCTATTGGACACCTTGCAAATTTGCCACCCATGGCAATTTTTCATTATTTGGCGACTTGCGTACATGTAAAGTTAATAAAAGCTACGGAACAGATAGAATAGCCTGCCACCAATGGCGACTTTTCATTATTTGGCGATTTACACATGCTTACAACCTATATTTACTGTTCATTTAAGGTTACCGGAAAACCATTATCTATATTTTCATTTACATAATCGTTTGCAGATTGGCATACTTAACACCACGAATTATACCATCTCGTCGCGCTAGCAAATATCCAAAGTGTACTATAACTCCTATAATGGCATAGTTAACGCCCCGAAATATTTCTACTGGTAGCAAATAATTCAGCTAGACGAGAACCGGCTTTAAAATAATCTGCATTTCAATTATTTTTCATTTTCAAGATATTAGTTATTCTGTTTTGGAAAAACGAATAATCGCTAATTCTAAACTCCTGTTGTCTAAGCGAACTTACTATTTGAAAATTGTCAACTTTGTGTAACACATTTTGAGTTACTTATTTCATATAGTTTTTATTTTGGCGTAAAATGGGGGTAATTCTAACATGTTTGTAAATTTCACGCGATTCTAGATACTTGGAAATGCTTTGTTGCAAAGAAATGAATGATTTTATGCCAAATCTGGCAACCGTTCGGTTTATTTTTTCAGTTTTTATTAATATCTTCTAAAATAATTCGATTTTCAAAATTTAAATCAGCTTAGCAGGTACCTCGGAATTTTTCGAATCTGTGGGCACCTTAATCGAAACTCAAATCCCTACGGTTTAGGAGGAGTTAGGTCAACAAGCTTTGACAGTGCCAGCGGCCTTTACTTTTTTTTAGAATAGAGAGAAAATATAATTCAAATTAAGCTGTCCCAAAAATATGTAAGGACAATGAAACAATTTATTTTTATGAGACATTTTCAAAATTTGGTGACATTTGCTGTCCGTGTAATTTTTTTTTTTTTTTTTTTGGTAAACAATGTATAAGAAAATTTATTTCTTTTTAGCATGGTTTTATTAAAACAGTTTCTAGTAGTGATACACATTAAAAAGCACAGTACCGTATTAGCTCGAATATAATGTGATCTTGAAATTTTTCATCAAGATAAGAAAAATCTTACATTTTGATCTCAAATTTAGTATAAAGTTAGGTTTTTAGCAGAAAATGATCAGTCAAAAAATATCCTGTTATATTCAAGCTAATACGGTATTTAATAATACATTTTAAAAAAAGAAATGAGTAGAGATGAAACCAAAATATAGCTGTCCAAATCATAGAACAAGAAACGTGTTATGCAGAATTACTTCCATAAAACTAAAATTTCTTCCGACATACTTAAACATTGTAAAATAGTTTAAATTACATCATGAGAAGGTTTTTATAAGGTTTTTAAAAAAAATACAAGATTTTTTTTTATAACTAAACAAAGCTTTTGATAATTAAACATTTTGTGTGTTAAATACAGCTGTCCTGGCATTCATTTCATGTACATTATTTTAAAACTTTTTAAACAACAAAATTGAAATTTGAGAATTGTAACATCTGTTTACCATAAGAGCATGGTTGAAAAAACATCCAAGCAAACATCTTGAGGTTTTGGAATTTGACTAAAAAAGCAAAGTCCTGTTTGCGATAAGTATTTTTATTGCATGTTATGTCTATTAGCTTAATTCATTTTACACAATATATTTATTTATTTGTAAATTCAACTGATTAATTTAGATCAATAGATTTTTAGTCCAAATCACCATCTCCTTTCATGTTCTTGTCAACTATTTAAAATAGCGGCTCCCAACTCAACTTAAACTGCAGACCACTTTTCCACTTCCAATTTACCCACAGACCACTTATAGGAATTATTTCGGGGGGGGGGGATAAAATCTAACACAAACAAAAATCTTTTTGAGCAAATTGAAATGATAAAATGAAAAATTACAAAGGGTGCAGAGAATATTATTTCCACTCACTCAGTAATACTGATAATAGTTAATTAACCCTGTTTTACTTATAGCCGAATTGGCAATAGCCAATATTACACAAATATCTGGCAGTACATCCAACCTAAAATTATTATACTGAGAAATAACATAAATAAACATAATAAATAAATAAATTCTAAAAACTGCAAAAATAAAAAATGAGAAAAACAAAGTTTGGTGAAAAGATTTTGCTTTCAATGCTTCTTAGAATATATTTTATCATGTAGAGCAGTGGTTCCCAACCTTTGTGTAATCGCGACCCCCTTTAGATTTTTCAAAAGTTTTCGCGACCCCCACACCATCCGCCATGTTTGACCAATAGAAAAATTAATAATGAAAAAATATATCTTGAAATTTAGAATTGATATCTTTTTAACAAATACTGGTTATTAAAAGTATGATTGAGGTTGAATTTGACTGACAAGTTTGGCTATTCTTGGCTGAATATTGGTCAAAGCCAACCGCATGTCATATTAGACATCTAATTTATTACTGGCTTTTGTCTTAATCTGCAAAAGAGTTGAAATCGAACTTCATGCAGGTAAGTGTGGATGCAAATGGCGTAAACATTTGACACGAAAGCTCAGAAATTATCGGATATGAGCAACGCACAGCACACCAAATTGAGTTAACGGTTTTTCTTGGTATAAATCACTTGCGGAGGAATCATTTTGCAAATTCAAAAATTCACCCTGCACTTCCTCAGGAAGATTGGGGAAATCTAGAGATGTGTGAAATGGATTTCGCACGAGTGCAACCTCTTGTTCATCGAACTCTGGGAAATATATTTGAATTTCAGATTCAAGGGCTTCAAGGTGGCTACTAATTACCCCCTTTAAATTAATTGCAATTCCTATTTCCAATTCTTCTGTCTTAATGCACATCTTCTCAAGGATTAGTTAACACTCCTAGATTCACCGACGTCAGTTTTTGTAGCTTTGATACAAAAGCGCTCACGAGAATAAGGATTTTTTCTTTCCAAAGGAAAAGGGAGAAATGGTGTCTCATGCCAAAGAAACGTGAAAATAGTTTACTATTAATTTCCTACAAAAGCGGTCTGCGGCGACCCCCGAAAAAAGGCATGGCGACCCACTTGGGGGTCGCGACCCCCCGGTTGGGAACCACTGATGTAGAGGGAGAGAGAATCTGAGAAAAAAATTAAGCACTTCTATCTTTTTTAAGATTGGTAAATTATGGCGCAAAAAAACTATGAACTAGTTCTACCATTCTTTGTAGAATTTAGTTACTTTATTATTATTATGAGGATGCTTATGAGAATAGTCTATTTGCTGTAGTACTGCTGGCTTTTGAAAGAAGTTTTTTTTTTTTCTTTTTCTTGATAAAGTAGGGAAAGTCATGGCATTGATTTTCTAACAGTTGAGTGGAGGTGTTTTTCTTTTAATTACTGATTTTGTAAGATTTTTATCTAACTCCTGAAGGAGAGCTGATTCATCAATGACATTATGATTTTTAAATGATTTGAAAGCGATTGAGAAAGTTTTTAAAAAAAAATAGCTGAATGATACATAAGAAAAAAAAAAACATACTACTGCCAGATAACCGGGTAAAGTGTGGCCAGATACAGTCGAACTCATTTATAATAAGCTAGGATTCAACGAGAACTCGGATTTACCAAGGGAAGCGAGAATATTTGGTTGGATCAATGTCAAGTCTATGGAACAGAAGTCGCTTTTAACGAGCAAGACCTGGTTTTAGCGAGCAATACTTCTTCTGTCTTGCAATCTTTTTTCTCATCTTTCTAGTCTTACTCTCTGATCTTTTTTTTCTTCTCTGTAGCTTCCACGGTTCTTTTTCCACGGAGGAAAAATTCCTCCAGCATTCCAATGTCAATAGGGATGGTTCACAAATTCGGTGCGTATTGTAAATAAGGGGGGTGGGGTGGAAGGGGGAGAACAGCTGCACCTGCTAAGTGTAGGGGTCAAGTAGGAGGGTCAGATGGTCATTCTTTGACCTGAGTTCGTTGAGTAAACACGACAATTTTTATCATCTCACTATGCTGAAACGCAAAGCTTTATCGGTTGATGAAAAAGTACAAATTTTACGGGAGTTGGATGACGGTGTTAAAAATGTCGAAATCTGCAAAAGGTATGGATTGTCTTCATCTACTGTTTCCACACTGCTAAAAAACAATGGCAAGTTAATGGATGTATATGACCAAAATAAAACAGACTGTAAACAACTGAAGAAGTGTTCCAAAGAGGATTTGGACAAAGCGTTATTGAAATGGATGAAGGTGCAACGTAGTGCTGGTTTTCCTGTGAGTGGACCTATTCTAAAAGTGCAAGCAGAAAAATTTGCTGAACAATTTGGATATTCTGAGTTCGTGTGTTCAAATGGATGGATTGATCATTTTAAAGTTAGGCATGGCATAACTTTTGGAAAAATATGCAGTGGAGCAAAGTCCACAAACATGGTTGAGTGAAAAGTGGCCAGGCATCAGAGAGCAGGCCTGGACTGGGAGGGAGGGGCCCGCCCGTCTCAAGAGAAGGGGGAGGGGGGCTGGTTATTGTGCAACCGATAAATAATAGGATGTGTTAACTTTCGGGGTATGTGGGAGGTATGGTGTTATTATTGATTATTAATGCATTCATAAAGTATTGATCTATTAATTAATATGTGTCATTCATATTAATTAATCCCTTGTTCATTCAAGAACCCTCACTCAAAAAATTTTGAGAACTACATTTAAAATGAAGTGTTTTGAAGCCTTCTGGGGCCAATTGCAGCTGTAAAAAAAAATTTTATGTGTCAAACTTCATTCAAGTCCAATCAGTATAGCATTTTTTTTCTTTCTTTTTTCTGTTTGGGCAGCAGGGAGGGACTGCCGAGGGCTGGGGCCCACCCATCTGCAGACAGTCAAGACACTCTGGCCAGTCCAGGCCTGTCAGAGAAGGATACGCAGCAGATGACATCTATAATGCTGATGAAACAGGGATATTATACAATGTAACTCCACAGTATACCTTAAAATTTAAAGGTGAAAAATGCATTGAAGGCAAGCTCTCGAAAAATAGGCTAACAGCTTTAGTGTGTTCGAACATGTCTGGCAATGACAAGAAAAAATTCTTGATTATCGGCAAATCAAAGAACCCTAGATGTTTCAAAAATGTGAAAAAGCTACCAGCAGACTATGATCATAGCCAAAAAGCCTGGATGACTTCGGACATTTTCACAAAATTCATTTCAAAATGGGAGAGACAACTGCGGAGAGAAAATCGTAAAATTCTCCTTTTGATAGACAATTGTTCAGCTCATCCCGAAATCACTGGACTTTCCAATATCAGAATTGAATTTTTCCCACCAAATTCTACATCTGTTAGCCAGCTTATGCACCAAGGAGTCATAAGAAGTTTCAAGTGCCACTTTAGTAAGCAACTGATTTTGATGCTTCTGGACAGAAGAGATAGAAGTGAAATAGCATCAAATACCAATGTCAACGTACTGGAAGCGATACGTTTGATGAACGATGCATGGGAAAATGTCACATCAACATGCATCATCAAGTGTTTCCATAAGGCTGGATTGGAGAGTTGTCAAGAAGGTCAATCCACTGAGGAAGAAGAGGTTGTCAATTTCATACAAACTGCAAATTCGGAAATGATTTCACAACTATGTATCCATCGATGAAGAGCTGATGACCTCAGATGTACCGACCACTGAACATATTGTAGCTGACGTACTAGCAAATTCAGCAGAAAAACATGACAAAAGCGATGAGGACACTGATGAAGATGAAGAAAGTGAACCACCCCCAACTTGTTCTACGATGTTGGAGTTCGCTGAAAAAATGCAGACCTTTTTTGAAGCGAGGGATGTCAGTGATGATGTTTTCCGGGCAAGGAGTCTTCTCCGAAGAACAATAGCACAGGAAAGAGACAGGGAACGAGTTCAGAGTAAGCTAACAAACTATTTCAAATCTGTAGATTAATGAAAAAAACAAAATGTTTCGGTAAGAATCTTTTCCTTTATTTTTCTTTCCGTTTATTGTTTCTTTCCTTTAAGACTGTAGCGCAACTAGTAATTTTTTGCTGGTTGGGGGTGGGGGGGGGTTAACTTTCATTAAATTAAGAAAAGTATTTAATTAAATTAATTAATGTAATTAAAGTAAGTATTAATTAAATTTTAAGCAAACTCAATCATTTGACCTCCCAAGCCCCCCCCCCTTCTGGTTGCATGACTGCCTTAAGGACCCGTTTATTATGAGCACTCTGATTTAACGAGTAAATGTTACGGAACCCTTTGTGCTCGTTATAAACGAGTTCAATTGTATTCAGTACCCAGCCAAACTGATATCAGTTGCATCACTAACTGAGGATGTCTCAAAAGTGAGAAAAATGTAATTACTTTTTACTTCTTACTTCTTTAAATAAATGTGTTATGTTAGACACTGTTGACTTCCAGTGCTGGATGCAACTGATTACACCGGCCTGGTAAATATATGTAAATGGCAAACCACTTACATTTTACTCTGAACGAACATACACATAATATTTTATGACATCCATGTGAAAGTGACCGGCCGACTGAAAAATTTCCTGGCTACCCAGTGGGCGTATCTGACCCTGTTGACTTCTCAAATTCTAATTTAGCTGAAATTTTCCCATAAAGCACGTTTAACAGTTTCTAGTGAAAGTTACCACACCATAATAACCCGGCACCATTCTTTGTTGGGGTGCAACTGCACCCCCTTTTTGGCATACCTGCCTTACGGTTAAAAATATAATCACTTTTCACATCTTTTTTGAAACAACCAGTATATTATTCTATATGTCAGCGGTTCCCAGCCGGTGAGACGTGCCCCCTCTGGGGGTGCGCAAAACGTTTGCAGGGGTATGTGAGAAAAACAGGTAAACAGCAAGTGGTAATGCATGTTTAAAAAATATTCTTATTTCTTCTTATTTTTACTCCAAAACATCTATTGGTTAATTCCTAATTTAAGGTGCTTCTTGACGTGTTTTCAAAAATCCCCAATTTGGTGCATTTTCCCGTCTTGTCTCTTGGAACTGAAACAATGTTGCCAGAAAACAAAAGTGTCCAGGGTTACCACATTAAACCTTTTACTGCCATGTTGGCAAAGAAGCATCCTAAACTAGGAATCAACCCAATCTATATTACATTTGAAATATTTATTGACACTTTACCGATAACAATATTTTGTGGAAAAGGTGACTAAGTATTCATTTTAAAAGAATAAAAAAGTATGTATGCTGAGGAATCTGAAGGGGGGGGGGTCATCCCAAGTTATCCTTTGTTGGTGAGGCACAATGTTAAAAATTTGGGAACTACTGGCCTAGAGCAGGAGTTCCCCACTGATGGGACGTGCCCTCCTTGAAAAGTGCTTATTACGGGGTCCTCGAGAAAAACGGGCAAAGAGCAAGTGATAAACCATGTTTGAAAAATCATATTTAATCTTATTTTTACTCCAAAGCATCTACTTTTTCTTAAAATGTTAATTCAAACTTTACTGAAAACATTATTTTATATTAAAGGCTACTTAGTGTTCATCGCTGAAGTATTAAAAAAAAAACTGTAGTATGTATACCGAAGAATGTGAGGTGGGGCGACATTGTAAGTTATCCTGTGTTGAGGAGGGCACAATGTTAAAAGGTTGGGAACCGCTGCTAAATAGTGCTAATTAAGTGTAGCCAAGTACTAAGTATTATACTAAGCTCATTTCTACTTATCTAACATAAATTTAACATTACTCTTTTGAAATGCAAATGAAACATTTAGTCAAATACAGAAAATCAGAAACAAATTCAGAAAATAGATTTAGTCTAAATAATATGAATCTCAATTTACAAGAATAATTAGATGTAAAACGAAAGGAAGATTGAACGCCACAAAAATGTGTATCAAGACACACAGCTTAATGCAATTTACGGGCATCAAAGCTATACATGAATGCTGTTTCCAGCAATAATGGCTCAAGCTAAACAAAAATTACTTAAAAGTTTTACATTCATGATATAAATTTCATTTAATTAGCATTGTTTAGGACAGTAATAATTGACAGCTCTATAAATCTGAAGAATTATAAACAAAAGATAAACAACAGTATAAAACGAATTGTAAACAAATGCTTGAACGATTAATTTGTCGTTGATGTATAGCAGCTCATTCATAAAAACTGAAGTCTGTTTACATTTGTTCTTAAGTACATTGTAAGTAATATATGCGTCTGCGTCTGAATTAAAAAGTTCCTAAGTTAATAACAAAGTAAAATACTTGCAACGAGACTTACCTTTTACAGTTTAATAAACTTCCAAATCAGGGTTACGTGGACAGCATAACTTCAGCATTGACAGTACCAAAAATAATTCTGGAGGGGGGAACAAAACATTTTTTGTCCCATCTTCTATCGAAATAACTAGAATTTATCAAATGAGTCAATCTACTATTGTGAAAATTTAAATATGATAAGATAGAATGAATCGAATTCCCGCCAGCCGTTGCTTGCTGTAAATAAAAACAAAAACGAATTACGAAGCTGTTGTTTTGCTGCTGTGCGATGAAGGAACCGGGGCTGTGACGTCACATCGCCTCTCGAAAGAGCATACGCATGGACGGGAAGGCTTTAGAGCTTCTTGTTAACGCGCCTAGATAATTTCTAGATCTCTCAGCTAGAGTATCAGGATGAAAATATTTGTAAATCGATCCGTACACGAGAATATAGTTACTTAACCGAGAATCCAGATCATGAGTGTACTCCAGAAATCGAACGATAATTTCTCGTTACACAAACTAGACATTCTAGTGTGATTAACTACCATACTACGGACTAGAAATTCTTGACGATTTCGTCTATACTACTTGTGTGTATCACCTACACGCATCATTCTGCTATCTATTCTTCTAGTTTTGGGACACAGAAAACAGCCACCTATTCGTTCTAGATGAGAGGGGTATATTTTTTTTCTCCGTGCAAGACTCAGCAATGAAGAAAATGCATAGAGCACTTAAATACTAGCTTTTAAAAACAAGCAAAATGTTGCTTCTATAAGCGCTAAAACAGAGCTTTTATGATCTCTCACGTACGTCTATTCTTTATAGCAGACAGAAACAAACTCTCTGGGGCAATGCGCTGCCTTTTATGGTTTACGCCGAACACCGGAGAAGGTTGCAGTAAAAACTAACGCCGGAAGCGTATTTCACAAGTGCACCGCTATATAAAGATGGGAGGAAAAAGAGCCTTCCTATTGGCTATTTCGCGATTGCTTCCATTACGTCATACATCGCGAGGTTCGGGTGTTCTGCTAGTATGAGACAACGAATTCCGATTCCTTCATTTATGACAGGTGGAAATATATATATATATATATATATATATATATATATATATATATATAAAAATACTATAGATTAAACAGATCATGAATTTGAAGCTGAAAGAAAATCTGAATTTTAAGAAAGGGGCAATACTTGCTTAGCTATTTTTTTTTTTTTTTTAGTACTGCTGTTTGCTAAATATTTCGAGTTGCTGGCGCCATCTACTGGATATGGAAATCAACATTTTTTATTGTGCGAATTTAACCATCTAACAGCGATGTAGAAATAAAAGTTATTTTAAATATTACAGAGATTAAATTTCATTTTATGTAACTTTTCTTAAGTATGAATTTACAAAAATAAAGAATTTTGCATTCGAACATTAAATTTCTAATGCATATTAATTGTACACCAGAGAATGTAACTCATATGTTAAATTTTTCTCAGAGGAAAAATATAACCTTAGAAATTAAGTTTTAAAATTGGCAATATTCACAACAAAATTTTTATTTTGTAAATTCTTGTTGTGTGCACCAAACGAAAATTTAAAGTGTAAAATCTATGTTTAATACTAATTAAATTTATATTTTGTAACTGTAGGTTCCAATTAATATACTAAAACTATAGAGAATTATTGAATTGATGTGCATATTTTTTCAGTGATTATTAAAAGTAATTTAAAATTGACAAGAGTAACCTGTTTAAAAAAACTCAAAAGAGATTGTATATTTGTAACACTTTATCCCCTCCCCATTCCAGTCTAAATGAACAATCAGCCCTGTACAGTTTAAGAGGCAGTATAATGATTTTTTTCCAAGGAAATTTGTAAAAATTGTAGAAAAATAGGGAAAACTATTACAGCACTTAAAAAAATATGAGACATATAGCAAAAAATTACTTATATATTATGCTTTAAAGTAAAGACAAAAGTGTTGCATTATAAATATGGAAGAACGTTCATTATCTTAAAATTTTAAATGAATAATATCAATAAAATAAACTAATTGCATGTGTGTGCAAGTAAATATTTGGTTGAAGTGGTAAATTTAGAGGGTAGAAGAATTTACATATAAGCTTTATGTGTTTTTGCTCCTTTGAAGTACATTGATTTAAGATTAAAACTGAAAGTACACTTTCTGAAATTTGTTGTTCTATTTTTATAAGTCCAGCAAAATCGTATTAAAAGTAAGAATTTCCTGCACTTCTCACCGGAAAAAACTGCAGATAAGTTTTTTTTTTTTTTAAATATTATTATTATTATTTTAAATCAGTTCAGATTTTCAATTTAAATGAAATATTTTTTTTTCAATTTAATCTTTTATTGGGGAGTGGGGTTCATTAATCGAAAATCTGAACTGAAAAATTCTTTATTTTTGTAAATTCATACTTAAGAAAAGTTACATAAAATGAAATTTAATCTCTATGTAATATTTAAAATAACTTTTATTTCTACATGGCTGTTAGATGGTTAATTCGCATTATAAAAAATGTTGATTTCCATATCCAGTAGATGGCGCAAGCAACTCGAAATATTTAGCAAACAGGAGTACTTAAAAAAAAAAAAAAAATAGCTAAGCAAGTATTGCCCCTTCCTTAAAATTCAGATTTTCTTTCAGCTTCAAATTCTTGATCTGTTTAATCTATAGTATTTTTATATATATATATATATATATTTCCACCTGTCATAAATGAAGGAATCGGAATTCGTTGTCTCATACGAGCAGAACACCCGAACCTCGCGATGTGCGTCGTAATGGAACCAATCGCGAAATAGCCAATAGGAAGGCTCTTTATCTTCCCATCTTTATATAGCGGTGCACTTGTGAAATACGCTTCCCGGAATGCTCTACATCTACATCAAACTCGATTTTGATTGCGTAATAGAAGAGTGATAGAATAATACTAGGCTATTATGGGATGTTAATGCAGAAAACAAACTTTACAGGCCCCATTGGAAAATTCGCGCAAACTATCCGAAACGTCGCCAAGCTTGGTGACATTTTAACGAAATATTACCAAATTTGGCGCCAAAAATAAGTCCCCAAAAGGGAGGTCAGCGAAGCGCTAGCACCAAGATTTCTCGAGATTTCTAGAAAACCCTATGTTATCCAATTGGGATTCCCCAAAACTCCGTATCTCCCATTCTAGTTAACCGACTTTGATGTACCAAAATGCAAAATTTAATTAATTGACGGTTAGAATACAAATTTTAAAGTAGTTTGAGCCCCAGGAGAGCGGGTTACGCCAAAAATTTGTAACAATATGGGAAAAGTCGGTATCCATTATTACTGAACAAGAATCAGAAAATAACTAACGATAATTGATTTCTTTAATCAACAGAACGTAGATTGTAAATATATCAACCAATGTCCTTAAAGGATTATAAGAGGCTGTCCAGGGTTGTCAGCGCCACTTACTGATGAGGGTAGCTCTCTTGACCATTTAGTATCCTGGTCCGTTTCGAGAATACTGGTTTCAACCACATCCACCTCTTTTCTCAGCCAATCAGGCAAATGTCCATTTTATTTATAAAATTCATGAGGAATTGAATACAGCTGGGATTATTCATCAAAAAATAACTAAGAATATTGTGAAGGGGAGCAGTTTATAAAGTCAAATTGAGTATTTTTACTTTCCGACCATGTACCATCTGCCGCCCAAGTGGTGTAGTGGCTAGATAACCATTCTATCACGCCGTGGGTCCGGGTTCGAATCCCGGCTTGGGCATGGATGTTAACTTATCTGTCCCTTCATAGGGGGTAGTGCTGTCCGCCTACTGGGTGCTCCCATAATAAAATGGACAGCAACTAGGGCCGTTGATGGCAAAGGCTTGTGGCCAGTGCCTGCCCATTGAAAAAAACAACACATGTACCATGTAAGGAAAGTATTGTAATCATGAAAAAATTCGACTTCGAGATTTTGGTGCATTGACACTTTTTGAGGTCTTCTGAGTTCATTTATGCTATTTTTACGAGATGTATGTATGTATGTGTGTGTGTATGTGAGTGAACACGATAGCTCCTAAATGGGGCATTCGACTAAGCTCAAATTTGATATATATGTTAAAAACCACCGTCGCAAGACCGGTATTGATTTTGATGTGTATAGGACTTATAGTTTTTCTACAGGGCTGAGACAAAGATCTCTTTTACATTATGGCATATGGGGAGAAATTCTTGAAAGTGCGCTAGCGTTTAAACGGCGCATTCGATTGATCTTCAATTTGGTATATATGTTTGAATTATTCATCGATTAAAATTTATTTAAATGCTTGGTGCTGATCTTAATCATAAGTTTTCGGAAAGTCGAGTGGAGTCACTCCAGATTTTTTTATTTTTGTTAAATAATTGTTGTTTGCTAAACAGTTACTTTATCTTCAGATATGAAACATGCATGACTATGCTTAAAAAACCATTTAGGCAGTACTTTCTGTTGAGACTACCGCTGGACATATTAACAAAGGTTTAGTTATCATTAAGATAGTCGTAAGTGTCCCGTCAAAAATTAGATGAATAAAGCAAACAGTTTTAATTTAACTATATACACGAAATATTTATTAAGACGGCATATGCTGCTTTAATCCATAATATCATAACAAATTTCCTATTTTTAAAATTCATAATCCAATTGCAAGCTTTTGCAATCATTTGCGATCAATCACACTAATAAAATTTATAGTTTTATAGCAAAATCTTTTGAAAATTTTATGAATTTTTAACTTTTAGTATTTCATTTAGAGATAATATCACAATCCTGTTTTTATCCCAATAAGGAATTTCATTTGCAAGCCAAGGCTCGAATTGTTTCCAAACTGAAGCAATTCAAACGATTGTCTAAAAAAAAAAAAAAAAAGAATGCATTCGGAATGTTCTATTTAAATATCGAAATCCCCTATTGCTCAGAAAAAGGAAATAGTTTATTTTTATGTCATGAAAAAATATCAAAATTTGCCATTATTTTTTATCGCCATTATTTTTTAATTAATAACACCACATTTTTGACTGCCATTTTTTAATACATTTTTGCTGTTTCTTTTTGATATTTTTGACGTTTTCTTTTTTTTTGTTTTTAACTGCAGTTTTGCAATTAAAGAAATTTCACTTAGTTCAACCAGTCAGTTTTCTAACGGAGTTATATTAAAACTTGCCATGGAAAAAAAAATTCTTTACGTACGACTTTTATTTGAGAACGTTATCTTACGTTAAAAGTGAAACTACAAAACTTCCCTATTTTATAACAAAAAGCCAATGAGTAATACATCAAGTCTGACTTAAAACAACACAACTTGCCAGGTAAAATATTCTCATTTCTAAAATAAGCAAACCATGTTTCAAAATCATTTTTATTGGACGACATTCTTGAGCCAAAATAGTCAGTTTTATCGTGTCCTTAAATAAGTGATGAAGATAAAAACTTTTCATCTTATTTTGATGAATGAACACTGTCAGTCAGGATATGGAATTTCTGTCATCACCAGGGCCATCATTTCATATGTACCTCTCTGTTTTAGCTTTTAAAATCGCCCGCATTTACATCACGTTCTATCATAGCGTACTCCGGATATTCAGGTAGATTTTATGGATTCAACTCTTTTTGAGTTATTGAAGACTATATTTATGCTACATTTTTTGCGAGAGTTTTTCAAGAGAAAAATATAAATAAACAGTTATAAAATATTGCATCTTTTTTCGAGGCGTGTTCTTACCTATGAAAAATGAATTGTCAGCGCCAGACAGCAAAGAGCTTTCAAAATGACTTATCTCTTTTTTAAAAAAATTAGTCTTTTTTTCTATCGAATTTTTCAAACTTGTAGCTCGAAATATTCTTGATATTGGAAAAGAAAAATGGCAGTAAAATAAAATGCGCGTTACATTTAAACTCAATATTCCTAATATTTTTTATTTGGAAAATTATTACCAACCTTTGAATTCCAAAGTAGCGAAACACGATCTTTGATTGTAGCAAACACACAGCCTCCCTGAAGTAAAGCAAAAATTGAAACAACAGTGAGTTTATTATTTATGTTTAAACAATAATATATTATGAATGTTTCTTTTTATTTTTCAAAATATATTTGTGCAGTCCTTTCTCCTTTTCAAAGTACACAGGGGAAAAAATTGAGCTCAAGTGCAATTTTGTATCCCGATTTCTTCTTTATTAATGAATTTTTGAAGTTTTAACGAGCTTTTGATGCATCCTGGGTGCATCAGAGTTTAAAAATTCATTAAATAAGAGCAAATAAAAATACAAAAATTACGGTTTGCAATGGTAAGATTAGAGAGACTTCGAATATTTTTTAATGAATGTTTAAACTAGCTTCCTTCCCATTGTGAATGTCAGCGTCACCTATCCGTAACATTCGGAACTACAATCTTATTCTTGTCATTAAAAAAAATCCGATCACCCCCTTAAATCTAATTCTACAAACCCAATTTTCTATCACTATTTGTTCTTTTTGATGAATTTTTAAAGTTTTCATGGACTTTGTGATAAGTCCTTAGATATATATATATATGTGTGGGCGTGTCACTAAAAATAATAAACCCAAGAATTAAAATAAAAATAACTAAAAAGTCCTCTGGTACTTATTATAGATATTCAGATGCAATTAACAAATCGTGAAGTCGCAGATCGACATTCGATACTTTGCATAGGGAAAGTTAGCTTCTTCTCTTAGAATGCTTTTTAATCTTACGCGAAGCGAAACAGTAGAAAACAGGCCAAGTAGGCATCATATCCCGTCTCTCTTTTTGGGAGTTGCTCACTTTCGAGAAAAACGCTCCTTTGAATTAAGCGTGCAGATACACAATTATTTGTTTTGATTAATAAAATAATTTAAAATTCGATAAAATTGATTCATTCAATTAATTGTCTAGAATTCGACTTAAAGCATCCAAGAGAATCACCAATTTTTAAATTTTCAACAGAGTAGTCAACCATGACTCAGTTGCAGTGGAAAACAAGAATCCCCAAAGAAATTTAATTTATCACAAAATTTACTGGTTTTATTTAATAGGCTAAATTTCGAGGGCATAGCTTTAATCAGTTAGAAATCTTGCCATAGAAAACAACCTTAGGTTCAGCCGTAGAGGAGATCCATTGTCTACCCCAAAATTTCGGGGAGGGGGGGAATGAAAAAGGCCGCATTTTTCACGCAAAGACTTCATCATTATTATTCTGTTAACAAAATTTTAAATTTCGAGGGGGGGGGGGACCGGATCCCCTCCCCCCCCACTGGGTACGGCCTTGTGGTCAAATGCAATGTATTAAAATAGTTCTTAAAATCTTAAACAAAACACTTCTCTGTATTAAACAGATCGAAATTTGTATATACACACAAAAAGCGTAATGTCCGTAAGTTTTAGTTAAATTCCTTTTATTTTTAAGAAAACGTCTGTTGAAACATGTATTCCTCATGAAGCATATGCATATGCATGCTACGTCGAAATAACTTGTAAAGAAAGGTTTCATCCAGGGCTTCGAACCGTAATTTTTTTCGTTCCGGTTCAACTAAAAATAAACATATCTATTCAGTTCCAGTTTTCGTTCCGCGAAAAATAACGGTTTTCGGTTGAGTTCCCAATGAATAATTTTATATTATGTATATTCTTATTTGTACAAAAATATAATTAGATCGTAAACAAAAAATGTAATTCTATCAATTAAAAGATTTTATTCCTTCTTTTTTGGGTATGTTGGTAACAGTATATTGCACATTGGTCACAGTATACAGTATTGATAAGTTGGTTACAGCAACAAAATAACAAAATGACTGAAGATATATAGAACCCATATAAACCAATATATATATATATTTTTTCGGTTTTAGTTTGGTTTCGTACCGACGAAAAAAAAAGGCTTTTTGCGGTTTCCGCTTTAGTTCCTGTTCGAAGTCCTGGTTTCAACGCTTTATTTGGATCTGAAAGACAAGTCCGGGACAGCTGAAAAATTGTAAACAGACCGAGTGACAAGCATTTTTTTTCATGAAGATTCGTACCAAACGCAAGTTCAACTCGCAGAAAATTACCAAGAGTTTGCACAGCAAAACGAAATAAAGCAATTTTCGTTTTTCACTTTAAATTAACGAATTTTTAAATCTCTCAACGAGGTTCAAAAGGGACAATAGTGTCTGTAGATCTATAGTTCTACAGGAGCAGTGAATTCCAATACATGAAAGTCTATGGCAGTTTTGAGATATTAATCAATATCAAGAACAATCTGTTAAGTGTATAAACTTTTATAACAGTCTACTCTTCATTTAAAGGATGAAGTAAACATTTGAAGTTCTTCTATTTACGGAAAAGAAACGTTTTGTAGAATTCAACAAAAGTTTATTTTGTTGAATTCAACCGAATAATTTTGTTTTCTTTTAACAAAATTTTCGTTGTCTTTTAACAAAACTTTTGTTAAATTAACAAAATATTCCGTTGAATTAATAAACATTTTTTTGGTTAAACAAAAATACTTCTTTCAAATAGAGCCAACTAAAATTTAGTTGAATCAACAAAACATTTTTTTCAGTGTGGGGCATTGCAAAAATACATTAGTGGTGTACAACTTTTTTGAGGTCAATTTTATATTCTTGCCACATTTGCCGCAAAAATATTGTTAGGTTGGAAAGTATTTTATAATCGATAAGTTTGGCAGGATTCCTTTTTCTTGCTAACATTAAAAGCGGTGGGAAATTAATCGGCACAAATAGCAAAATTTTTCTTAACAAGTTTTAGATCCATTAATGTTTTATAATATTCTGTCTGTTATTAAAAAAATATTTTCAGCGTTTGATCCACATGAATACTTTGATTATTCATCTTTCACCTGAAATAAACTTCACATAGACTTAACCAAGGCCCTTTTCTTTAATTTCCCCTTTCCCAACTACACAGTGTATTAACGACTTCTTTATAACTCTATATCCACAAAGTAGAGGAGTGATAGCTCTGCCGACCTCGAAATGAGTTGCGAACTAGAAAATTGACCGAAAGGATAAAGAAAAAGATAAAAAAGGGCAATATTCGCATAAATTGTAAAATGCCGTTCTGCAAAAATAAACTGTCAAGTACTCTAAATTATGTTCTAATTCTTTTCTTTCCCCATCCTTTCCAGACACTTTTAAATCCTCCAAATTTCCATCCAAAATTCATTATACAACGAGGTGTTATATTTTAAGCGGCAGGGGAGTTGTTTTCCGCATATTTCAGTGTTCCAGTTGCGAATGCATTTTTTTAACGCTTTAAAAAAGGCTGAAAAGTGTTAAGATTTTGGTTTGACTGTCTGTCTTTCCGTCCGTCCATGCTCTAGCTGCCGTAGATATGCATCGATTACCATGAAATTTATGTAAGTTATTCCTGTGTATCTTACCATGTACCCCCATCGAAAGTGGTGAATGTATCAGTTATAGTACTTTTTACAGTAGCACTCGAAAGAATGCCAATACATTACGCTCTATGGACAGTCATTATCTAAAGGTAATTTTAGGGATGTTCGTTTATTTCAAACCCAACAAATTTTATAAATGTTATTTTAGATTTCGAGATAATGCTATGCATCAAAAACAGTGTACGCAAAATTTATAGAGAGGGTGTTCACACATTTTTGTAACGATTTGACTTTCTCCATGACGTTAAATATTAATTTGAAAATAAAAATGTGATTGGCATCAAGTTGTAATAAGGCTTATTTATCGTCTGCAGCATTAAAAATATTTTTGCTTTAAAATGTCGCTGAAAAATAAACAATGAATCGAAGGCTATATTTTTGGGTTATCCGAAAAGAAATACTCTTCAGTTACTAAAAAAAGATGACAAAATCATGGTTTTAATATTTCTACACGTAAAATAAGTGACATAATTAATATGAAAGGAAAGAAACGTCAAAGTTTATATTTCACTGGGGAAAAGGCAAAAAATGCATACCCAACAAAGGTACTACCCCTTATTAAATCTAAAGTCACAACTCATGTGTTGAAAGAAAAATCCAACTACCCAAAGAACTATCACAAAATCTTTAAATACCTCTTTAGAAACTGTGAACAAAATCATAAAATTCGATTTAGTTAATCAAAGCAAAAAAAAAAAAAAAAAAAAAAAAACACGATGTTCATCGTCTAACGCCGAAACATGTTTCTCAGCGTAAGATTATGTGTAGATTGTTGTATGAAAATTATTTGGTGGGTGAAAAATGGAAATATGTAGTTACAATTGATGAAGCTTGGGTACATTTATCCGACTGCAGTAGAAAGAGATCGATTTACTACCGCAAAAGAGGAGAAAAAGACTCAACAAGTTGGTTAAGAGAAAACAAGGAAAGTTTTTCTAAAGTTTTTATGGTTATTACTGGATTTTCTTATAACGGGAAACTTACAATAAAGGAAGTAGAAAAAAATGTCAAAATTAATTCGGATTACTATCAGAAGTATGTTTTAACACCCATTTTTAAAGAAGAAATTCCATCCCTTGATCCAAACAATCTTCACTGTGTTAAGTTTCATTAGGATAAAGCTCCAAGCCATACCTCTAAATCTATTGCTCTATTTTTTGATAAAATGAAAAATGAAACTATTCCCTTTAAATGCATCCCATCATGCCTCCTGACGTGTATCCTATGGATTACTGTGCATTTGGACTTAAGCGGCATCCCAAAACATTGGGTGGACTGGAAGATCGTGAAGGAGGAGTGAAACAGTATCAGCCTAGATGTTTTAAGAAAAGGACTTCTATCTTGGAAATCAGGATGTAATATGATAGTTCAAAGAAAGGGCTATCAGATTAAACACACTAGAAAATAAAATTCTTATATTTCTTTCAATATATATTTTTGCAAAATCGTTACAAAAATGTGTGAACACCCTCTGCAGTTCTTCTACTGGAGCCTTCAGAATAATTCTTACAAGTACAACCTTTGGCAGTTTTTCATTTGAAGAACACACAATACGTATATATAGACGTTTGTAGCACCTTAATATTCCTTTAAAAGATAGAAATTATTTGCAGTTCTTTTACAGAGTCACACAAAATTGCATGAATAGTGATGCAGCTTTTATGAGTTTGTGCTTGAAATCTTGATAAGTTTGGCAGACACACTGCCTCATATCAATACATCGCCAAATTTTGCTTAAAACAGGCTGCTGTTTTGGAAATTGCTTTTTAATAGATGCATTCGACCATTTTTACCTTCATTTTTGTTTATAATTCTTTTCAACCTACATATTTTTCTATTTATTAAAGAAAACACTATTTTATAATATTTCACGTCTTTTATACGTTAATGTGTTTATCGATTCTGTTTTGCATTTGTGCTAACACAGCCGTTACGTATAAGAATATTGTTTTAATTGACCTTTCATAAACATAGTTATAAAAGACAAACATCTCCGCAGAAAATAAGTCGGATTTATAAAAAAAGAGCGGGGGGGACAGAAGAATAAGAAAAAAAACACGATTTGCATAAATTGTAAAACGTCATCCAACAAAAATAAGCTGCCAGAATTCCCAAATTAGGTCCCTTTTCATTCCTTTTAAGCACACTTTGAGAAACTGTCGACATTTTCTTTCCAAAATTCATTATCAGGAGGTGTCAAAACTTTTTGGTGAATTTATTTCCTAGGAGGAGGGTTTCGTTTAGTCCATCCTTTCAGCGTTCAGTATAGCAGAAGCACTGTTTTATTTTAAATTTTTTACAGCGAAGAGATATATATATATAACACTCGCTTCTTTACTATCTATTGATGGATGGCAAATACGGTGTGTTCGGATTTATTTCGACGTGTTGAGTGATGTTATAAAAGCTCTCCCACGAAAAAAAAAAAAAAAAAAAAAAGACCGCATAACACGTGAGCATGAAATGAAGGAAAGAAGTTCAACTGTTGTCTGTGTTGCCCGTTGGACTTGTAAACGTTTTAAATTTTGAAAGCACTTTTGTTAATGGAAAAGTACTGAACTAGTCAATGAATGATGGTTTGAGAACTACTCAAGAATGATGACAATAATAACAATACTAACCACTCAAAAAATAGTATGGATAGGAAAGAAATGAAAAACAATTTTTATTAAACACACAAAAAGTGAATTAAGAATTTTGTGTATGTTTTGGGTGGTACAAAAGGTCCACACTTCTTCAGCTGTAAATTCACCATCTCTAAAAAACAGGAGGCCAAGAACTCTCTTTTTTTTTTCTTTAATTGCGTCCGCCTAAAATCTCTCGACCTTACAGCGTCTTGCAGTGCAATATATAAAAGATATTGCCCCATTAGTAGTGAGAGTCTTAAAAAAAATCAGAAGAACGGGCATATTGCACGGCAGGACAAAAGAAAAAGTACTGCCCAGTTACTGAAGCAGAAGTACAAAAAACACAATCTGAGAAGTAGGAGCGGCTAAAGGTCACGTGGCGCCCCCCTGCAAAGGTAAAAGAAGCGCCCTCTTTTATGCTCTAGACTAGATCAAGTTTTTCTGTTTGTGAGTTTGAAATGGCGTGGCGCCCCTTCGAAGGTGATGCCCCGACGCGACGCTTAACTTGCTTACCGTGTCAGGCCGTTCTTGATGGTGCGTAAGCAAGACCAAGTTTAATTATGTGGGGTTCCAAAAAATCACGTTTCGTTTCGATTCTGAAGTAAGCTACACAAATAACTCTTGGAAAGAGGAACAGATCTGTCTTTTCAATAAAGACCACTTTTCCCTGTGACATCTCTGAAAAATGTCAGAGTCTAAATTTATAGATGTGCTATTTAATAGTCTGGCGTTTTTAAGCGGACCGTATGCATCAGGTTGGTCAAGAGCAGAGGCTTCTTTAGCGAGAGCATCAGCTCGTTCATTGCCAAAGTACATCGCAGTGGCTGAGAATCCATTGTAAGATGATGTCATTTCCACTCTCTATTAGGGAGTTAATCAGCAGTTTGCACTCAATCTCAAGAGATGTAGGGTCAAAACTGTAGTTTGATGAAACCAAGAATTGAAATATATAAAAAAGTCCCTTTTTATTTCTTCTCTTGTATTTACCTCAGTTTTCGGTTTCCTGCGTGCGTGTAGATGCAAGGATGCAGTCCTAAAATAAAAAGTGTCGGGGTGCTATAAATGAAACTTGTCGCATGTGATTTTTTTTAAGAAGGTGCGTGACCAACGTTTTCTTTATTTTTTTTTTAATAAAGTGTTTATAAAATTACAAATTATCATTTTTCAACAACAAAGAAGGAAAATATAATTAATTTAGAACAACGACCACATTTCCTCTTTTCCTTCAGTATGACTGCTGGAAAACTTGTGATTGAAATGATAAGAGTGACTCAGTGGCGTACCCAGAAATTCATTTTAGGGGGTGCATATCGCCATTACCACGAAAGAAATAACGTATCATTTGGCAAAAACTGAAGAATGTGCAATTATGCGCGCCCATATAGGGGTAGGTGGGGTTTTTGAGTCCTCCCCCCATCGCAGCCATCAGTATAGTGAACAATTTTATATCATAGTGAAATCTTTCAAATTAATTAAGTTCTGAAGTGCTTGAAAACTGAAGATGAGCCCCCCCCCCAAAAAAATACATGAACGGCCCTATAAATTTCTTGTTTCTCCCATTTAAAGCTGTTCATGAATTAATATAATTTTTATAAAGTTATAAAAGGTTATAAAAATGAAGATCATGGTAAAAAGGGGGATGCCCCCCCCTTTTCTCTCTTTCCCGTCTACTAACACGAACCACTGGTTCAATGGACACATAGGCACATTTTTAGAGTCATCAAAGACTTTCTATTCTTTTTTCAAGAATTCGTTTAGCTGGAGTCATGTTCCCTTTCATAATGAAAAAAAAAAATTAAGCACGGAAAAATGTTGTATATTAGAATTTTTGAGAGCAATGAAATAATAATTAAATTCATGGCACAAAAATCTGAAATGTAGGAAATATTTTTAACATTTGATACATTTATTAGCCAAGGCACTGTCCCATCGTAAAAAAAACGTATCGGGGCTCCGGCCTGGGGCGCCCGGGCCCCACTGCACCCCTGTGTAGATGAGCTATTTAACGGCTGAAGAATGATGGAGCCATTGCACCATTCGAAACCTATGGAAGACTGGGGTGAAAAGTAAATTGGGGTGAAAAGTTGTAGTACAAAGCCATTTTTAACATTTCACATTTAATGCATGATGTGGTTCTTAAAACTGTCATAGCGGTATGGTACAACACCTTCTATTAATTAAAGAACAGAGATTCATAAATGCTCGCAAATGATCAAAATTTTCAAAATGATCCTGCGTTACGTATGTATACATACCTACTTACTTCTACAATTTTTTGCGTGGCATCTGTACGTAAGTTAAGAAATGGACAAAATCGAATTTTCCGTAAAAATATCAATACGGAATTTTTTTTGCGATTACAATGTATTCTTTACTTTTTACAAGCAAAACATGTTTATTTTTAGTTCATTATACCCCAGGTGGTCCTAGTTGATAATTTCGAACGCGCAATTCAATGAACAATAATTAGTTCACTTCACTATTTTTCAAAAAATATGTAAAATAAAAATATTTATAAAAAATTTTTTTATCAAATATATATTTATAAAAAAAATATTTATCAAAAAATAAATCCCCTAGAATCACGGTTCTTTTTATGGCAAATGCTACTGACAGAACGTTTTTTTCCCCGTGATGCCGGGAATGTTTGTATTATTGGATATAGACACACACACACACCGACATGTACTTTTTTCCCTTTGACACTCACACTCTCTCCTTAAACAATAATCCTGTCAAGCCGAAAGTATTTTCCGAGTGATCGAATATTTTCCGAATCGTGTGACCGATGAGAAGGAACATTGTTTCCGTCAAGCCCCATTCCATGCCATGCCTCGGTGATTAACCATTAACAGTGATCTGTCTTTCTTAATAACTTATTCTCGTCACCGTTTTCAGAGCGGACGAGGGAGAATCGTTAAGAAAAAGGATTCTGCTGCCAGATATAACGATGAAGTTTCAGATGGCTTATTTGATGGGTGGTTGGTTGGTTAATTTGTTTCTCCGAATAAAAAAAAAAAAAATCCCAACTTGATATCTGCCATTTCACAGTCGACTGCCTATTACTTGGTTTTGACAGATTCTTGGAAGATTTTTGTAAATAGCACTTTTCCCAGCGATGTTGAAAAGGGTGTATGATATCGAGTTTTCTGCCTGTCTGTTCTTCCGGGCTCTAACTGCCGTAAATATGCGTCGATTATTGAGAGAAATTATCTTATTCCTATGTACTGTACCATCTACCCCATCAAAAAAGGTGTATGTAGCATTTATAAGAGCACTAAAAAGAATTTCAATAATTTACGCACTATGAGCACTCACTGTTCAAAGATATTCGTCTATTTTACACAAAACAAAATTGATATATGCTATTAAAGACTACAAAGTAATATTCTCCTCCGAAAACAGTGTCTGTAGCATTTTTAGCTCTATTACGGAAGCACTGAAAATGATTCCAATATATTATGGCCTATGATGCAATACAATAAGCACAAAGAAGGTTATGTAACAGCTTACTCTTCATTTAAAGGATCGAAAGGACATTTAAAATTCTTATTTATTACAGAGTCTCGCAAAACTACATTAATAGAATTGATCTCCAAAATCTCGCTAAGTTTGAGGACATTGAGACATTGAGAGTGTCACAGAAAAGATGGTTGGTAGGCCCCGTGTTTTATAGTTGATGCATTTGACAGGTTTTCTTGTTTTCTTTTCATAATTTTGAATACCTATAATTTTAATTAATGCAACATACAAGCCGTATACACATAAAACTTTTAATTTTAAAGAGTGATTGGCACTTCCATTTGTATATCTCTGTGTCCGTCTCTTCTGTATTATAGCTATATTTCTGGCAGATTTTTTTAATCTGTAAGTCACAACCCCCTTTTTTTGAAACTAAATAACGTTATTAAACCTTCTTCACTCACAAATTTCAAAACTGTTTATGAACTCAAATTAAATCTAATTTTTAAAACAAAGCCTCTTAATGTTAACTACCCTGTTTTCTAAGTGCCGTTTCCTAAATTATTGATTTAATTCTACAATTAAATCATTCATACTATAGCGGATAAAGATAAATGAGCAAAAAATATTTAATGAACGATTTGCTTGATTAGGCTTCTTAAATATTCCCTACCATTACAACTTTAATCTTTTCATTTCATATGTTTGATTTGTAAATAATACTTAGAAAATCTCCGTCCACAAATATTTATCTGTAAGACACACCATTTGAAAACTTGTTCTTTACTACGGTAGTACATAATTTACAACTACTATGGCTATAAAAGTCACACAAATATTTAGTTTATGCTTATCAACTGAGTAAATAAACTCAACTTAAACCTTCCCAGAATTAGAGATAAACACGATAATTAAATTCTCTAATCAAACCTTCTTACCTTTTAAATATACGTATTTACTTACTTATTTCTATTTACTACGCGAAAGAAAAATTTAACTATTAATTATGTTATGTAAAATAGTGACAACATCAGTATACCACAGAGAGCAACAAGAAATTTAAAGATTCTTTTTAAGAGTCTGCTTATGTAACTGCTGATTCCTAGTTACAGGTAATTCCAATTACTCTCACGTACTTAAGAGTACTCCCTTGGATAATTCGGCTGAAAATGTTGTCTATTTTTTGTTATTTTTCATTCTCGTAATTCGGCTCTTTGTCTGAGAATTTGTATTCAGAAGAGCATCGTAAGCAGTGTTGGTAAACATGGTTTAATTTGTTTCAAGCTTTCATTACAATTTCGTAAAAATGAATTCCCGCGTCAACTAACTTAGTAACATTGGATCTGTAGGTGAAGTGTGAAATTTTTATATTTTGAAAAATCTCCCTTAGAGTAAAATGTACTGCTTGTGACATTTATTGTAAACCTTTCCTTAGCAATAAAATGGCATTTTATTAAATGGTACAATCTTGCTAGTTCTGGAAAAGAAGTTGGCGGACTCTCACTTTCGAAAAAGTTAAGTGTGGCATTTATTTCTTAACCCTTTAACGCACAGTGTTCCTGCTTTGAAAACACGAAACTCCGACGTTTTGACTGTTGCCAGTCACGAAGAATAGATTGGATTTCTATAAAAATAGTTGCGGGTGAAATGGCTTCACGAGAATCCTTTACATCTTCCGTAGAAAAAGTGTCACGATTATTGTTAACAGCACTGACATCTGCTGAAAAATGGAAGGATGCGAGAACAGCTGGATTGATTGCTCAATGCTGAAGAAAGGGCAGCCGTTACCATTGCTCGACTTAACTACCAGCAAGATGGCCGACGATCGAACCGTTCATCGCGTGCCACAGATCTAGAGACCCTAATTTTTGACGCAGCAGGCTGTGGCGGCACAGCCAGCTGCGTCAAAATATGATCCATGTATTCTGTTAACTGAGGATGTATTCATGCCATCCAGTGGAGATAGTGGCTAAAGAACAATTCTATCCCATTTCGGATCCCGGCTCAGTTCCAGGCTTGGGCTTCCAGGTTGTCAACTTGTCCATCCCTTCATAGGGAATAACGTTGGCAGCTCACTGGGCGTCCCGATAGTAAAATGTCCAATATATCCGGCCGTATTTGTAGTGAATGCCTAATCGGCAAGTGCCCGACCTTGGAAAAGATAATACAGTTAGTAAAAAGATTGTGTGTCTTAACGCTACTATGCTACTATTGATTTCGCACTCTAACGCAGAATTATTACACCACGAAAATTTTAATTCGTTGAAAAGAGTTTTGAGCTTCTATCCACAAAATGAAAAGTTGTGGATCAAGCTCAAATAAAAAAATAGGGAGAAAAGCCCATCATAATCCACGAATGAGCCGTATTTGTCTTGCGCCTGTTCCATAAAGAAATTTCTTCAGGAATTGAAATCGACATTAAAATAGCCTATTAAAATTTACTATCTTCGGCAGGCATATTCTAATTATTTTTCACCTTTATTTACGTTAATATGGGCACATTTACAGGCACTAATTAATATTCCCATTGAATAAACATTAAGGTATGGCAATTTCAAAGCAAACATAGAAAATACTGCCAGGCTGGGTTTAGTTTTAGGCAGAGACGTGCTTAGGGGGTGTCTAACTGGGCAACTGCCCAAGGCCCCCTAAACAACTGTTGAATTCATGGATATCAAGTAGGAAAAGACCCACCACTGGCATAGCGCATAGCGAGTTGAGAAGGAAGATACCTATTTCAAAACCAATTCACGTCCGCCCACATAACCGTTCGGAGTTTTCCGTGGTTTTCTCCGAAACTTGGCGGAAGTACGGGGTAGGACTCCTTAGGAAAACCCTCATGGAGTGTACCCCCACCCCTCGGCCTAGAATCCTCGTGTAGCTAATTGGCCGTAATCCCGCAACACACAACATATCAAGTAGCAAAATAAACTTCCTGACCTAGAACTGAAAACTGTACATCAGTAAGCATAGGGTAGAAAAAATGCAAGTGTCTATACTTTCGTGTATAGCTTTCTTTTTCAAATTTCCTAGAATCGTAAATAGCTTTTACGTTATGGAAACGTATTGCATTGAAATCTGAATTAATCAAATTTACTTAATTAGAGTCAGTAGCAGTCGCCGATTTTTACTTGGGGGGGGGGGGAAGTCAAGATCCACTATTTAATAAGTAGACAAATTTGAAGGACCTGCAATTATTTTTTGTCTTGTGTTGCGAAATATGCTCTGCGCAGGGCCGCTAAAACCCTAAACACGTACCTGGTTTTAGAGGGACATATTATTGAAGCCAAACTTATCGAAAAATCACCCAAGATGGCCAACCTAGGCGATTTTTGACGTTTCACAACCTCGACAACTATTTCGCAACAAAAGTGATTGGCCATTTTCCCTAGACTAAAGTTCGTGTCTGAAATTAATAAACCAGTAGTAAAAAATAAAACGAAAAAATTGTACCATTATTAATGTAATTTCGTCAAACCCAGTAAATGAACTTTAACCCTTCACTGCATGGTGTGCCATATCTGGCACTAACCCGTAAAACCCTTCTATTTTTCAATGGCTATTAAATATAAGTTATCTGAGTTTTGTGCCATATTTGGAACACACTTACAAAGAGTTTTGTACTTATTTTTCTCAATAGATGGCAGTACCTCACTATCTATGAGATTGTCATTTCCCCAAAGCTTTTGAGCTTGCGTGGTGAAAAACAGTTGAATTTGCTTCAACTTTTTCACCAAAGAATCTTAAAAGTATTGCAAAGAAAAAATTTTAAACATTTAAGTATATCAAATATTTGTTATTTAGATTGTTTAAAACTAAAATATTTCAGAATATCAGCTTGAAATCTTGTTTTTGTGTTTGTGCTCGATATGGAACAAAGAGCATAGAACCCATAGTACGTTTGAATGAAAAATGGCGCGTAAAGGGCTAACACAAGATGAAATCAATGCAATATTATTTGCATCTGATACTGATGATGAATCTTGTGGACTTTCTGATGATAGTTGGGATGATCCTACATATAACCCAGCTAAAAATAGAAGCGAAGATGCTATTTGTTCATCTGAATCAGACGTTGACTGCATGATAACAACAAATGTGTCTAAAGAAACTGATTCAACTGGAACAGGAGGTAAGTGTTTTTAATTATTATTAAAGTAGTTTATTCTACAGAAAATTAAATGGTAAAATCATACAAGCCGGTGCGCACCCCATGTAAACATGGCGACAGTCGCTGGAGCTTGGCGGCCGCCAAGCTCCGACTGTCGTCAACCATTTTCCACTATCAGCACATTAAAATTGCATATATATTCCACTAAAAATGAGCAACCAGTGGACCGTTTTTAACTAAAAAAACCTCAGTGGATTCAGCAACCTAGTTGTACAGCTATCTAAACTTGGCAACCAGTGGTCCGTTTTTAACTAAATAAAACCTCAGTGGATTCAGCAACCTAGCTGTACAGCTATGTAAACTATGCAACCAGTGGACCGTTTTTAACTAAAAAAACCTCAGTGGATTCAGCAACCAAGTTGTACAGCTATGTAAACTATGCAACCAGTGGACCGCTTTTTACTAAAAAAACCTCAGTGGATTCAGCAACCTAGTAGTGCAGCTATGTAAACTATGCAACCAGTGGACCGTTTTTTACTAAAAATACCTCAGTGGATTCAGCAACCTAGTTGTACAGCTATGGAAACTATGCAACCAGTGGACCGTTTTTAACTAAAAAAACCTCAGTGGATTCAGCAACCTAGTTGTACAGCTATGTAAACTACGCGACCAGTGGACCTTTTTTAACTAAAAAAAAAAAAACAACAGTGAACTAAGCAACCTAGTTGTACAGCTAATGTAAACTGGGCAAACACTGGCCCGTTTTCAACTCAAAAAAACATCGGTGGATTAAACAACCTAGTTGTACACTTCTTATAAAGTCAGTATGATTAGAATAGCACGTAAATAGCACTTACGAAAACATAAACACTTCAAATATCAATTTAAAATTCACATTAAAAACCTTAAACATTGCAAAGATTCGTTAAAAAAGAGCACTTACCTCTATTTTTTTTTTTAAATAACCGCTCAGAAATGTCCCCAACACCCACTGGCTTATAACGTACTATATTTCTAACAAACACACACAAATTCTTTTCTTATATTAACATAACACATTTCATTCCCTTCCATCAATAACGCAAACAATTTCAAATTCCCAAACCTGACGAAACACGTACTCTTTATGGTTGCCAGTCACAACTACCACCGGCAGTTGGCGGTGCATCGCTCACTCTCGCGTCAGATTGTTCGCCAATGATTTGTAAACAAAACATTGATATATAAACAAAGCACCGTATACGGAATATAGTCCAATTAAATTATGTGTAAACGTTAATAATATATAAAATTGGAAAGTGTTGACCTTTTTTCCACGGGAGAGACATGATGTTCCGTGGGAGAGGGATTATATTTCTAGAAATCTGAAAATTTTTTATCTGTATTTCAGATGCTGCAGATATTCCTGCTGGACCCAGTTTTGATAGAAAAAAGTTAAAAAGGAAATATGAATATAAAAATTTAATTTGGAAGAAAAAAAATCTGAAAATTCCTGAAAACCAAACAAAATATAGAGGAAGTAACTCCTTAAGTGCTGAAATTATGGCTTTGGATACTCCATATCAGTTTTTCTCCTTTTTTTTCAATGATGAACTTATGAATCTTATATCAGAAGAGACATGTAGGTACAGCATACAAAAGGATTCTTCTCGTCCTTTGCAAGTTTCCATTACAGATGTTCGACATTATATTGGAATTTGTTATCTTATGTCACTTATACATCTGCCATCTGCGAGAGATTACTGGAGTGATGTTTTAGGTAACCAAACAATTAAAGAGACAATGTCTGTCAAAGAATTTGAAAAAATCCGGCAATTTTTACACTTTAATGACAATACTAAAGAAATTCCTAAAGGTATGGACGGCCATGATAGGCTATTCAAAGTAAGGCCTTTAATAGAAAGCATTAGAAAACGCTTTATGCAAGTTACTATGGAGGAGTGTTTATCAATCGATGAAAAATTTGCGCAACAAAGTCCGAAGCATTTTGAAACAGTATATGCCAAAGAAACCCCATAAATGGGGCTTTAATTTTTTTGTTTTATGTGGTATAAGTGGTTTTGCCTATGATTTTGAATTATATAGTGGCCAGGAAAATGTTGCAGTACGACCACCTAATGAGCCAGATTTAGGGTCTGCGTCAAATGTTGTTGTGCGTCTCAGTAGTTTAATTCCACGAAATCAAAACCATAAGTTGTTTTTTGATAATTACTTCAATTCATTACCCTTACTTGAATTTTTGTCACAGAACGGAATACTTTCACTGGGCACAGTGAGACGCAATAGAATTCCCAATTGTAAGCTTCCTTTGGAATCTGAGATGAAAAAAGAAAAAAGGGACTACAGTTTAGAACAAGTAGCATGTATTAACAATATAGAAATATCATGTGTTACATGGTTAGACAATAAGCCAGTTAATTTCTTGTCAACATTTGTTGGGAGTCTTCCGATGGAAAATATTTCTCGATTCGATAAAAAGTTGAATAAAAAAATTGACATTCCATGTCCGTTTGTGATAAAGCAATACAATAAACATATGGGTGGGGTAGACTTATTAGACAGCCATTTAGGAAGATATAGAAATAAAATGAGATCTAAAAAGTACTACTTTCGAGTTTTCTACCATCTGCTGGATGTTGTTTTGATAAATTCATGGATCTTATACAAAAAAGTGAAAGCAACTTATCCCTTATCAAAACTTCCTTTGTCGAAATTCAGAGAAGAGGTGGCAATCTGCCTCTGTAAGATTGGAAACGAAAAACCAAACGCTAAAAGAGGACGCCCAAGTATGTCCGAAATAGAAAGTAGCATTACAGTCAAGAAACATAAAGGTCCTGTAGCAGCAATGCCATTCAAAGATGTAAGATTAGATGGAGTATGCCACTGGCCGGAATATATGGAAAACAGACAAAGGTGCAAGCTTCCAAATTGTACCCGCAAAACTTTCATAAAGTGCACAAAATGTGGAGTAGCTTTATGCATAAATAGAGACAGAAATTGTTACTCTGAATTTCACTAGAAATGAACATATGGAAATTTTTTGCTCGTAAAGCAACTTTTTTAACTCGTTCTAAGAAATTTATTTTGATTTGTTTTCTGATGATGCTTAATGATACGGTAAAATTATTTTTTATGCATATTTTTGTATCTTTTTTTTTCAGAATCTGTATTTTGAAGTTTGTAACTTTAAATTTTACTTTTTGCGCATTTTTATGTACCTAGTAAACCATTTGAATACATATTATACTTTTTTTGTATATCTATTATACAAGTATTCTGAGCTTTGTGCCACATTTGGCACAAAATGGTAAATTTCTAATATGTACTATAGGACATATATGGCACAATCCATAAAAATCCATTTAAAAAAGAAAAAATTGAAGTGTGATTTTTTCCATTGATTTTCCTGTATTTGTGATTGCCTAAAGTCATCAAATTGTTTTTTTCATAAAGAAAAAAAATCGTGCAGTGAAGGGTTAAATTTTTTTCGTAATGAAATTAATTCATAGTTCTTAATTCTCTTTGTCCGCGTTTGAACGAAATTAGTTTTTATTTGATTTTCTCCGTTGCTGTTTTGAATGTTTTAAAAAAATTTTACTATTGCTCTTATCATTCTTAAAGAGTTCTCAAAGCACCATCTTTGATCAGCCTTTATAACAGATAAACATGATATGCTCAATATTTTCCCATCTGCAAAACTGCTTTCAAAGTTTAAAACGATTTCAGTTCCGACAGACAACAGATCAACTTTTCTTCATTTCATGCCCACATGTTATTTCGTCTTTTGTTTTCGTGGGAGGGCTTTTATAACATCACTTAACAAGTCGAAATAAATCCAGATGCTCTGTATTTGCCCTCCATCAGTAGATAATAAAGAAGCGAGTGTATGTACACGTATACCTCATCGCTGGGAAAAATAGAAAATAAAGACAGCGCATATGCATATTCTAAGCTAGAACGCTGAAAGATGGGCTAAACGAAACGAAAGAAATAAGTTCGTAGCCTCGTAGGAAATAAAGTCGCCAAAAGTTTTGACACTTCGTGATAATGAATTTTGGAAAGAAAATGTGGAAAGTTAAAACTGTGTAGAAAGAAAGAAAGTAGGACCTAATTTGGGAAATCTTGGCAGCTTATTTTTTGCTGAATGCCGTTTTACGATTTGTGCAAATCGTTTTTACTTCCTTGTACGTAGTATAAGGAAGTAATGTGATCCCGAAAAATTTTGGGGGACAAATTTCGACAAAAAATCCGATTTTGACTACCTCTAAATTTAATTTTAAGAATTTTTTCGATGCATCTCATCGTAGGCTAGCATGCACGATCATATTAACGCGTCTGCAACTCATTTTGACCAGCGGCGAGTTTATTGTGGTCAGTTTTTCCATGCCGTCTGTACGTACGTACGTAGGTACGTAAGTACGTATGTATGTAACTCGCATATCTCAAAAACTATGGGTCGTAGAATGTTGAGATTTGATATTTAGGATTGTTCTATGATCTAGTTGTGCACCTCCCCTTTTGGTCGTAATCGAATGAATAGTTTATGTACAGGACCGCCCAAAAGATTCGAAATACATTACGCTCTATGGGCCGAAATTCATTAAACTCGCATATCTCAAAAACTATTAGGCGTAGAATGTCGAAACTTCATATTTTGGATATTTGTAACATCTAGTTGTGCACCTCCCCTTTTGGTTCCATTCGATTGGATAGTTTATCTACAGGACCGCCCAAAACATTCGAAATACATTACGCTCAATGGGCCGAAATTCATTAAACTCGCATATCTCAAAAACTATTAGGCGTAGAATGTTGAAACTTTATATTTAGGATTGTTGTAACATCTAGTTGTGCGCCTCTCCTTTTGGTTCCATTCGACCGGATAGTTTATCTACAGAACCGCCTAAAATATTCGAAATACATTACGCTCTATGGGCCGAAATTCATCAAAGCGTTTTTTAGAGGTATTGGGCTATTTCAAACGACTCAGAAGTGATATATGCTGTAAAGAGTTAGAAAATGAATTTCTCCATTAAAAAAAGTGTCTTTATCATTTACAGTTCTGCTACAGGAACACTCAAAAGATTTCCAATACATTACGGTCAATGGCAATTTTAGGAGATTCATCCATTTCAAGCACAATACCGTCCTACCACATAAGTTAGGTAATGGTCCGACCACGGTCACGTGCCTCCCTCAAGAACTATGCCAAAAGTCGCCAAGCTTGGCGCCTTTTTTTGTGTACGTGTGTGCATATTTAACTCACAAATCTCAAAAACTATTATGAAATTTCATATATAAGATTGTTGTAACATCTAGTTGTGCATCTCGATTTTTGGTTAAAATCTACTGGAGAGTTTATTTGCAGGACCACCAAAAAGAATTTCAGTACTTTAATGTCTATGGACATCTTCAATATAATACAATTGTAGACAGTCATTGTTTGGTACATGCCCAAAATCTCGCCGTCTGTCCTCGACCTTGGCGAGTTTTGCCGAAATGTTGCCAAATTTGGCGATAGTCAGTCATTTGTTCCATGCCCAAAGTATCGCCATTTGTCATCGTTCTTGGCGAGTTTTGGCGAAATATCACCAAATTTGGCGATAATCTGTCATTGTTGGTCCATTCTTAATATCTCGCCAAATGTCGTCGACATTGACGAGTTTCGCCGAAATATCGCCAAATTTTTCGCCAAAAATTATTTCGTATTTTGTATAACTCTAAAACTTTAACCCGTAGAATTTTGAACTTTTGTATTTAGAACTATATTATAATATCTAACGGTTTTCAATATCTTTTTTGACAGCAATCGACTGGGAATTTATTTACAGGGTGAGCCAAATGACTTTAAATACATTAAGGTGTATGGATGCATTCAATTCATTGAAAGTCTGTGGTCAATGACTACTTTAGCTATCCCCAAAATCTCGCAAACTATTTCAAGTTTGTCGGCTTTTGGTGAAATATCGCCAAATAAAGTGTCAGAAAGAAATCTTTCAAATTGAACTCAGCTTGGCGATATCGAAATGTTTGGCTAGAAATCGCTATATCTTACTATTATTGATATTTTATATCTTTCAAACAAATAAGTTTAGAGGAAGTGCGTAAAAAACATTTTTGATTTAATAGACGTGCAAGGAAGTCATGTGTTGGACACATCAGATTTTTTTACAGTTATGTTCCGTTTTCTTGATGGAACGGTAAGTTATTTTATTTTATAAACGTGTTGGTGCAAAAACAGTTTAAATAGAACTGTTATATGTAACGATTGGGTTAGCACAAATGTAAAACTGAAGAGTGGCTAAACGCATTAGCATATAAAAGGCAAGTAATCTCTCTATTCTAAAAAAATCTGGAGTGACTCCACTCGACTTTCCGAACACTTACGATTAAGATCATTCATTACCAAGCACTTAAATAAATTTTAATCGATGAATAATTCAAACATTTATACCAAATTAAAACTCAATCGAATGCACCGTTTAAACGCTTGTGCACTTTCAAGAATTTCTCCCCATATGCCATTATGTCATAACATAAAAGAAAGTTTTGTCGTAGCCCTTTAGGAGAACTATAAGTCCTATACACACCAAAATCAATACCGGTCTTAGGATGGTGGTTTATAACATGTATACCGAATTTGAGCTAAATCGAATGTATCGTTTAAACGCTAGCGCACTTTCAACAAATTCCCCCCATAGGCCATAACGTAAAAGAAATCTTTGTCGTAGCCCTGTAGAAAAACTATAAGTCCTATACACACCAAAATCAATACCGGTCTTGCAACGGTGGTTTATAATATGTATACCCAATTTGAGCTCAATCGGATGTACCGTTTAAACGCTAGCGCACTTTCAAGAAATTCCTCCCATAGGCCATAATGTAATAGAAATCTTTGTCGTAGCCCTGTAGAAAAACTATAAGTCCTATACACACCAAAATCAATACCGGTCTTGCAACGGTGGTTTATAGCATATATACCCAATTTGAGCTCAATCGAATCTACCGTTTAAACGCTAGCGCACTTTCAAGAAATTCCCCCCATAGGCCATAATGTAAAAGAAATCTTTGTCGTAGCCCTGTAGAAAAACTATAAGTCCTATACACACCAAAATCAATACCGGTCTTGCGACGGTGGTTTATGACATATATATCCAATTTGAGCTCAATCGAATGCTCCGTTCAGGAGCTATCGTGTTCACTCACATACACACAAACACACATACACACACACACACATACACACATACATACATACATCTCGTAAAAATAGCATAAATGGATTCAGAAGCCCTCAAAACGTGTATAAACACCAAAATCTCGAAGTCGAATTTTTTCATGATTACAATACTTTCCTTCCATGGTACATGTTCGGAAAGTAAAAATAGCATAAATGGATTCAGAAGCCCTCAAAACGTGTAAAAACACCAAAAACTTGAAGTCGAATTTTTTCATGATTACAATACTTTCCTTACATGGTACATGCTCGGAAAGTAAAAAAGTAAAGGCCGCTGGCGCTGTCAAAGCTTCTGGATCTATCTCCTCCTAAACCGTAGGGATTTGAGTTTCGACTAAGGTACCCACAGATTCGAAAAATTCCGAGGAACCTGCTAAGCTGATTTAAATTTAGAAAATCGAATTATTTTAGAAGATATTAATAAAAAACAGAAAAAATAAACCGAATGGTTGCCACATTTGGCATAAAATCATTCATTCCTTTGCAACAAAGCGTTTCCAAGTATCTAGATTCTCGTGAAATTTACAAGGTTAACACAAAAGGCCTAATAACTTCTTCACCGTTTGCACGATCCGCTTGAAAATTTCCATGATCATGTATAAAAATATAGAAAACAATCTGCGCTTCTTTAAAAATCTGAAAATCTACCCGTTCCCTCCTTTTTAAGCGATTTTTCGCTATTTTCAGCACCATTTTATTTCCGAGAGTCAAAAAAGTAAATCATTTGCGTAACAAAATTACCCTTTTCAAGTGAATATGACGTCATATAATTGGGGTTCAAATTCGTTTAAAAGAGATTTTCCAGATTACACAGTTTATTATCATTTTTTTTTCACAAATAAATTGTTTGCATGGACATGAGAATAGCTGTGTACACAAAACGAAATCTTTCGATTGCGAAAAGATTCCGCGAGTTTCCAGAACAGCATGAAATTTAATTTGGGTATCTCTCTATTCAAAAAAAAAGTAAAGGCCGCTGTCACCGTCAAAGCTTGTTGGCCTATTTCCTCCTAAACCGTGGGGATTTAAGTTTCAACTAAGGTGCCCACAGATTCGAAAAATTCCGAGGAACCTGATGAGCTAAGTTAAATTTCGAAAATCGAATTATTTTAGAAGATATTAATAAAAAACTGAAAAAATAAACAGAATGGTTGCCAGATTTGGCATAAAATCATTCATTCCTTTGCAACAAAGCGTTTCCAAGTATCTAGAATCGCGTGAAATTTACAAACATGAGTTAGAATTACGCCCATTTTACGCCAAAATAAAAACTATATGAAATAAGTAACTCAAAATGTGTTACACAAAGTTGACAATTTTCAAATAGTAAGTTCGCTTAGACAACAGGAGTTTAGAATTAGCGATTATTCGTTTTTCCAAAACAGGATAACTAATATCTTGAAAATGAAAAATAATTAAAATGCAGATTATTTTAAAGCCGGTTCTCGTCCAGCTGGATTATTTGCTACCAGTAGAAATATTTGGCGTTAACTATGCCATTATAGCAGTTATAGTACACTTTGGATATTTGCTAGCGCGACGAGATGGTATAATTCGTGGTGTTAAGTACGCCAATCTGCAAACGATTATGTAAATGAAAGTATGGATAACGGTTTTCCGGTAACCTTAAATGAACAGTAAATATAGGTTGTGAGTATGTGTAAATCGCCAAATAATGAAAAGTCGCCATTGGTGGCAGGCTATTCTATCTGTTCCGTAGCTTTTATTAACTTTACATGTACGCAAGTCGCCAAATAATGAAAAATCGCCATGGGTGGCAAATTCGCAAGGTGTCCAATAGGTTTTACATTATTAAAAATACAGCTGAAACATATGTTCTTATTTTATTACGCTTTAGCTCCTAATTAGTATAACCTTTGAATGGCAACATTAAATATCATTGTGTTTCTGAGGAGTACAAATAATTTTTCCAGCGATTATAAGCGGAGTCCGCACTCCAGGTGGAGTATAGCTCAGGACCCGTACAACACGGATTCCCATAACAAAATATCTTCCGTGTTATGAGGGGTAGGGGGTCTACTGTAGTGTGAAGTTTAAATTTTTATGTACCAAAGAATATGCAAGAACTAAGCAATGTGTAGCTTAGCTCAGTAACATTCTATCTGATCCAATCTTCGGGTTTTCTCTGTTGAAATTATGCCTTTTTTACGAATAAGCCCGATTAGTGGCCGAATGCCTCATATGAAAAGCGAGCGTAGCGAGTCTGGGGGCCTTGGCCCCTAGTAATATAAAACAATATTTAAAAAAAATATATAATAGAAAAAGAATTAGAAGTATTTGAGAAAAAAAGATATTAGAACGAAATAAGAAATAAAAATCATTATAAACACATCGATTATATAAAAACTTTCAATACAACAGTCTGTTACAAGCCAAATTTGGCTATGTAATGATCAGAGGCAATGTACCGTTCACAAACCTGAATAAATTTCGAGCATAACCCCATAAAAGTTGCAGCACTATTATTGCAATTTTGCGGGACCCAGAAGATGAACTTTTAACCATTACTTTCATCTTTTGAAGCAAGAGTAAGCTGTTGTAAACGTCTGCATACCGGTTGTTTTGTACTTGAAATATATGAATGTCTCTAAAGTGCCATAGAGAGTAATGTATTAGAATTCTTCTGATTCCGTAGTATATCTACGGTAGTTCAGCTTATTTTTGTACTGTTGATTTCAGTAGGACAAGAGGGCTGCTTCACTGGAATGATTCGAACAACTGAGGACTGAACAAACCTCCATGCCCAATATCCTTTCAAGTTCAAGAGCTAAAACGATGTTTTATTACTAAAAATTGTAGCAAAATACAGTCAGCCGTATCAAAGCAATGGCCTATCCGCCATTTACGGCCATCCTTTGGTATAAGAATTGCGGATGCATCAGATCAGTGTCGTAGCATCCAACATATTTCAAAAAGGGCCTTATTCTTGGCAATGAGGTTCGCTCGAAATAGGGGCATTCGAGAAAAATTACAACATCACATCTGGTTCCAGAAAGAACTACTGGAAACATGAACATAGACTTTTGGATTAGACATTCGGTGTCGGTTTTAATAGCCTTCACGACCACCAGATCTGACTCGTTTGAATTTATTTCTATGAGTATGTCTAAAAGAATGGGTCTGTCGAAACCTTATTTGTAGTAAAAAGGGATCTCGTCTTTTCCCTTCATTCTGCGTGCATTTTTGTGGACACCAAGTTGAAAACAACGGAGCAGTCAGCCATTACACTGCGGACGCATGCATGCCTCGATAGGCACGGTGGCCATCTTGAATATCATTTTATCTAAACATGGGAAAATCAATATTTATACTTCTAATAAATGTTTTTTCCTACACCGGTTAGGACATTTTTACTTTTCTTTAAAGCTATGGGTCGTTGGGCCACTCTCTCTATATATGCATATATATTTAATATGCCAAGGTAATCGGAGCTGGTGAGAGGGCGGCCAAAAGAGTTTAGCCATGTGCTTCCCAAACTTTTTTTAATTACGACACCTTTTAGATTTTTCAAAAATGTTCGCGATCCCCTCCCCCCACATCCGCCATGTTTGACCAATAAAACAAACAGAAAATCCTCACCATGGCACAGTGGTTATGTCACTGAAAACGGTAGACGGTCAAAGTGTGAAGGTTCCAATTTGGGGTCCCATCGCGCGGCTGTCGATCTAACGGGCTCTGGACTTTTGGTAGCCTTGCTCCAGATGTAACGTGAATGCGTGTTAGAATCCCTTAGAAATTCTTCCCATCAAGGCACGCACCCCCATCCGTGGCAGATCATCCTAGCGTAGCGTTGACATAATCACACAAACAAAGAAACAAAAAAAAATAATTAAAAATGAAAAAAAATATATCTTGCGATTTAAAACTGATATCTTTTTATTAAGTACTAATTAGTAATAGGATGATTGAGATTGCATTTGACTGACAAGTTTTGCTATTCTTAGCTGAATATTGATCAAAGCCATCGGCATATCATCTTAAACATCTAATTCATCACTGGCTTTTGTCTTAATCTGCAAAAGAGTCGAAAATCCAACTTCACGCAAATAAGTTGATGCAAATGGCACTAACATGTGACACGAAAGCTTAGAAATTATCGGACATCAGCAACGCTGAGCAGACCAAAATTGAGTTAACGGTTTTTCTTGGTATAAATCACTTCCTGGCGAGTCATTTTGCAAATTCAAAAATTCAATCTGAACTTCATCTGGAAGATCGGCGACATCTAAAGATGTATGAAATGGATTTCGCACGAGTGCAACCTCTTGTTCATTGAACTCTGGGAAATATCTTTGAATTCCAGATTCAAGAGCTTCAAGGTGACTACTAATTACCTCCTTTAAATTATTTGCAACTAGCTGCTACCCGCGACTTCGTCCGCGACGGCTTTAGAATTAGGTCCCGACAGAAATGTAGCATGTGTGAATAACAAATATTGTTGCGACAAAAGGAACTGCATTTAAATATTATTTGCTTTTTACTTGTTTCAAATGAAGTATAATGCTTGTTAGTATACTTCATTTAAAATAAGAGAATATGCACAGAGTTACTAAATTCAGATTTTTTTCAGGCATTTGGCGAATAGAGACAGTTATGACAGTATTTGCGAACTGTTTTGTAAAAGAAATATTTATGCTATATGCATGAATTTTAGTCTATGTTAATCAGGAATAGAGCAGCTTTCTATTAGTGAAAAAGTTTGAGAATCGGTTCTGTAGTTACAGAGATACCCAGAGAGCGTAATGTATTAGAATTATTTTGAGTGTTCCTGTAAAGGAACTATTTATGCTACATGCATGAATTTTAGCCTATAATACTCAAGAATAGTGTAGCTTACTATCAGTAAAAAAAGTTTAGGAATCGGTTCAGTACTTACAGAGATGCACATAGAGCGTAATGTAATTCTTATTAGCATCCCTGTAAAAGAACTATCTGTGATATATGCATTAAAGGTAGCCTATAACACTTAGGATGCCACCAGTGTCTAAGAAGTTCTGCTCTCAAAACTGCAAGGGGGGAGGTGCCAGATTCAAACCCTGGTCGCGCCTGTCGACCTAGCCGCTCCCAGTTTTCCGTGGTTTTCTAAAAAACCTCGCATAAATACGGGCTAGGATCCCTTAGAAAATCCCCCACAGAGGAATTTTCCATATAGGCCTAGGACCCTAGTGCAGTCAATCGGTCTTAATCCAAAAACAAACAATGATACTCTGGAATAATGTAACTTTTAATCAGTGAAAAAAGTTTTAGAATCGGTTTAGTAGCTACAAAATTTCCATAGAGCGCAATGCATTAGAATTATTTTGAGTGTCTTTGTAAAAGAATTATTTATGCTATATGCTTGAAAGGCTGCCTGTATGTTAATCCAGGGCATAAGCTATTTTCATTACAAATTTTTTCAAATCCGTTCAACCATTTTTGTGTGATTCAGTCAAAAACATCCAAACACACAAACGTACACATTTATATTATTGGTAGGATTTGGAAATTTATGAACTTTAAGAAACACATCTGGATTTTTCTTGGTACTTACGTATTATCCCAGCGGTCATTCCCGCCAAACTGTTTTATCGTCAAATGGGTTGCCAAACTGTTGCCAATCGTATTCAAAACCATTAATAATTTCATGTGCCCGTCATTTATTTCGGCAAAAAATCGCTTGTCTTGGCGGACCGCCGGGATAATACGTAAGTACCCTTTTCTTTACTTATGCTTTTTAATTTGGCGTAAAATCAACATAATTTCCATGTTTTTCAAATGCATGTGATTTTGCAAATAGAATTTCTGCTTTATTTCAAAAGCATAAATCATTTTGTGCGGGCGATAAAACGGCTTTTAATTAATAGTTTGAAAAGTAGTTAAAATTTCAAAATTTTGAGCCTCAGGTGCACTTTACCGAAGTTATGGGCTCAATCATGCTCAAATTTTCAAAGCTCTGCTTTCTGTAGATTTGTCTGGAGAACATTCATTTTTATTATTACAGATAGATAGATTTGGCATAAAACTGGCTTAATTTCCGTGGTATTTAATGTTTTTCAGATGCACGCGCGCTTATTTATTGAAGTAATAGCATTCTTGTTAGCTCAAAACATGAATCATTTGATACGGGCGAAACTCGCCAACCATGGCAATGTAAAAACGGTTTTTAATTAATAATTTAAAAAGTAATTAAAAATCTAAAATTCTAATTAGCCTATAACCAACTCCAGTGTCCCCTCTATATCTAAACCAAAATACATCCTAATCGATTCAGCGGTTTAGGCGTGAAAGCGTCATAAACAAACAAACAAACAAACAAACTCACTTTCGCATTTATAATATTAGTTAGGATTCCTATTTCGGATTCTTCTGTCTTAATGCATAGGTTCTCAAGCATTAGTTAACTATCCTAGATTCACCGACATCAATTTTTGTAGCTTTGATCCAAAAGGCCTGACGAGAATAAGGATTTTTACTTTGCAAAGAAAAAAGGGGGAAAGAGTGTCTCATGACAGAGAAACGTGAAAATAATTTACTATTCATTTCCTACAAAAGCGGTCTGCGGCGACCCCCAAAAAATGTTATGGCGACCCACTTGGGGGTCGCGACCCCCCGGTTGGGAACCACTGCTAGCCCTTTGTCTCGGGATGACAGTGATGTTTACATTAAATACATATGTTCATCAATTTTACATAAATTTGTTGTTATTAATAAGCTTATTACAGATTTCAACGGCTAGCGTATCCACACAAATATCGCTCGCCACAGCTTATCCGAATAAACTCCATGAAGTTCTTTCACATGACTCACGCAACTTGCTCTTATAGTTATTTGGCCACAGAAATCCCAAGTCTTGCTATTAATCTTAGGTGCCACTGAGATTGGGGTTCTGATGGGACGTCTATTAATTGCCTAACTTTGTTTTTAGATTACTCACACTTCTTTTGTTCACTGACATTAATTTAGTTTTCTTTCGCAGAAGTAATTTTAGAGAAAATTGAAAAAAACTGGAAATTCAAAAGTTGTCTCTCACACCATGACAAACTAGATTTATATAGTAATTGCGACCGCTCGAGGGCGATGTTCGCAGACGTATGAAAGCATGATCAGTTCAGGACGTACCCGGAGATGGATGAATCGTCTAACTCAGAATTAGCTGATAGGCTTTAGCGTATGGTACCATGGATTGGAAGTCATTTAATAAAAGTCACACCTCTTTTGACATCATATTCCCCTCCCTCCTTCGCCTGCAAACACTGCGCACGGCACCATACAGGTAATGCGTATCGGACAATTCTAACTTAATGAACTGATTGATCCATCTCCTGCAACGACCTAGGCTAAAAGGATCACGCTTCCACAACCCTATGAACATCGCCCTTCAGCTGTCGCCGTTCGCATTTCCGGACACAAGTTCCTGTGTAAATCTTGTTTGTCATGGTATGTCAGACCAGCATGCTAAGTTTGGCAACTACCTTTTGTGACACCCTGCATATATACATATAAGAGCATTAGGAAAATACTAGACTGAAATTTATCATTTAAATGATGTAATTCAATTCAACAATGATGTAATTCAATTCTCAATAATTCGATTCTTTTCAATAAAACAACGCTCAAGGACGAGTTAATCATTTTTAACTATAATCGTGCTTATGGATCATACAAACTAATCAATCAGTCCTCTGTCATTTTAATTGAAGCGTCATACTGAACGCGCATTTGCCCAGAACAACTGCAGACGTAGCATAAAATCAACAGGTATTAATCGGAGGAAAAGGGTAGGGGACCCTAATCGAAGTGGCTTGCATCGGACGTATTGATCTCACTTTGCTCCGTTCGCAAAGTCAAATTTAGAAATCTGAAATACGATTGCCAAAGATAAGCATTTTAATTAAGATTTCGAAATGTGGGGGGAAACGTAAGCAGAATTGATTGGTTTTAATGCTATACAGGAATTTCTCATTAGGGCCACCCATAATTCGGATCCGTTGGATAAATTTCTAGATATTATTTAAGAGTTGCCTGACAAGGATTTGCAATAATGCAGGTCTTTCAAATGATGACGAATGTAAGAAATGGAATAGAGCAGGGTTAGAGAATTAATAGCAATTTTTATTTTATGCAAGCAACATTTAAAAAAAAAAATTGTTCTTAGGTATGCCAGCTAATTTCCGACTCTTTTTTTACTGATATAAAAAATATTTTTAATGTCAAAAGAGGAACTAAGAATACTTTATTTTGGCAGAATTTTGAAAGCCGGATGTGAACATGAGTCTTCATGCGTCGGCCGCCATACAGAGAACTGTTGTGAGAGCTATAGCCGCGCACGTTATTCCTGTTTGTAATTTTAATGTTAATCCCTGACCATAACCTACTGCATGCCATTTGTTGGCTCTGTTGTGAACATACGTTCGTGAGATCTAGCAAAATTATACCTATTGTACCCAGTCTAAATCAGTCTTCGAAATGAATTCAAACAGAATTTTGTAAACTAAGCACAAATTTACCATTCTAATTATCACCAAAGTAACTTTCGGACTCATAAGAAACAAAATAAATGCAACTTTAAATAAATTAATAAAAGTAGTAGACAATAAACTTTAAAGATTGATCATATATCTATACTTGTTAACTTTTTTGTAGGGGGTGCGAGAGGGGAGAAGGATATTCCCAGCTTATCGGAATGCGGTATTCAGAAAATTTAGGTGTTTTTCAATTGCATTGAGTCTAATGCAATTTTAAACTAGCGATATCAAAAGGATCCAAATTCAAGGTGATCAAAAGTCTCCAATTGCAGGATTTTTTTCAACATGTCCCCAAAACGTAAATAAAGAGCTGGCGACAAAATGTTGATTATAAAAACTATTCCTGCCCAACTTTTTAAAAAATCATTCGTTTTTAATTCATTTTATTAATTTTAAGCCTATATTTATTCAACTAAAACATTATTATTTCATAAAAGCATTGAATTTATAAAATGTCTCTCCTTTGGACCGGTTTTTTTTTATTCTGCTATTAGACTATTCATGCTATACACACCATTTTCAGTGTTATTGTATTTCAATTATGAAGTTAACTGGAATTTGAGAATATTACAAAGCGTTAAGTAAGGATATCTATTAGTTAGCAAAAAATTATTACGATATTTGTCCTTGGATGTACACGACAATTATGGTTAAACTTCCCTTATAAATAATAATCTGTAGCTGACCCAGGCGAATAGATGGCCATCAACTTTAGCAGATGATTAGTTCAGGAGGTGCGCTTATCCTTTTCGATCTGACTCACTCTTGAAAATTTTTGCCCCTCAAACCGGCAAAATCTGTAAGATTTCATCTCCGACTTTTCAGGTGAAGAGCGCGGCGTACTTATCTTTACTTTGGTAGGTAATCGGGAAGTATGGGAAAGTCAGGGTTATTGTATATATTGGGGATTTTCAGGTGGGTCCAGTCAGATTAAGAATACGCTTGCCTTTCACGCAGTACGCTTAACTTTCCCGTTTTACAGTGTAACCTCTATATCTCGAACCTTTATATCTTGGATAAATGTGTTTCTCCTTACAAACTTACCCTCCTTTTATTTCACTTTGTAATCTCGGAAACCTTGTTATCTCGATTTTTTTCGGTGTCCCTTCGACTTCGAGATATCGAAGTTATACTGTAAACTGTACAAGAAGAAAAAAAAAAAATCCCATCTCTAGAAATTCCTTATATATCTTCATAAAAGGGTAAATGGATATTTCGTTAAAGGCGTGTGGTGGGGGGGGGGGTCTCCGTAAGGCTTTAGTACCAGCGTCGTCCCACGCTTAAACCAAACGAGCGAAATTCGATCAGTCGAGCGATTTTTGGCCCAGTTTTCAAAAGTGCGCTTCTCCTTTAGGAGGGTTTTTCGATCACAAGAGCGGAGCGAAATATAACAATAAACGAGGAGGGAAGTTCTCAGAAAAAAGAGGAAGCGAGGACGGGAATTCTCAGAAAAAAAGACTACCTAAAGAGCACTTTCGCGGAAATATCGGTGAAAAAAACGATACATTGCGGAGCGATCCGTTACCAAGGAAGCGGATCGCTCCGCAATGTATCGTTTTTTTTTTTCACTCTTTGGGGTTTAAGCGTGTTCATTCATGGTTTCTTTCAGTACTATTGTTGTACCTCCCGGATTCAAAAAGCTAAAGAAGTTTTCTAAAAAGTTTAATTCCAAAAATGTCCACTTGGTTAGGAATGGACGCAAGACCATGCGAGACGAGAAATGGCAAAGGTCTCTTCTCGTCACGCAGTTTCACATCGAAGCCCCATCTCGTGGTCTCGTCTCATGCAAGGAAGTTTTGTCGAGAGTCTCGTCTCGCGGTCTTGTTTCTCAAAAGGGCGAGACCACGAGTTGTCTCGTCTGGTCTTGTTGTCTCGCGTGCATCCCTAAAGGGTGTTACTTCACATCTACGTTCTAGTCTAGTGGAAGTAATAATGCTAAAACACGTAATTACGTGTAAAATCGTCTTTCTATGCTCTAGCTACTAGAACGCTCGATTTATAGCGCAAAAATTCATCTATCCTGCCTTCGGTACAGTCTGAAGTTGATTACACTCGCTAAACGAGCTCGTACAAGGAACAAAATGAAAACATATTGGTGCTACACTATATGCGAGACCGGTCTCGCGAGATAAACGAATGACTACTGCACTTCTTTCACTTTGCACAATTAAATAAAAAGGAAAGCATTTTGGTGTGTCATACAGTATGCGGGAACTCAATAAATGAGCGATCACCGTATCTTTTACTTCGTACAATTAAGCAAAAACAAATTTTGATGTTAGAGAATATGCGAGGCCAGTCTCGTACCAGGAGGTCTCGTGTCTGAAAAGCGCGAGACCGACACAAGTCTCGTCTCGTCTCGCGGTGTCACGTCCATTCCTACACTAGTTAATAAATGTTCAAAAGCTATTGAATAAATGTTGAAATTGTTTGTACATTTCGAGTTAGTCATTTCCATTGTTAAATTTGCTGTTTTTCACGCAAATCGAAACCTAGTGGACCTTTTTTGAACATTTTTTTTTTTTCCGAAATCCATTGAGCGCATCTCATACAAACTCTAAATACCAAATTTGGTTGCACCAAACCAAATTTACCCGTTTACCCGTTTTAGCTGTAAAAGACAGTTTGCAGGGTAGAGTTAATTTATTACTATACTCTGCACAGTGTGGGTTGAATTAAAAGAGTCCAATAATAAAAATGATATTCTCCTTACAAAATATTCAAGTGTTACACAAAAATCAATGTTTTGAGAAAATTTTATCCAAAAGGGAAATTTATTAAAATGGACCATTAATTCTAAAACTTCAGTCGGTTTCCTTTTCACTGCTCATTTGCGTTTCTCAGAAACCGAGGATTAACTGTTCAATTCCTTGTGCTTAGTTGTAAAAGCAGCGTTCTTTTCTCTAAACACCTGGTAAGGACTTTAAGAGCGTAATACGAAGTGCACATGCATATCCCTTATGCATACGCTTTTAATGACAAGCCCTTTCTTATTTTACAAATATTTAATACATAAGAGACTAGAGCTTAATGGAATTTAAAAGCTTACTGCTACAAACAAGTAATTTGTTAAAGGTTTCAGCTCTTGAACGGAATTGATATATTAGCTTTGTTTGTACTTACTGTGGATTCTATTTTGGGGATAGTTCATTCAGTTTCTAAAAATTTTCTTAGTTTTGTGTTATGAAATGACTAGATAATGGTTATTTGATCCTTATGGCCTTTTGAGTTACAGTATGGGATTTTAAAATATCAAATTTGCCAGAAAATATATTAAATTCAAAAGAAGTTATTAATGCCATAGCATTTATGTTTTGCTTACTCCTATTTGTTACATTTTAAAGCAGGATTTTCATAGAAGACAATTTTTTTTCTATCAAGAAAGAGTGTGATAAAAGGGGAGAGTCACCTCCCAGCCACCTTGGAGGGCGAATTTAAAGATCGCATGAAATTAATTTGTTGGTATTTATCCTATTCGATAATATTCGGGTGTGTTACCTTTTAAAGGAATAATTTTGCGGTCTTTTTTTTCGGTAAGATGGAGAAGGATATATATAAAGAACGTTTTGACCCGCCTAACCCCCATAAGTTACAAATTTTGAAAAATCCTCTCTCATGGAGCACATGTGTTACAGACCACACATACATGCCAAATTTCACGTTATTAACATCAGTAGTTTCGGCTAGGTGAAATACTGATGTACGGAAAAGCGGCATTATTTTCCGGTACCCCTAATACTTAAGTTTGCACTTTAATGTGTTAGAATTGCATCTGCATAATTTTTGTTTTGTAGAAGATTTAAGTGAATACGCTTATTAAAAAAATACATGAAAGAAGGATGTCACCTTCGATTTTGATTAAGTTTTGTGCAGCTCTGTCAAAAGCTGCAATGAGAAACCCTCGATTTCGGTGGATAATGGATTCTCCAAGTACACCACACAAATCAAATCCATACTAATTAAACGTACAACTCTCGCGCTGTCCCGAGAAGGGACGCAAGTCACAATTTATATCACATTATTCAAAGAATGGTGTCAAATATTTGTTTCGTATTGATGAAAACTGCCACTAATTGAGCGTCACATGTGTAGACACATTATCAGAAATGAGGATCTAAATATTTGAACACCAGAGTAAATATTTCAAGTTATTTTTAAAATTTTGACTAACTAGGATTCTGAGAGAATGTGCCTCAGCTTATTTGAAACTTTTAATGTTTTACGAATATCTGCATAGTGATTTGAATATTCAGTCTTGAATTCTATGAAGCTTGCTGCGTAAGGATATCAAGCCTGATGCAAGATTTCGACCCAATTATTTCAACCTGATGGCTACATAATGTAGGCTTTTGTTGTGTTAACGAAACACGGGCTTGGATATAAGACGATCATCGACTAGTAGCAGACGGGCAAAATAGCGTGAGCCTCTCAAAGGAAAATACTGGATCCCTTTTCAATCATTAGTTACGTGAGCACCCTCTAGCGACTTTACCGACGAATCATGATGCAATCTACTAATAACACAAGCATGTATACATCGTAAACTTAATGATTACGACACAAAGTGCCATTTTACAGGCAAATGTCGTTTGGTTCTTTTAGAATACGTCGATGATCGTCCTATATCCAAGTCCGTGTAGCGAAATATCAGTTTAAACAAGGGACTTTCAAAGGGATTGTGGCGACCCTTGTGCTATTTTACAAAGTTTTAATTATTTTATCTCTTAAACACTAGTTTGTTTCGAGTGTTTTTTTTTTTTTTTAAATTCTATGTACATTGCATCGATTTTCAAGAGCCGCTTTCATTTGCATGCAGCACTAACTCTGCCGGAGAAACAGTGGCTATAATCAAAGTGGCCACTCAGTTGACTTTAAGTCAACCAGTTTCAGCTAAAGAAAAATGAGCATCACCTAACACTAAAGCTAGTCGCACGAGTGGCGCTGGTTGAACATAAATGCACCCAGTGCTCTTGTTCTTGAGCCGTGCAAATTCGAGTAATGTGTGCGTGCTTGTTCTTATGCTTTTTTAAAAAATATAAAATAATTTATTTTTTTACTAAAATTAGTCTTCATTTGTAAACTATCACTACAGGATATGTAACACAAAATAAATACGCGTCGGCCTCTCGGCAATATTGCGTAGATTGTAGAAATCATTTACGAACATCTTCCCTTTCAAAATAAAAACCTCCCTCCTCTATCATTTAGAGGGAGTGTTTATGAATACATAGAGAATACATATTAAAATTACTACATTATTGGTACTGATGCTTTCAAGAATAGTCACAAAACTGCTGTTGCAGCACCGGACACTATTGACCGAGCTCATCTTATCAACCATCTCAACTCGGTATTTACTGCCAGAGTCCTCGCCATTAATTTAGCTGTAACTAGTTTTCTACACAAGGGCAACTATCTAATTAGTACGGATAGCACATCTGCTCTGGAAAGCCTTAAAACTATTACCTAGAAATCTCCGGCTGAAATATTACAGTTACACCACAACCTCCGTATGGCCAAGTTACACGGAGCTAATATCTCCTTAATTTGGGTCCCTGGGCATGTGGGGGGTTCAAGCTAACGAACAAGCAGACTGTTCAGCAAAGAATGGTCCTTTTGCAACAAATAACTACAGCGGAGTTGCTCCGGATGACATTAAAGACATTTCAAAGATTGCTTAAACGTTCACCTTGATGACTGGTGAATGAATAATAAATAGTCTACAACTAATGCGCACTTAGGTAAAGACATTTACAAATGGTCTAGGAATCGTTATGAGGATGTCTTAACACTTTTTGCTACGGGAAAAAGGCTGCACAAATATAAACTTACTCTCTCTCCATTATGTAGTATTTGTTTCGCTGCAATTGGCACTGAATATCACGACATTTTTTAATGCAGGGCTTTTAGGGATGAAAAGAAGTTTTTGCTACTGGAAACGAACATTACCGGCCCCCTTCCCTCTTGGCAGACTCTATATAGAGTCTTTTAAATTAAAATAATAAAGCTTTTCGTTTACTTCACCGGCTTTTGCTCGGTTGTGGGCGTTTTTAAATTGTGTGTTTTGTTTGCTGGTGCGCAGGAATTATTGTGGAGGCTTTCTCCTAGTGTTAGGAGTCTTAGAAGTTTCCTTTAATACCTGTAAGAAATTGAGCAAGAATGTTTACTAAAATTAGAAATAGTTACTTTGGTGTACAGAGAGAAATTATTTCTTTTAAAAACCGTTGATCAGTATCGATTTGATACTCGAGCCAGGGGCTCCTATGCACAAAGAACAAAAAAATTAATTAATTAATGGGCGTTTTTCCTTTTCTTTTTTGCTTTTACCTTAATTTTGGTTTCCTCGAGAGTCTTGTTTTTTCTTCTTAAATCATTAGAGGTTATGCCGGCTTTTCTTGCTGCAGCCCACACCTCAAACATCACTAAATAAGTAAAAATTCGAAAAGAAATTCTGCGGCTGAAAAATTCTCCCGAATTCTCTGACATCTTTTCGCTAAATCCTTTCTGCAACAAATGATCATCCTGCCTTAAGACACACCGAGTAAACATTGTTCGAAATCGCGAAGGCAATATTAATCACTTAAAATGACGTGTTCTGCGAACTGTCGTTAAAGTGGAAGTTCTGAATTTCAATCTACGTGTTAAGACAGGCGTATATTAATTGGATAGCTTCCACGAGAACTCTCTCCCCTCTTCCAACTCTGGAATCTTACTTCGAAAATGGCGCGTCAAATTAAGCTACTTACGAAACGATAACGAAATTCTCAAAGGAAATTAATATATACGTTCCATTGACTGCGCTACTTTGTGCTCAACACATATAGCCAGGGCGAATTTAGTTAAATATTCAAAACCTGTTTCATATGCCTAATGTTTCGACTACCATTTAGAATTATCAGATGCTCAGATCTGTTCTTTTGAATTGTAGAGTAATGTACTGAAAAATTGATGTGGATAAACTAATTTAGAGATATGTGTGCATTAATATAAATCAGTAAGAGTTAATCATTCAAATACAAAACTCTCAAATAAAACTAAATAAACGACTATATTGTACATAGAACTTGTTCTTTTTTCCTCTGTTGAAATAATGTAGCAATACTGCAGTCACAAGAAGCAGCTTAAAAGCACAACACACAATTAAACGTGCCCTCTCACGAATTTTTCCAAAAAACGCTTTATATTTCCTTGTACAAAATAAAGTAGGCATTACAATTATGAAAAAGTTCGGCACTCACATTTTGACAGGAAAATAGATTTTGATCATCTGATGTAATTTTCTTTCAAGAGTTTCTGAGCGACGTGGAATGCATGTATGTATACGTATGCAAGCATGTACGATCTATTTTGACCAACATCGGATCTATTTTTACTTGTTTTTTTCTTGAGGTCTGCGTGTACGTACGAGACTCGCATAGCTGAAAAGCGATTAACCCATTTGTGCCAAAACTGTTTGCTTGACATGTTTTATGTTGGCATTTCTCTAATCTTTGATGATGCTAGCAATAACAGATAAATTTCAGACATGAACTGAAGTAGCAAGCACACAAAAGGTGTAAATTTCACACCCTACTCGGTCATGTTTAAGTGTTTTGTGGAACTGAGATTTAATACTCCGGAATCAAGGCTAGGAAAATTAAATAACATTTGAAAATTTTCGCTACTGAGAGTGAAAATGCCAGAATTTAATCGTCCCGACACAAGGCACAAATGGTTCAGCCTTAGAATGTTTTAATTTTATAATTAGAACATCTTGTAACATCTAGCTGTACCCCTTTTCTGATTGCAATCCACTGGCTGGCTTATCGACAATGTCATCGGAAAAACTTACTATACATCGGAAAAACTTACTATACTATAGACAGCTTCAATACGTTAAAAGTCTATGGATTGTCATTGCTTGGGCCATGCCCAAATCTCGTTAATTGTTACCAGGCTTGGCGAGTCTTGATGAAATGTAGCCATATTTTTTTCGCCACACTGAGTTTTTAAAATAGAGCTGAGCTTAGTGATACCTCTTATCAGTGGCGTAGCCAGAAATTTTTAATGGGGGGGGAGGGTTACGACCACTGGAACTCACGTATATGTATACGTGTGTGTGATAAGGAGTGAAGAATATACATTTTGTATGGCAAAAAATTGCTCATGCTGGTGGGGGGTTGTGACCCCCCTATCCTCCCCTTGGCTACGCTACTGCCTCTTATAATAATACTAGAAATCGGCAAACCATTTTGATGTATATCTCAATTTTAAATGAAATAAGTTTATGCAAAATCCATCAAAAATTTATAGGATATATAATAATTTGTAGGACAATTTGTAGGATATGTAAACATTAATTATTACAGTATACATTTTTCCGATGCACAATGTTAGACGTACAAGAAATTCTGTGGTGGCACATCCAGAGGCGTAGCTAAGGTTATCAGCGGCCGGGTAAAACTGTCGATTTTGCTCCCCTTCATACTAGCCGAGATGCAGTGGGAAAGGTTTCATATATAATTTGGCGCCCCTTGGGTGCTGTGCAGGGAGATAGATCCAGATGCCACTCTTTGTTCCACCCCCCCCCCTCCCCCGCCAGGTACGATTCTGCGTGCATGAGATTTTCTTAATTTTATTTGCAGCACACGCACTTTTACAGATAGACCCAAAATTTGGGTGAAAACCATGTACAGCAGTCAAAGAATCTTCCGCCGTTCAAAAGATATAGTGTTATTGCCGTTACTGAAAAATTACCAAGACAATATGAGCAGGATTGCGTCCTCAATATTAAAAATGCATGAAAATGTGAATTTTTTAGAAGTATTTTATATATTATTAGAGCATAATTTGTGATAAATATATTAAGAGCATAGCTCCTGTTCCATTTTAAGAGGAAAAATTATATTTCTGCCGAGGGTTAACCCATTCGCACCTGATAATTTTCATCATGTTCTCCAATTTATGCTGATGCTTGCAATGATAAATATATTTCTTAGATTTTTGTGGTATAAAAAATATATTTCTTTTCAAAATATATGAACAAAACTGTGGAAGATTCTCATTTTAACTTGCTATCGCTGAATAGTTTGTGGAAATCAAACTTACTATTTGAAAAATTAAAATAGAGAAGTAATTAATGTTTATGTATTTTTGAGACGGACGAATTTTGTGACCGTCCTCAGCGATTTTTCGGTTAAGACATAGCTAAATGAGGGCTATCTGCCTAAAGGGAATAACTTTATCCGATAATTGGACGGATATCCGCGCGGTAGGCCAGAATCCCGGACCTTTACACTTCAGCCATCTACTTTATTCAGTGTCTTATTCACTCCACCATGTTCTGCCTAAGATCGTCCTCAAAAAGCCCGCTCGGCATAAATGGGTTAATCTTCCTTCAATGCTTGTAATAGATACCCATCTAGAAAAAGCCTGCACTTTTTTTGCAAAAAAGTATAGATTGTACACAATTTGTGCATAAAAAGTGTATATTTTTGAATCTTCTGAAAGTGTACATTTTTTGTGCAAATTCTATATTGTCAAAAGCTGTGCACAAAAAGTATTTACTTTTCAAAGTAGTCAAAATATTCCCTTTCTATGTAATATTTTTGCAAAAAAAAAAAAAAAAATGCAAACATCATTTTCTAGCTGGGATTTACGCAGTTTAAAACAATTTTCGCAGAATCTCAAAATGTGATCCAAATTTTAAGAAATAAACGGGCATAGTTTAAGTTGTGTGACCACCTATCATGTTACTAAATTTCGTTTTATTTATTTAAGTTGTACGTGATGTGCGAACAAAAATTTACGCAGTTTGAAAGGTTTTTCAGAAAAATCTCCAAATCTAATCAAGATATTTAAAAATCCGACACCTATAGCTTAAATTGTGAGATTAACTATTATGTCACCAAACTTAATTTCTTTCGCTTTAGTGGTTCGTGATTTGCGAACAAAAATTTACGGAATTTGAAACAATTTTCAAAAAAACCTCAAAATCTAATGAACATTTTTAAAAATTCACCGCATATAGTTGAAGTTCAGTGACCACCTATTACGTCACCAAATTTTATTTCATTCGCTTCAGCCAGTTTTACGTGATGCACGAAAAAAAAAAAAAAAGTCACAGAAAGAATGACAGAAAGACAGACAAACATTTTTATGGACGGTTGTACTGGGGTGCCATATGCTTAAACCGGATAGAAATTGCAAAATTTTTTTAATTCCGAGTAGTGTACAGGCAAAGTCTAATTTTATTTATTTAGATACATAAAAGTTCCCATTCCGAAATTGAAGCAACAATCACTCCAAACTTCAGTCACGTTGTCCCGAGACAGACCCGTCTGGTGGTTAGTGCTCGCCTACGTCTCCTTGGGTCCCCAGTTCTATCCCCAGTCCCGGAAACTGCAGTTTTGAAATAAAGTTCTTACGTATGATAACGGATGGCAGCGCTAAAATTCAAAGAAAGAAGGTAAAAGTCAAGAGATGGGGTAGCTACTTTTGACGTCATAGTTACACTGTCATCGGTTAAAACCAACCGACCACGCCCCCTACATTTCTCCGTCTAGATCCCCACAGTTAGTGCAAAATTTAGTTTTCACTTTTTATGCACTAGCAGAGATGCCAAACACGTTCAGATTTTGTTCCCTTTTTTTAAAACTTTTTCTAGCTGGGCTAATATTTCTTCAATGCGATAACTAAATAAATAAATAAATAAAAAATAAAAGTGCCCTGAATTATGAAATTTAATTTTGCACCATTTCGTCACACTTGAAAAATCTCAAAGCTTCATCCACCATAGAAATTAAAACTTTCCCAAACTCGCGTCAGAATTGCCAGTTCGCAAAGAAATCTTACTGGCACAAGGCTAAACAGATAATAAAACTGAAGGTAATTTTTCAGTTGATTATCTCCTTGAAGAAATATGAGATTTTCTTCATTTATCCGAAACAAATTATCCCCCCACTTCATTTTAGTAAAATATTACAAAATTTAAATGAATTCTCTCATTATATTCCTTTAATGATCTTTTAAAGTAATTGCTTACTAAGGAAGGCAGTCAACGATATCTCATACTTTTAACAGAAGGTGAATTTTTCGTCATTAATAAATGCTGGATTTTAAATATTCATTAACCGTGCAGTGTCTGTTAACAATTAAATGCATTTTAATATACAGGTTTACGTTCATGAAACGAAAAACTTGAAATAACACCCTAGACACTATTTTATAGTAACCCTATGATACTCGGATCTCAATCAGTTCGCTTAAAATTATTGTTTGCATACCAATTCTTGCATGTTTAGGTCAAATTAAATATTAAACTCGTTTAACAGCATTTTGTGGTTGTAATTATCCGTTGATCTTCCTTTCCTGTCTTTATAAATGTTACAAAGAAAGCTGTTCTTTTAATGTTACCCAAGCAATAAATAGGTTTTTTTTTTTTATAAATTGAATTAAAATTCCTAGAACTTTGACCGGACATTTCGTAAAATTCCCCTGCATTTGAAAAGAATACATAAGCATTTGGGTTCATATGAAAATTTGTCTAATTAATTATTACTCAAAGTTAGCTATTAGCTCTGGAATAAAGTCTACAAATATTGTTGTAGCTAGTTGTGCAAGTTACGTGTATTTAATCAAGACTATTTTGTAAAGAAGGGTTATTTATACCCTTTTCCGCTTGAAACAAATACATATAGCCTTATATTTATATTTTAAACTCATACTCATCTTTATATTTTAAACACACACACACGCACGCTTTATATATATATATATATATATATATATATATATATATATATATATATATATATATATACACATACGAGGGACGCTCTGAAAATATCATTCATTTAATATATAAAAAATGAGTACTTATATATTCCGTAAAATGTTCTAATCTATGTGTATAAAATATCTTACTTGTTTGTTTGTCATTTCGCTCTAGGTGCCTAGACCGTTAGACGGATCTGAACCAAATTTGGTACACTGACTAAATAAAGAAAAAAAAGGTATTGAAGAGAAGAGAAAAATTTATTCTGGCTTTTAGTTGAGTAGTCATTTTATGCTTTGTCCAACATTCTCATCTTTTTCGGGGATTTTGCGTTATCGCGAACTAAATTTTCGCCCGAAAACGTATTTCGTATACCATCCGAAAATCCACAGTGAAATGGCTATATACTGAAAAATCGGACAAGGTTTTTTTAAAGATTTTTTCTTAAGTATTTGGACACCTGTGATAGAAAATAAACGCTAACTTTATTCAAAATCAATAGTTGGTAGAGCCTCCACGAGAGGCAATTACAGCGTGAACCATCCGTGGCATACTTTCCACCAGTCTTTGTATTACAGCTAGTGGTATTGTCTTCTACTCGGCTTGGAGTAGACATAGAAGTTCCTTCACCGATTTTGGACGGGTAGTGCACCAATTAATTCGGCGATCCAACTCGTCCCAGAGGTTATCGATAGGGTTCAGATCTGGGCTCTGAGCAGGCCAGTCCATTCGATGAACTCCATTGGCACCATACCAAGCCTTGGTTAACCCCGAAACATGACAACTGGCATTGTCGTCCTGAAAGTAACAGGGGCCGAACCCGTAAAACTGCCACAATGTAGGAAGCACATTGTCATCCAAAATCGTGCAGTAGGCATCAGCGTTGAGCTTACCATGAATGGGGACCAATGATCCCAGTCCATACCAGGAGAAACACCCCCAGACCATAATTCCACCTCTGCCGAACTTGACTGTTGGCACAATGCATTCTGGCAGGAGGCGTTCTCGAGGCAGACACCAGACCCAGACCCTGCCATCCGAACGGTAAAGCGTGAACCTCGATTCGTCGCTCCAAAGAACCGGTTTCCACTTATCAGTGGTCCAATTTCGATGTGCTTTGCACCACATTAACCGAGCAGAGCTGTTGGACTTTGTGATCAAAGGCTTATGGGCAGCAGCACGACCATGAAAACCAAGCAGATGTGCTTCCTTACGGATGGTATTCATTGAAACAATACTCCCGGATGCCTGTTGAAACTCCACGTGGATGAGGGCCATCGGTTGAGTGGGGTTCTTCCGAATTTCTCTGGACAGAACTTGTCGGTCTCTATCTCCCAGTTTCGTTGGTATGCCGATTCGGGGCACATTCCGACAATCACCGCTCCCCTTCCATTTCTTAATCACATAGGCCACTGTCGATTTTGGGTACTTCAGATCGCTAGATATGTCCCTTAAGGATCGGCAACATTTGTGATACCCGATAATTATCCCTTTCTCGAAATCAGAGAGCTCCGAACTGCGCGGCATCTTGCATGCGACAAAGGCCGATGCTGTTTCCTACACGATATATACCGACGGAGGCCGTGACGTACCTCAGGACCGCAGATATCGTGATTTGCATAGGTGTCCAAATACTTATTGGTAGACTGTTTAGTCTGGTATAAGTAGGTACACGTGAAAATTAAAAGTTTGTCACGAAATATTTCGTTGCCATATTTTATTTACCATGTGGGGAATTACTTTTCGAACACTCCTCGTAATTTAGAAAGATACACAAATTCAACACACATCTTATATTTATACTTTAAGCTGGAACGACTGTGAGACGATACACACCTTTTTTCTTATCTCACAGCTATTATGAATTTTCGGCATAAAACTTATAGAGCTACGAGCTTGAATACTGAGTCGTAATCAATCTCATTCTGCATCACACGCTTTATTAATTTAAAGGGAAAACGTCTGGTAGAAGCTGATTTTGATCTCGCGATATCCGCGTGTTAGATTGAGGCGTCTTCTGACCAGACTAAAGGTACCCGCTGCCAGCTCTTCTGTTGCCGAGGTATTGAATGCGCAGAGGCGATCTCGTGTCGCCACACTACTCCCACCCTAGAGAGCCAGCCGGAGGCTGACGAACGAACGAACGATGTTATAAGCGTTACTGCGTTCGCCACTCGTTGTAGACTTTCAGAGAGCTAGCGAGAAAAGGGGTCAGTGCTGGTCATCTGTTGCTGAAGGCAAGAATGCGTTTTCGTTTGCAGGGTCATCAATGAAAGAAGCGTTTGACGGGGAGCTGATTTTGAACCCAGGAAATCTCCGTGATAGCTGAAGGCGTTATCCAGCCGGGCAAAAGGTGCCCAGTCTTCAATTGCCCAGGTGTTGCGTGCACGGAGGCGATTTCCATGCCGCCATAACAATTCTACAGCAGTCTTTCTCAAAGTGGGCGATAACCCCCCCTTGTGAGTAATGGTGGCTTTCGAGGGGAGTAGAAGGCTACGAGAAAATCAGGTGAAGTTAAGGCAACCTAGTGGAGCAACAGCAAACACATTCTATCTATAAAAATACGACTTTAAATCGCCCTGCCATAAAAACAATAGAATCCGTAGTGTTTAAAACTCAAATTAAGCAGAGTCGAATATTTTTACTCGTGAGAAACCTTATTAAAAGAAACAGCTTCTAACTAAATTATAAGAGTTTTTTTTTTTTTTTAACTTTCTTTATAACAAAACTGTGTAGTCACTACCTTGTTAGTTTTCATTATATTCATCCTTCACATTAGATAAGTTTTAAGCTCAAAGCTTTCTTTCAATGTAAATAAAAGTACTTCTAAATATGATTAAATATGAATTTTATTTTCCCCATTGAATTATTTTTTCTTCTGAAAAGCAGAATATGGGCCACTTCCTATCTCTTCTATCCGTATGATCAAGCCCGGATTGGCCAGGGTGTCCGACTGTCTGCAGACGGGTGGGCCCCCACCCTCGGCGGGTCCTCCCTGCTGAGGACGGGCCGCCAAACAGAAAAAAAGAAAGAAAAGAATATAAAGTGCTATACTGATAGCACTTTAATGAAATTTGACGCATACAAAATTTTTTGCAGCTGCAATTGCGCCCCAGAAGTCTTCAAAACACTTCATTTTAAATGTAGTTCTCAAAATTTTTCGAGAGAGAGGATTTCCAAATGAACAAGGGATTAATTAATATGAATGACGCTTATTAATTAATAGATCAATATTAATGCATTAATTATCAATCATAATTAGTTAATAATAACACCGTACCTCCCCCATATCCCGAAAGTTAACACATCCTCTTATTTATCGGTTACACAATAACCCGCCCCCCCCTTCTCTTGAGACGGGCGGGCCTCTACCCTCCAGTCCGGGCCTGCGTATGATAATGCATGGAAAAAACTTAAGTTTGCAATAACTCTTAAGATAAGCACCATAAATAAAAAGATTTAATTTAAAAAAGGGGCTTTAGATTTTGTTTTAAATTTCAAAGTGGTTGGTGGTCGAAATAAATTTCAGAACTTGTGCTCTGCTGCAGCGCTTCTCAACCATTTGACATTGTCCACCCCCCAGCAAAGGATAACTTACGATAGTGGCACCCATCCCTCACATTCCTCAGCATACCTACAGTTTTTTTTTCTTTCTTCAACAATGAATACCGAGTCGCATTTCTTACAAAATAATGTTACTGGTGAAGTTTGAATAAACATTTTAAGCCATGTGTTTTGGAGTAAAAATAAGAATAAATCTGATGATTTTTAAAACATGCATTATCAGTCGCTCTTTGCCTATTTTTTTCGCGCTCTCCCACCCTTGAAAACGCTCTGAGGCCCCAAGGGGGGGACGCTCACTATTGGTTCGGAATCGCTGCTCTAAACCGATGGGTTTATTTCGCATTGAACTAATTCCCAGTTTGTCGAAGTGAGATCTTATTCTGAAACCCCATTCAGCCCATTAGATTTCACGGATATCATAGCATCGCAGACTTTGAGCTACTTACTGTAATTATCCCTCACTGGGAATCGCAAAAGTCCATCAAAATTGCATAATAAGGGTCATTTTCACGGCTTGAATTTATTGTACTCCGCTGTCCTCTTCGAGAAACGGTGTCTCTCAAGACACCCAGAAAATTCCACATTATCCCTCTTAACTTGACCTCTAATGACATTTCGCGCTCCCAGTGCATTTGGAAAGGCAATCTTTGCATGCGAGAATTATAAATGAAATACTCGCACAAAATGGAAATTCCACACTTTCTGGATTAAAAAAAACAACGAATTATGCCAAATGTGTTAATTAGAAAACACTTTTCATCACAATTGAATCGGTGAGTGCAGAAACCACCTCAGTCACAAAAAGGAAATTTTTTTCAGGAGAGAGAAAAAACTTCATAACTCCTCCAAATTTTCAAATATTTAAACTTATTTTTTTCCTCTGTCATAACATGCATTTATGTTTCTGTCATGCAAATATTACCTAATTTATGAAGTTTTATGAAGTTTTTCCTCTCTCCTGAAAAAAATTTCCTGTTTGTGACTGAGGTGGTTTCTGCACTCGCCGATTCAATTGTCACAATTGTGTTTTATGTACAGCTGCGGAAAAAAAAAGTCCCACTTGCTCTTTATTTCGCCGTAGTTCGTCGTACAGCAAAGTTATGTATACCATTCGTTTCAAATAACGCATGCTTTAATTTACTATTAATTTAATTTGCATAAGGGGCCGTCTTCATATTTAATTCTGCATCAACTTCGTTTTCTCAATGGCAACCCCATATTTCGACTTAATTAAACGAAAGAAAACCTTCAAATTACCCTAAATATAAATTTTCCCCAATTTTCTACGATAATTTCCGGATTTTGCGCGTTAATTTTTGCGCTTTTTAAGGGACTTTCTGCAAATTGAAAAACCCTATTTGTAGGTTCCGAACTTTTCGCCTTTCATTAATTTCGCTTGTGAGAGTTAAACGAAATTAATATTATTTTCAAGGAAAATATTGTTTCCATCTCTCTTAAAGTTTTTTGTACTGAGAATATCAAAGGTAGAAATTAGAATATTTAGTCTGTGGTTCAAATGACCCGTGAGTTCATAACTTCCTTGGTTCGAACACATGATTTATGGGAAAAATGCAAAATGACTGCTCACGATTTTGAAAATCTTTCTAATTTTGAAATTGTTATTGAGTATTTCCGTTGATGGTTCTCTTAGACAGGTGAAATGTTGGCAGGAGTGAGAGGCTGCTCTCTGCTCTTCTGACTAGAAGCATGAATATTACTCGGCTATGGTCGAACTTGAAGAATGATTTCCCGATAGAAAATTTATTTGTTTGAATTTCATGTAAAAAAAATTATTTTTTTGCCGACCCAATATTATCACTGTGTTTGTAATTTCACTTTCTTCATTTAATACTATCGTCTGATATGTGCTATATTCTTAAGACTTTTGGCGGTATTTGAATTTATAGTTAGATGAAAATTTTCACAGAAAACCGTGATTTTGAATGTTTGATAAAGTATGGGGAAGTCCAAAGACCTAATGTTTCTGATATTAAAAATGGTCACAGTCATACCTGGAAAGTTGAGGATGTTAGTTTTTCAGAAATAGGACGTTGTATTAGAAGACATACATCTACTGCATCTAATTCTATAGCTGGAAAATATTTCATTTGGGGGAATATGGTAGCGGATGCAACAATACAAGCTTTATAGAATCCCCATCAAAATGTAAAAAAACTCTAATTTATCTTCTTCAAAATTGATATTTTTTAATACTGGTATCTTTTACTGTGTTTTTGCACAATTTTATAACCTTTATTTTATGCAATTTTCAAAAAATTTTTACTTAATAAATTTATATATGGTCCCTTAACTCATGAAAATGACACATTTTATTTAATATAAATTAAACTACTGTATGTAAAAATTTGAAATTTTGCACAGCCATGTAATATTACTTTCTGCATCTATTTCCATCGAAATTTGGCTAGGTCGCTATTCATAATTTTTTGAATATTAATTTAATAATTCATAATTCATATTAATAATTTATTAAAAATCATAATAACTTTAAATTATGTTTGGGTCGTTTAGTTCTAATAGTACGAATAAAAATCAGCTTCTTACTATCAATATTATGTGAGATGTGATTTGAAATATGAAAAAATATTTTAACATAGGGGGAGGGGGATTTTGGGTGCTCATAACCCACTCATTTTCAGTCCAAATTTATTGAAAATTGGTGTCTGGGGTTAAAATGAGCTAAATTTTTGAAATATGAAGTGGAATCTAGGGGTTGCTATTGAGAAAAAAAAGTTGGTGCGAATTTTAATATGTAGATGGCCCCTTATGCAATTTTAATGCATGGTAAATTAAAGTGTACGTCAATCGTAAACGATTGGTATCTGTAACTTTGCTGTACGACGAACGGCGGCCGAAAAAAGTACAAGTGGGATTTTTTTTTCCGCAGCTGTACATACATAACTGGTAATTAAAATTCGAAAACAATCTCAGTATGGTGTTTCTTTCAATCATACCACTGGAACGTGATTTATTGTAACGAGTTGCCGGCTGATGTGCTATTCTCAGATCTAATTTAGGCTAAATTAAATAGTTTCTGTGAGAAAGACCGTAATTTTGCCTCATTGAAGTTTTTGGGAATTTAAGGTACCAAATTTTTCTTTAAACAATAAAAGGGAGACTTAGGGGACCACTGGGCTCAATTTTGATTATACCTTCAAAAAATTATTACTATTAATGTAATTCTGTGATACCATGTAAAAGAGTCATAAATATTATACTTCCATTTACAAAATATTTTTCAAATGACATACAGCTACTTTTAATACCATCCATTTTAAAAGGAAGCATCTATTAAAAAATTTGGAAGAAATGATTTTTCAGAGTAATCCTGTATACAAAAAAAAAAAAAAAAAAAAATCAAATTAGTAGAATGAAGTAATATCTTTGAATAGTAATTTTAAAAAGTACAATATTTAATCAAGTATTCCAGATTCAAGAAACGCTTTGGCAAACTTGCTTTTATGACGCGTAAGATATCGTTTCAAAATTTTAAAGAAGGGCTTATACACGAATACACGAATTGAATTAAATACCTCTTATCGGCTGAGATTCGCATATTGAAAGCTAATGCAAGAAAGAAAGCGACATGTATAAAACTTTTTTTTTTAAATTTGTATATCTACAATTCAAGAATTGTCCCTCAGTTATTGTTTTTTTGAAAATAACTTTTCAAAAGTCAGACTTCATTGTCCTAATTTGACTTTACTATAAAAAGTCACCATAAAAAGTTATTTCTATGTCTTTTAATATACATCACTGTAAAAAAAATGCATGGAATAAAAAAGTTACTGAATGTCATTAGAAAACCCTTTGCAACTTGAAATATAATAGTAATGTCAACGGTTTGAAAAATAACATATGTGAGTAAAAATTTATAACTTTTTTTTTTATGAAATTAGTTAAAAACTGTAAGATTATCATGATATTTAAACTTCTTTCAACAATGAAATATTTGCAATAATTTTAAGTTAACCTTAAAAGAAAAAAGAATAATTAAATATGACAAAAACATTTCTTATTTATCGTGCGTCAGCAATATCACTTATTGCTTGTCTTAGGAAAAATTTTCTTTATTCACCCTCCACTGTTATTCGTTATTATCCTTCCTTCTGAGCGTAATCCTTTGATACTTATTTTCTGTCAATGTTTCATCTTTAAAAATTTCTTTAGTTAAATAAAATCTTGTGTAACTGTAAGAGAGAGAAGGGATTACTCCTTTTATAACAGCACGTCATAAAGATGATTTTTCACTTTAAAATGTAGTCGAAGAGAAAAAATTGTCAAAGCTAATGGAAAAAAGAATATTATGCATTACGAAGAATAATATAACAGTATAATAAATATTTCAAAACCATACATTAAAATTGCAAAACAGTGCATTATTACAAGAAATAATATGCAGTATACTGGTTAACCCATTGAAGCGCGAACATTTTCACATCGATATGGAAGAAAAACTGGATATACTGCTCAGTGATGAAGAAAGCGCAGCCATTGCCAACGTTCGATTCAACTACTAACAATATATCGGTCAATCGAATCGTCAATCGCAGGCCCCAGACTGAAGAACTTTTTCGACTATGTCGCAGGGTAAACATTCATTAACGAAATTTTCCCGTCCATACGATGATATAACGTCTGTTTTCTTGCAGATAATATTTCTGCTCTTTCCACTGATTACCTTGAAAAATTGTTCAAAAATATATAATGTGTTGAATAAAACGATTTATAGGACGAATTTTGGAAAAATCGCTTCGAGGTACATAATTTCATGTTTTGAACAAACCTTTGTTCCAGATTTGGTATATGCACGTGTAACCGTTTGCCCGTAACGCCACCGACGCGCACACAGACAGACACACTGACAGAAACATACACGCACATCTTTAAATATAAGAGATCATTATTATTATTTTTTCTGACTGATGCCGGTCTGCAAAATATTTTCCTGTTTGCATCGTTTTACAGATGTAAAATCTTTGGGGAAACACTGCAATTATACTACAGTCTGTCCCACCTAAATATAGCCTCCTTGATTTTGTGCCGTAACAAGATGTGAAACAGACTAATAAGAACGAAGCAAATATATTAAGAAAGTATGCACAGAAATGCGTATTTGCAAGTCAAAAATTCACTCCCTGCGCCATCTGGGCATGAATAAAAAATAAATGTGTAAAAAAAGAGAAAGAAAAGTGTCCCTCCGAAATAAAGCCCAGTACTGTTAATAGTCAATATATTCGCCATGTTTACGCAGAACTTTGAATAGTCGATGTAATATATCATTTACCAATCCTTAGAGGACGGTAACATCAATATTACCTTAATGTTCAAAGATGGTGGCCTTCAATTCTGCCACAGACTGAAACTGTCTGACATTTGCATATTCATCCCTACTGAGGATACCCCAAGTATTTTCTTTTGGATTGAGAGAAAACTGAAAGGGCAGAACATTTCATGATATACAATTCACAAACGGAAAATCATTCTCAGAAAGATTTTGCTACATGAATATGGGTACGTTGACCTCATGGAAAATCAGACTTCGGCTTTCAGTTCTCCCTGTGAATGGCAATAAAAGGGTTTATAGCATTTTTTGGTAATCAGTAGCTTTTATATGGCCTGAAGGCTTTGGTAGCCAGAAAATTTTGATGGGGGTGGTTACGATACTGCAACTCACATATATGCATACGTGTATGATAAGGGAGTGAAGAATATACATTTTGTATGGCAAAAAAGTCCTCATGGGGGGGGGGGGTTATGATCACCCCACCCCTTGGCTACGCCCCTGCCTGAGGGAAAAGCCAAGTTAAGTTTACCACCAGGTAAAGCCTCTCTACACCGCATAATGAGCCACCAGCTTCTGGTCTTTAGAGGAGATTTTCTCGCGTCATGTCAGTTGAGCACAACGCCGTCTGGGCCATCCAAATTGTTATTTTTATTCTTTTTTTCATCCGAGATCGTAACCCGACACCACTGGTACTTCCCGGTTTGATGATATTTGGCCAAATCTACTGTTTGCTTGTGGATAATGTTCAAGCGCTGTTGTTCCGTCTGCAAAACACAAGAAAAGTTCATTATACAATGTGGAGAGGCTTTCCCTCGTCTTAAACTTAACTTGGCTTTTCCTTCTCAGGATATATAATAGCTACTGATTACCAATAAATGCTAGAAACTCACTGATATTTGTAGGAAGAATTGGTGGCCGGAGTTTGATTTTCCATCAGGACAACGACCCCTTGACGTTACAAAATCCTCTTGAAAATGGTTTTCCGGTGATGAGTTTATGTCATGAATCGTCCTGCTCTTCTAGATTGATCACAATCCCTAAGAAAATGTGCAGGGTATTCTCAGTAGAGATGAATATGTAAATATCAGACAGTTTCAGTCTGTGGCAGAATTGAAGGCCGCCAACTTTGAACATTGAGGTAGTATTGATGTTACCGTTATCCAAGGACTGGTAAATGGTTTATTACATCGGCTATTCAAAGTCATTTGTAAACACAGCTACTATATTGACTGTTAACAGCACTGGTTTTAGTTCGGCGGGACACTTTTAACACATTAATTTTATTCTTTCGCAGGTGGGGCAATTTTTTTCCTTATAAATACGTATTTCTGTGCAAGCTTTCTTAATATATTTGTTTCTTTCTTACTCGTCTGTTTCACATCCAGATGCGGCACAAAATCAAGGTGATTTTATTTAGGTGGGACACATTGTATTTACTTTAAAACAAAAAAGGTATTTCGTGCAGTGGCGTAGACAAGGGGGGGATAGGGGGGGTCACAACCCCCTATGAGGAATTGTTTGCCATACAAAATGTATATTCTTCATTCCCTTATCACACACACTTGCACATATATGTGAGTTGCAGTAGTCGTAACACCCCCCCCCCCCCCATGAAAAATTTCTGGCTACGTGTTTTAGTAAACATCCACTGATTTCGTGTATTTTTGGAAATAAATAAATAAGCGTAAAATTTTGGAAGGCATATTGATCAGCTTTCAACTTTGTATGCTTGCTTGCAGACAAATATATACCAAACATTAAAGTATCGATTACTCTGAGGAAAAGGAATGTTCTTGTGATCATTTCTGTAAGTAACAACGTGAATACATTTTCTATTCCAAAAGCTGTACCTCAGCAAATTACACAACAATAACTTTGTTTATATGAAAATTTTGAAACATCCAGACGTGGGAATTTATTCCGAGCAAAGAACATTTACAAACTGCTTTCGACCTCGTATTGCAATATCCGTTTAATTTATAAAGACGAATTATGAAAAGAGACTGGCCTGCTTTTTATAAATCAAAATAATTCGATTTAACCCAAAAGTCACTAAGAAATTAAAGGAATTTTTCCTGTTTCAACGCAATTTTTGGGAATTTTGTATAAAATCACATCCAATAAAATATTCGAAATCCTTTTCCCATTCATAGAAAGCGAAGGAGAGATGAGGGTGGAGGAGGTGGTAGAAAGACTCGCCCGAACCGAGTAAAATATGAAGTTGGACACGGAGTAAACATAATTGGTTTGAAACGGGGTTGTGCGGGCGTATTATTGAAAGAATTGATGTTTGAGAAAAGGTCGGGAGCAAATTAAAATCATTTTAATTAAATCTCATTTTCGGTTTTTGAAGGAAAATAATTTTGCTCGGAAGGGAGAAAAATATAACAGGATCATACGTTCAGTGCTCCGAGATGTAATAGGAATTTTCGAAAATTGGGAGGGAAAAAAAATAAAGTGATTGAACATTCCATTACGTATATTAGTGATACTAACGGACGTCTGTGAAATCGAAGTTTGTTGAATAAAAGAAAATGAGATTCAGTTTTGATGACTTTTCTAAATTTTATTAATACACTTTTTAGTTTTTGTTATAGCAAGTTAAATGTAGTTTAAAAACAATTTTATATTCAATTGTAATTCATTCAGAAATTATAAAATCGTGCGTATTGTGCTGCTAATAAGCGAGATCAGAGGTTAAAGTCGGTGGTCCATGGACCGTTACTAATTGACTGCTTCACCTAATGGACCATACAGTTTTTATACTTTAACTAACTATAACCACACATATACACGTAAATATATATGCGATGAATTCTGAGTGTTAAATTAAGTATAACAGTTCAAATGAATTTTTCATTCTAATAGCCGTTTTCAGAAATCGTGCGTGTATCACAAAATTTCCTCAAAATGCATTCTTTCTCTAAAATTTGGTTCATGACGCTTTCGTTAGAGCAGCAGATTTTTCTCAAACCAGATTTTTCCAGGAAGCGTCGCTATTGACCATCGAAGTGACAGCATTTCTACTGCTGTCTGCAGAGTAGCGTAGTGGATAAATGGAACATTGACAAGCTTAAAATATAAAATCACTTTATAAACACGAACAATACCTTCATCGATGAGTTACATTGAGCGTCTGCCAAGTTCAATTCCAATAGACAACTTTATAAAGCGTACAATAACTAAATATTAACATAACAGGCAATCTTCTGCTACTGTAAAATACTTCTATAAGGGTGCGTTCATAAAAACAATCCAGATATCCGTTACATTCATTAGATGAGCACCCTACGTCATCTTGACGCAAACTGAATAGCATTGCAAGTTACCATGTAAACTACTTGGCCAATTTCTCAACTATGTGTCAAGCAGACAAGGACAAGATGCGAAAAATGCTCGCTGTTCTATCAATATTCCCCCTTCCTTGTCTGTTCGACACGATAGTTGAACCTTCGTTAATCAAGATTCAAATGTTCACATACAAGTTACAGTATATTACTTCAAAGTCCTTGAGCTTAAGGAATATAAACACTAAAGAAAAATATATATTATGTGCACATTGCTAAGAAACATTGGATATCCAAAAAATATATACAGACTTAATTAAACAACGTTGTATCCCCGGAGATATTACTAGCATATCTATACTAGCTACTAATCTATAATAAATATATGCAAAAACAAATACAGATTACAAAGTGATATACATTTCAACTTAAAAACACTTGTTATGAATTAAACAGTCCAGTTCCCCTTTTTTTTGATCAGAAGCAGAAGAGGGAAAGTTCAGAGTCAATTCTTTTCCATGATTAACAAAAAGTGCAGACATAAACTTTTGCAATTCTAACTTAGTGGGAGGTTTTGTAAAAATGTCAGCGATGTTAGCTTTACTTGGCACATATTGTAATTTGAATTCATTTTTATGTAGAAGTTCTCTTATAAAAAATGATTTAGTATCAATATGTTTAGTTTTATTAGATTCTACTTCGTTACTTGCAAAATTGTAGCATGATTATCACAGTAAAAAATAGCTTCTGTGAGAGAAGGGGGAATGACAGTGAATTTAGTGCATTCTTTAGAAATGCGCTGGAGCCATATGAGCTCTTTTGCTGCTTCTGTAAGAGAGATAAGCCCGCTCTCCATTGTACTTAGGCTAACTGCCTTTTGTTTGAATGTACGCCAGCTTACTGGAACTTTATCGACTAATAGGATATTTCCACCTATAGAAATTGTTATCTTTATTAGTGGCAAAATCTGCATCAGAATAAACGTGTAATTTTATAGCGTCAATTTGAGATAAATCTAGTTGTACACTTTCTGTATATACTTTAAATAGCCCAAGACTTTCAGTAAGCCTGACCAGTGTACCATTCCCGGATTTTGCTGGAATTGGCTGAAGGTATTCACAGCAAATGATATGTCGGGGAGAGTCCGATTAGCTATAAAAAATAAGCAGCCTATGAGGTTTTTGTAAGGAATTTGTTCCATTTCTTGCATTTCATGCTGTGTCTTGGGACACTGATTTTTCGAATATATGGAACTTTTACAAATTGGTAATGATGATATAGGGTAATGAAATTGTTCAAATAAATCACAAACTGTTTGGATATATTCTCTTTGATGTATATATATTTTATTATTGGTCTGAGTCAAGTCAACACCTAAAAGTTTTTTAGTAGGGCCTAAAAGTTTAAGTTCAAATTTAGTTTGTAATATTTGCAGTACGTGTCTAATATAGTCTTCCGTTTTAGCAAAAATAACAATAGCATCTACGTAAACTAATAAAAGTACATTTGTATTTAAAGTATATGTGCATTTACATGTACGAAATTTTTGGAAACCTGGTTTTTGTAGTGTGCTATCAATCTCATAAAACCACTCCCTACCCGATTGATGAAGGCCGTAGATGGCTTTAAGTTTACAAACTTTATGATCAATTTCAAAACCGGTCAAGGTTGTTTCATTAATACATATTCCTTTAAATTGGCATATAAGTAGGCATTTTTAACGTCACATTGTACATGAGTCCATTTAAGATAGCAAACCAAAATTGAGAAGGAAAAACGTATTAATGTAAAATTTACGACAGGTGAAAAAACTTCTGTATAAGATTCTACCTTTTTCCCCCCCTGAGCTACCAAGCGTGCTTTGTATCCGATAGAATTATTGGGATCCTTTTTAATTGTATACACCCAACGTGAACTTGAAACTTTAGCGTTTTCAGGTTTGTCTATTAAATCCCAAACATGTCGAATGTTCATCATAAGTAATTCTTCTTTCATTGCTCGTAACCAATGTACGCGATTTTTACAGCTAATAGCCTGCTGGTACGAGTTTGGAACAAATACGTCTAGTCATGCAGTCTCGGAAGTCAAAATTTCAGATTCGAAATTTTCGCTATTTGTAACAAAATCTTTAGAGGTTACTAATGTTACAGGTCCTGAATAATTATTTTTTGATGAAAAATCAAAATTTTTCTTATTAAAATAGAGTGAATTAGTCATTCAGTACTTTATAGCTTGTGGGAGAGATAAAATGCGATCTTTTTTGTCTCCGGGATAATAATAAATATGATATCTACCCGGCTCAAATTTTTTTTCAACCGCTTTTCCTACCCATTGAATAAGCTGTCCAGGTAATTCAGTGTCACTTTCGACATCACTTTCAGCATCAGTTGTAAGCATGGGAGTATGAAAGTCGTGTTTCAAATCACTAGGTGAAGGTGTAATTGTGACAGTGGGAATCTTACAAGGGGGGTTTGAAAGAATAGATTTAGAGTAATTTATTTCTTCATCAGAGTCCATTTGGGGAATGTAAGCTGGTTCATGATGATCATCGTAAACTTCATTTTCATATTCAGAAATTATGGATTCGTTTTCATCGTAGGAGTGTTCGGGGGCTTTGCTAAAGTTGTCTAATTCAATGTTCTTGTAGTTGCCACCATTATTTTTCACAGAATTTTCATCAAAATGAACGTTAATTGTTTCTATTTTCTTATGATCATCTGGTAACCAAATTCTATAACCTTTTCGCTGTAGTGCGTATCCTACTAGAGTACCTACTTTAGCTGTCATTTGTAATTTGTTTTGCAATTGTTTTGGTACGCCAACATAGGCTTTACACCCAAAGGGTCTTGAATGTTTTAATGGTTTATGCCCTCCAAATTTTTCGAATGGAGTTCTATCATCTTTGCCGTGAACTAGTCTATTCCAAGTATATACAAAATGTAAATAACGCCTCACCCCAAAACCCATGAGACATTCCGCTGTCCCTTAGTAAAGTGTTGATACCGTCAACTGCTGTTAAATTAAATCTTTCACAAGAATTTTGTTCAGGAGTATATGTGTTAGTTAATTCATGAGCAATTCCTAAGTTTGAACAATATTCTTGAAAATTATTGTTAATAAATTCTGAACCGTTATCAGTTCTAATTGATTTAATTTTACGATTTAGAAACCTCTCTGTGCGAGCTACAAACTTCTTAAAAATATGAAATGTTTCAGCTTTAGATTTTAAAAGATATGTCCAGGTTTTACGCGAATAATCATCAAGAATAACGAGAAAATATTTGTGTCCATCAATCGTGCGGTAAGGAACGGGACCACATATATCTAAATACAATAGATCTAAAGGCCGAGTTGATCTTATCTTTCCTATTGGTTTAAAGCTAGTGCGTTTAGCTTTAGCCTCGCGACAGGGACTACAAGATTTAAGCGAACCTTTAAAATTTGGTAAACATTTAGCACTATTACGATTAGCAGTAGCTTTAATATATTGAAAGTTTATGTGTGCACAACGACGGTGCCACAGTTCTGGACTTTCATTAGTTACACTATAAGTGGTATCGGGTTCTACATTTTGGCAAACATTTTTATTACAGTTAACGCCATTTGTTCGTAGTACATAAAGACCTTCATAGTTCATCTTAGCTTCTTGCAAGATTTTACCGGTATCTGTATCTATGATTTTAATTCTTTACAAATAAATTTACCACCCGCATTGTCCATGCGGGATCCCGAAATTAAATTCTTACGCAATAAAGGTGTATATAGTACATCATGTAAAATCATATCAAATGTGTTAAAAGTCAAGTGTACTTTACCTTTCCCAAGAATTGGAATGGGGGGGGGGCGTTATAAGCTCCAACTAGCTTATGACCACTTACTGGCCTGAAATCAGTCATGAGTTCTTTATTCCTGCAACAATGCGATGTAGTACCTGTATCGATGACCCAAGAGTCCGGTTCACTCGCCATGGCTGAACTCTGGAACAAGAGGTTCTTAGTGACTTTGGTGTCATCCCTTCTCCGAATATTTCGTTTCGTTTTCCCCCATCTCCCTTGGTGGGGTTTGGTCGCCTTGTATGGACGTAACTCTCCTCCCTCACCTTGACTTGGTCCAGGACGAGCTCCTCGCATGGGGACGTTTTTGCATTGATAAACTTGCCTTTCTCTATCTTCTGGACGAAGCCGAATACGAGCCTCCTCCTCTAATAACTTCTCTCTAACCTTTTCGAAAGTACCTATCATCTACCCAATTATTAATATGATTTAGGAAAGCATCGTATTCTGAGGGTAAGTAACGAACTAATTGAAAAATTTTATCTTCTTCATCCAATATCTTGCCAGATTCTCGCAGTTTCTCAATTAATTCAGAGAGCTTACTGGCATACAGTCAGAGATCAGTACCGACTTCTTGTTGACCCATGTAAAATTTGTTTTTCAGAGAGATTAATCGAGAACGATCACAGGGCTCAAACAATTTTTTCAACATTTTCCATGCAGATGTGCCAGTGCTTTCTCGAGCCATCATGTTTTTATACTTACTACTACTGCACATGTACATAAAGCTAAGAGCAGCTCGCTGTTTGTCCTCATAATCTAATAAAGGCTTCTGGTTTTACTGTGGGTTTCTGTTCAGTCTCTTCCACTACTCGTCAGAGTTTTTTCTGGATGAGCAAGATTTTGACATCATTCGACCACTCAGAATAATTATGCTCATTGAGCGGTTTAATAGAAAATGTATAACTTCTATCCATCGTAAATTTGATTAACTTATATCTCGTCACATTCGAAGAAAATATATTGACAGTTCTTCACGAAAAGAAGACAAATTGTCCATTCCACTATTTTACTTTAAAAAAAATGGTGGGGGCATTCCTGGGCCCATAACCACCTGACAGCATTTCTACTGCTGTCTGCAAGGTAGCGTAGTGGATAAATGGAACATTGACAAGCTTAAAATATAAAATCACTTTATTAACACGAACAATACCTTCATCGATGAGTTACATTGAGCGTCTGCCAAGTTCAATTCCAATAGACAACTTTATAAAGCGTACAATAACTAAATATTAACATAACAGGCAATCTTCTGCTACGGTAAAATACTTCTACAAGGGTGCGTTCATAAAAACAATCCAGATATCCGTTACATTCATTAGATGAGCACCCTACGTCAGCTTGACGCAAACTGAATAGCATTGCAAGTTACCATGTAAACTACTTGGCCAATTGCTCAACTATGTGTCAAGCAGACAAGGACAAGATGCGAAAAATGCTCGCTGTTCTATCACCTATTGACCATCGAAGTACTTCTTAAAGTTCGCCCGAGGCCAGTGGCGTAGCCAGAAATTTTTCATGGGGGGGGGTTACGACTACTGCAACTCACATATATGCATACATGTGTGTGTAAGGGAGTGAAGAATATACATTTTGTATGGCAAAAGATTCCTCATGGGGAGGGGGTGTTATGGCCCCCTCCCCGATTAAATGAAAGTTTTGAATATGAACTGAATCTCAATTTCACCTGTTCTTACATCGTATCAGATATAAATATAGCAAAGGCAAAATAAACTGAAGACTGAAACATACCATCGTACCACCGAAAACGGCATTACAGGGGACTTGTCAAATGGGTGAATAACAAAGAAACAAGAATTTTTTGATATGGTAAATAAAAATATTTACAATCATTGCTACTTTCATCAGAGTTCGAACTGTGCTTAAATTGTGTACGGCCTAGTTAATGCACGGGGCACATAATACTAATAAGGAATCTGTTTATTTATTTATTTTATTTTATTTTTTATTTTTTTTACGGGAGCCGTATAAAAATTTAAATTTCGTATTTATTTAGATTTAATCTCCGAAAAATAGTTCAATCAATAACATAAAAATATGTACCTTTTTTTTTCTATGGTAGTACGTAATTTATTGTGCATATCTATGATCAATATTTAAGGCATAAAAGCCTCTGTCAGTGTTTTTGAGACCCAGTACATACACATGTATTTTGTTGATGCCCGTCTGTAAAATATTTTCCTATTTTTGTTGGTCTTCAGGTGTAAAATTGTTGACAAAAAATGCACCACAGTGTCATTTTGTAAGAAATGTCTCTATTTCTTGTATTTCTGAAAATAACATACTTTAAACTTTCAGAATTGACGATCTTTCAACTTTGCTCGATTGCAGAAAGCGAAACATATGAAGAATATTAAAGCATCAATTATTGTGGAATTATACTGCTGAAAAGCATGTTCGAATGGTGATCAAGATAGAAAGAACAAGCATATTTCTATCATTCAAAGTTCTGTGTTGAGCCAAATTTCACTGCAATATTTCTGTTGAAAATTAAAACAGCTAAACGTAGAAATTCCTTCAAATCAAAGAATATTCACATATTGCTTTTAATGGAACAGAACGATATCTGTTTAATTAGCAAGACAAGCGACGCAAGGTCCATGAAAAGAGACAGGCCTGCTTTTCAAACGTAAAAATGATTCCATTTAATTCAAAAGTCACTCACTCAAAATGTAAAAGAATTCTTTCTCTCTCTCTCTGTTTTAAAATGCAATTTTTGGGAATCTTGTTTTAAATCTACCAATAATTTTCGAAATCATTTTCCCATTCATAAATACGGAGGAAGGGAGGGTTATATACATATACATACAAGAAGAAAGATTCGCGCTTGCTTCTTCGGCGGCGTGAAATATGAAAGCTGAATGCTTAATAAATATAATTGGTTTGCAACGCTTCTGTGTGCGTATTGAAAGAAGTAGTGTTTGAGAAAAGGACGAAACAAATGAAAGCCATTTCAATTAAATCCCATTTTCGGCTCCTGAAGCAAAATATTTTTTTCAGAAGGGAGAAAAATAATATAACAGGATTAGATATTCTGTACTCGGACACGAAATGGAATTTTCGAAAGTTAGAGAAAAAAAGGCCGCAGCAATAATTGAACATTTTATTAAGTATATTAGCTAAGGTAATGGATTTCTGTAAATTTAAATTCGATCAATAAAAGGAGATAGGATTCAGTTTTGATGATTTCTCGAAGTATTCTATGTTAATAAAATCCTACTATAAAGCGACGCTGATCCTTGACTCACTGACTTACTCTGGGACAATTCCGTGCAGCCTGCTCCACGATAAAATTTTTACCGCCATTGCTCCAAGAAAACTAAAAAGTTTAAGAAAAAAGCACAAAAAGTGTAATAATATCTACACCGTTCGTACGATCCGCTTGAAAATTTACATAATTATGTATAAAGATATAGAAAACAATCTGATTTCCTTTAAAAATCTGAAAATCCACCCGTTCCCTTATTTTTAAGATACATTTCTGCTCTTTTCAGCTCCATTTCATTTTCGACAGTAATAAAGGTTAATCACCTGCTTGCAGTGGCGTAGCAAGAAAAATTTCACGGGGATTTACAACTAGTGCAACTCACATATATGCATAGGTGTGCGTGATAAGGGAGTGAATAATATACATTTTGTATGGCAAAAAAAAAAAAAATCTTCATGGGGGGTTATGAAACCCCTATCCCCCCCCTTGGCTGTTACCCTGTTTGCTTGACAAAATGAGCTGTTTCAAGTGACAATGACGTCATCATAACGGTTATCAGACTTTAAAGGGAAGGTTGCCCGATTCCAAATCGTTTAAAATAGTTTTTCCATATAACATAGTTTAACTTTTTTCATTAAAATGATCGTCTGCTTGAAGAATTGATACAATAGGGTCTGTTTACACAAGACGAAATCGTTCGAATGCTAAAAGTTTCCTCGCGTTTCCAGAAGAGCATGAAATTGGATTTGGGTACGTAATAAAAATTGAATGTGAAGTAATTTATTTTAGGTGGAAGAAGCCTAAATATCTTGAGTGTAGACATATTTTCGTCAAATGTTTTCTTCTAGCGCCCGTTGTAATTGCCTCCACTTTACGTCTAGTATTTAATATACTCATACTAAGTTGAAAAGTGCTAATGGTCCATTCTCTGCGTTCGTGATCTAATTGCCGTAAATATGCATGGACTGCTAAGGAATTTTTTATAAACTATTGCCATGTACCGAACCATGTAACCAATTTTTTTACCAGACACCATATTATTTTACAGAAACACAGAAAATAACGGGAAACATTACGCTCTATAAGCAGTCACTGTTTAAAGCGCAGTTTAAAGACATTGTAACAAACATAACCAACCTTCCTATGTGTTGTTAAAGATTGCAAAATAATGTGTTAGTAGTACATGGAGTATTTATGCAGGATTAGTTATTTTACAGCAGCACTTGCGAGAATGCCAACTTGTTAGTGCATAGTTTAGAGACATTCGTCCAATTCAAGCAGAATACATTAAGGATATATACGTTTATAACAGCTTAGTTTTCGGTTAAAGGCGGGCAGATTTGTCACGCCACTCTGTAAACTACAGAATATCGAACAGCTAAAGATCAAAGCTATTTTCAGGATCTCGCAAAATAACATTTTTAGTGACACGAATTCTTCCAGGTCATGGGCAAATTTTTAATACTTTAGCTAACTATAACCACGTAAAACAAAAAATTAATAACGATATGCATTTACAGTATTCGATATCTTGGGCACCCATATCAAGGGCGTCTATAAGGAGAGCCCAAATTAGGGGTCATGTCCCAGAAATACACTATATTTGTGTTGAACCACTTTATACCAATGCATGCATTTTTACAGTAATATACAGTTTTCCTGGAAGCTTGGGGGGGGGGGGGCATGGCCTCTACCTGCCCATGGATATGGGCGCCCATGTTCGATATTCTGTAGTTTACAGAATGGGGTGACAAATCTGCTTTGAAGAGATGTTAAATGGAAGAACAAGAAATAAGTGCCTATTCTAGGAAGACATAGAATTCTACTATCAGTATAATGTAACAGTTTTAATTAATTATTGTCGTAAATATTTTTAAACTCTTTATTTTTAGAAATTATTTTTCAGCATCAATTTTATTTTTCTTATAGTCTACAACTGTCCTCATTAGTAGTAAGGGTTTTGCCTAAAATTTTTGCAGTTCATTCTAGGTAATGAGTCAGCTAAATTTTTGTACTTTTAGCATTATTTATCTCTTTCAGATCATGCGTTCATAACTGAAGACGCAAAATTTATCGACACTATTACGCAGGATGGATGCCCTAATTTACGCACATAAAGATAAAACCAATTTTCCTCGAAAATTTAAGGATTTTTACTTTCCGAACATGTACCATGTAAGGAAAGTATTGTAATCATAAAAAAATTCGACTGCGAGATTTTGGTGTAATTACACGTTTTGAGGTTTTCTCAATTCATTTATGCTATTTTTACGAGATGTATGTATGTATGTGTGTATATGTGTGTATGTGTGTATGTGTGTTTGTGTAGTGAACACGATAGTTCCTAAACGGTACATTCGATTGAGCTCAAATTGGGAAAACATGTTATAAATCACCATCGTAAGACCGGTATTGATTTTGGTGTGTATAGGACTTATAGTTTTTCAACAGGGAGCTCAAATTGGGTATATATCTTATAAACCATCATCGTAAGACCGGTATTGATTTTGATGTGTATAGGACTTACAGTTTTTATACATGGCTACGACAAATATTTCTTTTACATTATGGCATATGGGGAGAAATTCTTGAAAGTGCGCTGATGTTTATTTAAATGCTTTCTAATGATCTTAATCGTAAGTGTTCGGAAAGTCGAGTGGAGTCACTCCAGATTTTTTACTTTATTACTGAGATTGAAAATTTAATCTGTATTATCAAAAGAAAAAACTATTTAGTTCAAAGAGCAATTATTTAATTAGGTCTGAAAGAGTGCCGTAGTATGGAATAGTAAATTTTTAAACTAAATTTTGTATTTACTAAAATTTTCGAACCTCTGGCGGATCCAGAAAAGTTTCAAAGAAGGGGCTATAAGTAGGATGAAACATAAACATAGGTTCAAGAATGAAAATAAAAATTAATAAATAATTAAATAATACGCCACTCTCTCTCTCTTTATTTTTTAAAACCTTTTCATTTTCATTCTTGAGCCTATGTATAACCTGTTCCGTTTTATCATTAAAGAGATGCAGCGGAGAAGACTCTCCTTCACTGACCCATGCTGTTTCTCAGAATAGTTAGCTCTTTGAGTGCTCTGATGGGGCCCAGCGTTGCGCTTTCTCAATCGCGTTTTCTTTAAACCTTCAGTCATGTACCCAATTTTTAATCTATACCAATTAAAAACTCGAAGTGTGTTTTTCAACACAAATTCACTTACAAAACCATTTAATACTAAGTATTACTTTATTTAACATTGCAAAATGAGCGGAGTATTTGATCCTTTATCGTACTTGAAGGAATGAAAAAATTCTATTATGACACTTTTATAACATAGTAAATGATTCTCAATAAAATTACTAGTTTTAATAATCTCAATAAAACATTTCATCTACTTAGAGCAATATTTACCACTTTCACATAAAAAAAGCCAATATTTATCGGTAAATGTAACACTTCCTAGAAGCGGCCGAAATGATCATTACACAAAATAATAGATAAATTAATTATTTTAAGCGCATGGAACTTTTTATGCAATATTTAGTGTATAACTAAAAAATCCAAAGGAAAAAAAAAACAATCTGTGAGAAAAAAGTAGATTATTTAAAATAACCGCTAATGAATAAATATGTTAGTGTTATTTAAAAAGTTAACTACTTTAATTCATTTGTTACAACACACACTAAATTGTATTACTTTGCGTCTCACATTATATGTAACAATGTACGTAAATTACTCAATCTCCCAGTTAAAGTCCAATCTAAAAAAGCAATCTTCACAATGATAGCACCGATGAAGGCCAATCGTTTTATTTAGATTAAAAGTTCTAAGTTTCTACTCACAGAGAAAGCTCACGAGTTTTAATTAGTTTAAAGTCCTTTAACACCATTTTTCAACTGTCAACAACAGATAAAAGCAACCACGACACATTTTCTGTTTTGCATGTGGTCTTTTTGTTTCGCCCTCAACAAGGTGTAATCAAGCGATTCACGTCATTGTTCTAATACCGGACTGAAGCACTACCGAAAACCAGAGACTTCTGATTGAAGATTCCCTCACCCCGCTCTTCCTTCCAAGGAGTATTAGGAAAGTAAAATAAGAAGTGAAATTTCAATTTGAGAAAACCGATGGATTTCAGAAGAAAAAAAAAATGTGAGTTAAGTTTTGAGTGATTCTGGATTACGGTCATTTAAAGAGAGACAAAGGAAGTCAGATTGAAATGATTAGTATAATTAGACTCCTCTTGTTGTTTGCTCTCTTGATACACCTGGCGATTTCAAAAAAATCGAACTCATTGAAACTGAAACTGTTTTATTTTTCTCTTTTACTCGAATAATTGGAGTAAAGGGAGTATTCTAAAATTTTGGTATTAAGATTTCGGCCGAAAAATCAATTTTGAGCACACCTAAAATTGCTTTACTACAAGTCTCTGCGTGACGTGTCAACCTACAGCTGCGGAAAAAAAAGAAAACGCCCACTTGTACTTTTTTCTGCCGTCGTTCATCGTACAGCAAAGTCATAGAAACCAGTCGTTTACGATTGACGTACACTTTAATTTGTTATTCATAAAAATTGCATAAGGGGCCATCTCCATATTAAAATTCGCACCAACTTTTTTTTTACAATAGCAACTCCTTGATTTCACGTCATATCTTAAAAATATATCTCATTTTAACCCCGAATACCAATTTTCAATAAATTTGAACTAAAGATGGATGCGTTATGAGCTCCCCCCCCCCTCTTAAATTTTTTTTCATACTTTAATTCATATCTCATGTAATATTGATAATAAGAAGCTGACTTTTATTTGTACTATTAGAACTAAATGACCCAAACATAATTTACTATTATTATAATTTTAAATAAAATATTAATATGAAATATGAATTATTAAATTAATATTAAAAAAATATGAACAGCGACCTAGCCAAATTTCGATGGAAACAGATGCAGAAAGTAATATTACATGGCTGTGCAAAATTTCAAATTTTTGTGTTCAGTAGTTTAATTTCTATTAAACAAAATGTGTTATTTTCATGAGTTAAGGGACCATTTATAAATTTATTAAGAGATAATTTTTAAAAATTGAATAAAATAAACGTAAATTAGAGTTTTGCGCAAAAATAGTAAAAGTTAGCAGTATTTAAAAATAATAGCAAACTTTGAAGCAAATAAATTCGAAGTTTCTACAGTTTAATGGTGATTCTATAAAGCGTCTAATGCGTCCGCTACTATATCCCCCAAATAAAATATTTTCCATGTATAGAATTAGATGCAGTAGAATACAATGTCCTATTTCTGAAAAACTAACATCCCCACAGGCATGAATTTGACATTTTTAATATCTGAAACATCAAGGTCTTTGGACATCCCTATACCTAATCAAACATTCACGAAACATTCAAAATCACATTATTCTGTCTAAATTTTCAACTGACTATAAATTAAAATACCGCCAAAAGTCATATAAAAATATTGCACACTGCAGAAAATAATATTAAATGAAGAAAGTGAAATAACAAACACCGTGATAATATTGAGTCGGCAAGAAAGTAATTGCGTTTTTTTACTTGAAATTCAAACAAATAAATTTTCAATCATGAAACCATTCTTCAAGTCGACCGTAGCTGAGTAACATTCATGCTTGTAGTCAGAAGAGCACAGAACAAGATTTTCACTCCTTTCAATATTTCATCTGCCCAAGAGAACCTTCAAATACTCAATAACAATTTCAAAATTAGAAAAATTTTCAAAATCGTATGCAGTCGTTTTTCATTTTTACTTTATACTGGCGAAGGAAGTTCTGGAGTCACGGTTCATTGGGACTACCTAAATATTCTAATTTTACCTCTGATATTCTCAGAACAAACAACTTTAAGACTAGAAACAGTATTTCCTACTTATTTCTTTTAACTATCGCGAACAAAATTAATGAAAGGCGAAAAGTTCAGAGCCTACAAATAGGGTTTTTCAATTTGCAGAAAGTCCCTGAAAATCGTGCAAAAAAAGAATTCGCAACATCTCTGGATCGTAAGATTTATCGTAGAAAGTTGGTGAAAATTTATATTTTGGGTAATTTGAAAGTTTTCTTTCGTTTAATAAAAGTCAAAATAGAGTGTTGCCATTGAGAAAAAAGTTGATGCAGAATTAAATATGAAGACGACCCCTTATGCAAAATAAATTAATAGTAAATTAAAGTATACGTTGAATGCAAACGAATGGTATATATAACTTTGCTGTAAGACGAACGACGGCCAAATAAAGAAGAAGTGGGTGGGGTTTTTTTTTCCCGCAGCTGTACATACGTATTTATGTATGTACTTATGCATATACGATCGATTTTGACTAACCGTGAGTACATTTTGTACTAGTTTTGTGGTGACGTTTGTACGTACTCGTGAACCTATGTAACTAGCATAATTGAAATATGACTAGTGAAAAAATGCCCAGTTTCGACGCCTAAAAATTGTTTTTTCTGCATTAAAGTAACTTCCCCTTTTTGAGACGTCTTAAAGTAAAGAGGTGGCACATAATGGTTGCTTCCGGAAAGGAATTCATATTGTCAATCTTAGCGATGCTTCCATCAAATTTCTCTCTCATTTCTGACATCCCAAGAGAAGAAAGGGAATTTTTTTTATCGGAATAAAAAAATTTTCAGTTGCCCTACTGTTTGTTTAACATTTCTATTGTCTATTCCAGTAAATTTTGCGAATTGTGTCTATGAACTTTCTCTCTGTGTTAACTTTGGTTCTTTACAATACTCTTAGTTTTTGAAAATATTCTTCAACGCGAATTTTCGTCATGCGTGTTTCATTCCAGCACCATTTATGGTTTTTCAATACGCTGATCAACCTTCACAGAAAAAAAGTGCCTGTTGCCATTGGAAAATTTCGAAATGTTTCACTGTAACCGTAGCATAGAGAGCTCTGTTGTTTTAACCAATCCCAATCTCGAGTACATACGTATAAATAACTATATCTGAAATCTTATCTTGATTGGTTGAACGGAACGACGCCTTAGAAGCCCATATAACACAAAGTTTTTTTTTTTTTACCACTCTGTATGTGTACTATATTGTTAGGAAATTTGCCACGTCGGTGTATTCTAAAGGAGCCAAATGAGCACAATAAACAAATATAACACTTTATTCTACGGCTCGCAGCCCAAACTCAAAATAACACAAGAATCAGTAACATGTGCTAAAGAAAATCATCAATAAGCATGACAATAACGCTGTTCATATCACAGAGTCAACCGCGCTGCTTCCAGGACTATCACTGAAATCTCCTCCGCGGAGAGAAACAAGCGCTTTTATAGAGGTAATGACGTCATCAGAATATTCTGGAAAAATCTTCCCTAATTAACATAGGGTCTCGAGACGTGAATTTTTCTAGAAGCCACCATTTGTCGCCAAGGTCGCCAAATCCGTCGCCAAGTCGATCGTCAAGTTCGTCGCCAAGACTGCGGGGTTACTTTCACAGGTTTACCATTATCTTAGGACGTCGCTATTATGCCAGTAAAACTAGTTTCACTACGAAGCATGCAGTAAAAGAGCATATTAAGTCATTATTTCGTAACAATATATATGTTCTTGGAGACCAACCAGCACCAGGTAAATTGGTTGAAATTTAAGATCAGTTTTAACAGAACGTTACAACAGAGGTTAATTAAAATGTATGTGAAACACACATAAGCATAAAATTCTACTTACGTTTCTGAAAAAGAAAAGAAAAAAACTTTTTCAACAGCGGCATATCGAAAAAACCTTACAACAAATCAAACACAAAAGTTAGATGAAAAAAAAACTAAAATGAACTAGTAGTTTTATTTCATGAATTTAAAAACTTCGCAAATAATTCAAACCCAGAAAAAATTTGCTGCACGTACATTGGCAATTATTACATTACAGCTGGCTTTAATACAAGTGTGGCAGATAACCATAAAAGAAAAAAAGAAGTTGGAAAATTTGGATAAAAAATAAAACGAATCAAATGAAATTAAAAGAATACATTTAATTTTATAGCTATTCTTTTCATTCAAATTTTTCGCTTAATTATATTACGTGACCTACAGTTATTCTAGTAGCGCAAACAAAGTTAAACTGTAGTTAAAGTAAAGGAGAAATTTAATCCTACAAAAAACATAACTAAGTTAATCCACTTAACACAGGTTAGTAACTGTATTAGTCAGCTTTGTTTACATTATAACAAAAGTGGAAATTAACTTTTAGAAACACGTTATTCTCTTAAGTACTATTAAGCTCTCTTACGTAAGGTTTAAATTTAATTACCTTAATTTCGATCATAAAGAAATATATTGGATAATTTTCGTTACAAATAAATTTTAAGAGTGCATTTGGATATTTTTTTTCCTTAAAATTAAAACTTTCGTTTTGAAGCGACAACACGCAGGGTTTTCTCTTTTTGAATCTCGATGAATTGAGGAGCCTACGATTTTTTTTATTAGCTAACTTTACAGAAAAGGTTTCTTTAAAAAAGAAAAGAAAAATATGTGAATTTTAACAGAAAACATGCGTACAATTCACTGTTCATTAGACTCGAGAGAGATTATTCTTTTTCTGTGGTTGTGTAATTTTGTTTGTTTGTTTATAATTTTATTCCCATAACTTTATAATTGTGTATTTGTATAGGGAGTGGAAATTTTTCAAAGTTCAATTTATCAAGTAGGTGTAGCAGCAATCAACCAAAAACAAAATCCTGAAAAAGTCTCTTACAGGAGAGATTTTGGCGCTGCTGCCACGTATATTCTATTACACTAGTTTATGCAAATTTGCTGACGACAAAGCAGCAACACTTGGTTTTTTTATGTGAATACGTCTTTAAATTTGCTTCTACAGTGGGGGATAACTCAGAAATCTGATAAGAAAATCGAGGGATACAGTTTTGATGTTACAGCTACATTCTCTCACCTATATCCAAAATTTAATTACACCACTCAATAGCTAATGGATAAAAGAATTCGTTACGTTAAGTGAGGACTGTGTGGCGCATCGCTTGTGGCGGAGTGGGAAGCGTCGCCATTTTGATATCGTTTCGCTGCGTCACATAATGTCCGTTTAGTATAGATTTTGACAAAGGGAAGCTTGAACGCTTGTTTGCGTTTCAACCGTCAGCTCTCGTCAAGATCTATCGATGGCGCACATGAAACATATAGTGTAAAATAGTTATAGTGAATATATATAAAGTAAAAATTTAAAATTAATAATGCAATGTCGGCCTATACTCGTCGAAACGCCAAATCAAAATATTGAGAATGTTTACGTTTGGAAACTCCACCCTCTTAAAATATTATCTGACCCTCATACCCCTCTAGTTAAATATATATATATATATATATATGTTCTTTTCTATTGAAATTACCGCGGGATATTTTAAAGTACGTAGATTTAATCATCGTTTGTTTAGTTTATAGGCATCTATTGGATAATGAATGTAACAAACACTTTTAATTTAATGAGCACAAAATGTTTATTAACAGTATATTGTGCTTTAATAAGTATCATCGTAACATTCTAATTACACAACCTGTTGCGTATATACTCATATTATCTATCTTCGCTTCTCCCCCTAAACGCTCAATTTAACTTTATTTATTTTACTATTAGAAAAAAAAATTGAAGTGTGTAATCTCTAAGAACCCTTTTGAATTGCAGAAATTGCAAATAGGACATAAGTTGTGTGACAGAGTTCATCAACTGCATGTTTTTTTAAATTTGTGACGTCACGTTTTGGACTGCCGTAACAGAACTATCCGTTACTTCATCCAGTTCGCCTGGCTTGTTCACCTACATGGCTTTCTAACAGAATAATATTGAAACTTACGGCGACGTTGATAATGTATATATATATATATATAATCCCCCCCCCCTCCTCCAGCACGTAGGACCTTTATGAAGGGACGTAAGTAAACGTTAAAAAGCACATTCTGTTGACTGGCGAGTTCCGTAACATTTTTTCACCTAGTCCCTTCCACATGAAGGTTGGACCACCTTACACTACAGCAGGGATTCCCAAACTTACCAAAGTCTTGGCACCCTTAGATAATCAGAGTTTTCTCACGGCACCCTCGTTATAACACTATCTGTAGAATACCGTTGTTTTATATGTATGTAAATACTTCATATTTGCACGATTGTGAAGAAAAAATTAAAAAGTATAGCAGTAAAAACATAAACATAAGTAATACATTTCGAATTAAAAAAAATTCAATCAGTTACTTTGATGAAATCATGGTCACTCCAGGATTTCCGCCACCCTGGGGCATCCTGGCATCTGTACGGCTTCCTGGGGGGCAGCAGCACATAGTTTGGGAATCTCTGTAATAATGGGTGTAATACTGCGACAACTCTATAGAAATTTTGATTGATTAATAACTTGTGTAAAGGTACAAAGTCCGTTGTAGCAGTGACTCGAAAAACTAAATCGTCCCTAGTAGCACAACTAGTTCAAAAGACGTGTTTTGATCGCATTTTACACTAAATGTGTTACTAAGGGTAAGGTGTTAGAACCAGCAGAGAAAGATATACACTGTTTACTCATTGTTTGTAAGAATGTTTTTCCCCACAATGAAAATGCTCTATCACCCTTGAAAATCACTCAAGATAAAAATGAGTGATATTAATTCTATTCAATAAAGTTCTTTCACACAATGTAATCGACGACAGTAATAAGCATAGAAAATATTTTTCTTAACACTTCCATTTTAAGTTGTTTAATGCAATTTTCTTGTCTGAAATAATGAAAATTTCTCTACAACAGATTTGCTATATGTTTTTTCTTTCTACTAGCACATTAAATTACCTGGCTTTTAATGTTAAATTAAAAATAAATCTTTAATGGTGTGTAAGGAGTCAAGAGATAATTTTATAGTCTTGTTCACACAAATCATCTTTATACTCACACAAATCATCTTTATACTATTTATTACATTAATTATTCTGAGAGTCGGTAAAGTAACTTCATTCGTCTATAAAATTCCTCATTCGATTAATATTAATTAGGCTTGTGAATTTTATATTTCAGCTTTTAATCAGTTTAAAATGAAGTTTTACATTTATAATGGGAGTTTCGTAATGTGGTGTAAGGTAATATTAAAAAAATGCCAGCGGAATTCGATGATGCGCCCGCGAGTTAATTGAATAATTAAGATATACAGCGTGTCTCAAAAAAAGGTGGTAACACGCTTTAATTATTTATTTATTAGAGATAAGAGGGCAAATGCCAATTGAAAAAATCTTGAAAGTAACGTAGAAAAAAAGGCTTATGTTGAAAAAAATGTCCGCTTGGTAATTTTCAAAAAGTTGCACTTTTTAAATTTGTATACGACCCCCGAACAAAGAAGTTCCAAGTAAGTAAAATGTGCTCCAGACAGTATTGAAAATTTTAAAATTGTATCTTAAAATGTGTCAGAGATATGGAGTTAAATATTTGCTGACTTTAAAAACTTTTCAATGAATCTAGAAGGGGAAAAATGAAGTCGGGACATCGTGTTTCAGCCGCGGTTCAAGAATTACGAAAGAAAATAATTTTTTTGCACTCTATCAATAAACGTGTACATTTAAATTCATATATAGTCCCATATCATCTATGTTTAAAGATACATCCTAGACGTTTTACGATGAAAGCTTGAAATTTTGTATATTCCCTCATTGGTGAATGGGACGCATTCTTAATTGAGAATTTTTTCGTACATCGATCGAATACAATTTAAAATGTGCAACTTTTTAAAAATTAAATTCAGGAATTTTTTCTTAACGTAGGCATTTTTCCTATCTTATACTGAACATTTTTTTCAATTTACATTGGCAACTTATCTCTAATAGATAAAGAATTAAAGCGCGTCCCCCCTTTTTAGGAAATTCTTTTATACGGTGGAAATGGTTCATACTTCATTCAGAGATAGAAAATTAGCGGGCCGCGAGAAAAGATCGGCATGCTGTTAGAGCTGTCACGGTCCAAGAGGGAGCTGACAAAGACACAGAGAGCGACGAGAACAGGTTGAAGAGAATTGAAGATCTCATAGAACGAAAATTAAGATCCGATAGAACGAGAGATGGCCCAAAGAAAGTGAAATGCTGGAAGTGTGGCGTCGAAGGCTATGTACAAAAGCATTGTGGTCGAAAGTCTCATGACCAGCAAGATAACTCTAACAACATGAAAGAGGGAAACTAGGAGGTGGCCATCTCGCGGGGCGGAGGTTGCCAGATAGTCAAAAGCCCCACCTAAAAGTCTTGCAGATTTCATCAGTGAATGGCGGCAGTAATGGACTCTTCGTACTGGGATACGTTAATGGTTCCCCATGCCACATGGTGATTGATACTGGAGCGAACGTAACCATCATAAGGACGGATCTGGCCAAGAAATTAAATTTGAAGATTATCTGGACTCCGCCCTCGCTGACCCTCCAGACTGTAACAGGGGACAAGATCGAAGTGGGCGGAAAGGCGCAAGTGGAAATCACGTTTGGAAATGCCAGATACGACCATGTGGTATATGTCGCCAATATTACAGACTCTTTTATTCTCGGACTCGACTTTTTACAATCGCACAAATTTAACTTGGACTTCAAGAATAATGAGCTTCGTTCAGACTCAGAAGAAATAGCTGCGTTCGATATTAGAAATGAAACTGTTTTGCCTGTTCAGCAAATAATAGCCCAGACTGATATCACTCTACCTCCCAGAACTGATTCAATAATTTCTGGAACAGTAAAAGAAAGCAATAAATTCCGCTTTGGATTAATCGAACACCCAAACAATAGTGATTCCGTCAGAGGAGTACTTGTGGGAGCAACACTTGTGGACTTGTGGAGAACAGAAATTCCAGTTAGAGTAGTGAATGTGACGGACAAGTCGAAGGTGATAAAGAAAAATGAAGTGTTGGCGACATGCACTCCTGTTACCTGCATTAATAAGAACATCAGCCAAACGACAGCCAAATCTTCCGAGTGCCTGACGAAGGAATTAATACAAGACGTGGAGTTAACGGCAGAACAGAGAAGCGCTGCGGAGAAAGTAATAGCTGAATTTGAAGACATCTTCTCCCGAACTTCGGGTGACTTTGGCCGTACGAGCTTAACTCAACAGAGGACAGATACAGGCAGCCATTCTCCCATCAAGCAACATCCTAGGCGGCTGCCGTTTGCTAAGGAAGAAGAGGTGAGCAGACTTTTAGAGGAGATGCAGCGTGATGACGTCATCGAGCCATCGACTAGTCCGTGGGCCTCGCCGATTGTTTTGGTCCGAAAGAAAGATGGTTCCACCCGGTTCTGCGTTGACTATAGACGTCTGAATGACATTACCGAGAAAGACAGCTACCCTCTTCCCAGGAGAGACGACACATTGGACACTTTATCGGGAAATGAATGGTTCTCCACTCTGGATCTCAAGAGTGGCTACTGGGAAGTAGAAATCCATCCCGATGACCGTGAAAAGACTGCGTTCACCACGGGACAAGGAATGTGGCAGTTCAAAGTTATGCCTTTTGGACTCTGCAACACACCTGCTACATTCGAGCGACTAATGGAGACAGTGTTGAGAGGACTTTCCTACGAAGCATGTCTCGTTTATTTGGACGATATCATCATCGTCGGAAGGACTTTCGTAGAGCATCTCGAGAACATTCGAAAGGTACTCCAGAAATTAAAAGAGGCAAACTTGAAACTAAGTCCGTCGAAGTGCAACTTGTTCCGTCGGGAAGTACGTTACCTCGGGCACATAATATCCGCCCACGGAGTCCGAACCGAACCCGAAAAGACGTCCGCAGTCAAGAACTGGAATCGTCCCGAGAATATCCATGACTTAAGAAGTTTTCTCGGTCTGTGTACTTACTATCGAAAATTCGTGAAGGGCTTTTCTCAAATTGCAAGACCTCTTCACAAATTGACCGAGACTGGACAGAAATTTCTATGGACTGAGGAATGTGAGGACAAATTCAACGAACTGAAGACGGCTTTAACATCTTCGCCGATCCTGTCGTATCCTCACACTGGCAAGCCATTTATCCTGGACACAGACGCAAGTAAGGAGAGTGTTGGAGCAGTTTTGTCCCAGGAGGTAGATGGCCAAGAACACGTCATTGCTTACTGGAGCAAATGCCTTTCAAAGGCAGAACGTAACTATTGTGTTACGAGAAAAAAACTTCTTGCTGTCATTAAAGCCGTGGAGCACTTCCACCATTACCTGTACGGCCGAAAGTTCCTGCTCCGAACGGACCATGCCTCTTTAACCGGGCTTCTAAATTTCAAGAATCCAGAGGGCCAAATAGCCAGGTGGATACAGCGATTTCAAAAATATGACATCGAGATACCCCTACTAGCAATTTTGCTCGGTCTACCACCGGCCACACAGCCAGCCGATGACGGCCCGAGCAAAATTGCTAGTAGGGACGTCATCGGAAAGGGTCATCTGATGGAAATGCAGATACTTTGTCGAGAAGGCCCTGCATAGACAGTTGTCGCTATTGCTCCAGGGCAGAGAAAAATTACCATCTGAAACATCCCGTTGTCCGCCAAGTTACATCATCGGCACCATCTCAAGATCCCTGGAGTGACGAAAATGTTCGGGCGGACCAATTACCAGACAGCGACATCAAACCTATTGTGGAATTTATGGAAAAATCCAGCGCTAAGCCCAGTTGGCAAGAAATATCATCTTACAGTCCGGCAACAAAACAGTACTGGGCTTTATGGGATTCGCTTCGCCTGAGGAATGGAGTCCTGTATCGTAAATGGGAGTCGGACGACGGCAAGATGCTCCGATGGCAGTTAGTACTCCCTCGTTCGAGGATTCCGAAGGTTCTAGAAGAACTTCATAATGGCTACACTGGAGGCCATTTTGACGTAATGAAGACCCTGCAGAAAGTTCGCGAGCGCTTCTACTGGGTTAGGGCTCGAGGCGACGTCGAAAAGTGGTGTCAAGCTTTTCGACGTCGCCTCGAGCGTAAAGGCCCGAAGAAAAAGCCGTGGAGGACTACATCGTTATAATATAGGAGTGCCTTTTGAGAGGATTACCCTCGACATCCTGGGACCTCTTCCGCGAACTTCGGATGGCAACAAATACATCCTAGTTGTCATTGACTACTTCTCTAAATGGCCCGAAGTGTTTCTTATTCCCGATGAAGAAGCTACGACCGTAGCAGAGGTACTGGTGCAAGAATGGATTTGCAGATATGGAACCCCTCTGCAACTTCATTCCGACGAAGGAACGAACTTTACCTCTGCAGTCTTTAAAGGACTATGCCAACTTCTCGGAATGGACAAAACCCAGACTACGCCTTTACACCCACAATCCGACGGCATGGTGGAGAGGTTCAATCGCACAATTTTAAACAACCTCTCGCTTCTGGTATCTAGGAATCAAGAGGACTGGGACAAGAAACTGCCCCTCTTCCTGCTGGCCTATAGGAGCGCCGTCCATGAGACTACCGGCTTCACACCTTCCCAGATGCTGTTCGGCAGAGATCTTCGTCTTCCCGCCAATCTAGTGTTCGGCCGCCCTCCAGATGCGCCTTCATCGCCAGAGGAGTACGTGGAAAACCTTCGGGCACGGTTTGAAGATGTGCATCATTTTGCTCATCTGAAGCAGATCAACTTGAACACGGAAAAGATGAAGACTCGCTACGACACGAAGGCTACGGGACACGAGTTCAACGCAGGTAAGTTTGGCTATGGAATGCTACTCGACGGAAAAGCCTGTCTCCCAAGCTGCAATCGCTGTGGGACGGTCCTTGCACAGTCCTAAACCGGCTGAATGACATCATCGTACGGATTCGTAAATCACCAAACTCGAAGCCAAGAGTTGTACATTACGATCGGCTTGCCATCTACCGCGGTTGTAATTAGCTCAGAACATGGTCATAATGGCGTAATTCCTCTTTTCTTTCAACTCTCATTTCTTTCCTGTCTTTCTCTTCTCTTCCTCTTTCGTCAACTTTCTTTCACTTACGCCATGTTTAGTGTACATATTTGTAATATATTGGTTTTTATTAATGTGTATTTGTTTATTACATTGATTACTTATTAGTGTAATTGTTTATTATGTATGTTATTTATTTATTAGAGTGCATTTGCTTACTGTGTTTATTGATTATTTGCTTAAATTATGTTGTTAAGATTTGGTTAAAGGTTGGACACTGTATATTTGTGTGACCTCCTAACTGGGGATTGTACTGCCCGGGACGTGCAGTCCTTGGGAAGGGGGCAATGTTACGAATTTTCGGGGCAACCCGCTGCTCTGTAGCTTAAAATGGTTTAAAATTCGTATTCTACGCTTCAAATAGATAAATTTTGCTTTTTGTTGCATCAAAATCGGCCAATTAGAACCGGAGATATGGAGGTTTCGGTTTGCCATGTTTTTCAATGGAGGTTCTAGAAAACTCGAGAAATATTAGTCCTAGAGCTTAGATCTCTTCACATTTGGGGACTTATTTTTGGCGCCAAATTTGGCGATATTTCGCCAAAAGTCGCCAAGCTTGGCGGCTTTTTGGTCATTTGGCGCGATTTTCCTAATGGGGCCTGGAAGTTGTTTTTCCTGCATTAAAACGCACAATAACCGAACATTACTCTTCTATGACGTAATCAAAATTCACGCTTTATGTAGAACCCTCGAGAAATAGACTTTTCTAGAAACTTCTTGTTACTTCTGCGTCGGCTATTTATAGAAGTGCGCGTCGCCCCGACAGTTCAGTGTTGATCAAGCTTTGAGAGAGTGAATAAGCTTGCTTTGTGAAGGAAGCTGTGTTTCTCTCTGTTTGTGAAGCTTTGAATTTGTGCGTAAATTCTTCATTACAGAGTCTTGAGAGACTGTTAGTGTTATTTCTCGTATATTTTTACTGAATTCTTGCCAGTGAAAGTGTTCTATTTTGTGTGAGAAATACAGCATTTGTGAGAGCTTCTGATCTAAGCGAACTGTTAAAAGCACATTACTGCTAGATTGTGCTTGTGAATTGTGTACAGCTGATTGTTCTACGAAGTTCTAGAAGCAATAAAGTTTGTGTTCCATCCAGACAAGTGACTTTTTACTTGAACTTTTTACACCAACTGGACTTTAGAACGACGAACCCCAGGAGTAGCAGAGTAATTCCGCAACACTATTATAAAAAAATATTATCAAGCAAGAGATATCTGAATTTTCTTGAATATTTTGAGGAAAATTGCCCCCCCCCCCCCGAATGTACGCCTATCTTTGTGATCAAATTGTATTTATGATAATGTACGGTGAAATAAAATTCTCTGCGTTACTGATCAACGCTTCGTGTAATGAAAGTGTTGTGAAATTAGCTAGTGTGTTGTGAATTCTCCTAAAAGCTCTCCACTTGTCATGTCTAAAGGCAATAAGTACGCATGAACTATGTAAGATTGAGCACACTGAAACACTTTGACGGAAAAGATAACACATCTGCGGACCTCATGCATACCGATATATGTGCTGCAAATGCGTGAAAAATTTGCAGTGTGTTCGTTAATTAGTAAGTCAAATGATTCATTCCCCAGACAGCACACAAGCTTAAATCAAGCTTGACAGTTCAATTCATTTTAAGCTTGCAGCAAGCTTGGAGAAGTCATTTGAACTTTCAAGTTTGAATACAACTTGATGACTGCTTGATTTGGAAAGCCACATCCACATAACAAATAATTTATCATCAGTCATTAATGTACTTGACCATAGAATTAAAAAAAAAGATTCTATATTTCCAAATATGGAAATTCTTCAAAATAAAATACAATTATACTACGAAATTGATTTCAAAATCAGTCGTTTGTCTCGATTTTGGCCAGTATTGCCCAACATGAGTGTCGCGATATTGAAAGTTTTAAAACGTGTGCTGCTTTTAAGTTTATATTATGCTTATTTCCCTATTAGTAGAGTCTATAAATCACACATAGCATTTTTAATTTTGATTCATCCCATGGAAAAATAAAAGAAATAGCGGCATCGGCCACTGAACGATCTCGCCAGAAAATGGTGTGACAACCATAATAGTCACTTCAAACTTTATTCATACCTGCGTGAGGCAGATTGGTCGAATGGTTAGGACGTTGGCTTCCAGACACTTAGGTTCCGAGTTCGATCGCGGACGCTTGATGGAAACAGATTAAAATAACTTAAAATTTCAGCATAGACGGGAAAATGCGTGGAAAAATAATATATGTAGGGCGCGTTCGCTGACGGGCGCCCCGTGTATTTAGGAATTTTTTTTTTTTAGGAAAATTTCTTAAGCTTGAAATTAAGCTTGCTATGTCAAGCTTGATTCAAGCTTGCTATGTCAAGATTAATGCAAGCTGGGCAAGAGTAAACTTGAACACTTGATTCAAGCTTGCATTAAGCTTACATTGAAATTTTCAAGGACTTGATAAATTGTTGCAAGTTTGATGCAAGTTTGCTGTGCTGACTGGGTCGCCATTTAATCAGTATTTGACTATTACTTTTATTCCATTACTAGTTATCGATCCACTGGATTTGAGAATATTTGAACTTTTATAGTTAATGAAATGAAATTATAAAGCGTATAAAAACGGTCACATTTTTGAAGCCCCAATCTCAGAAGACAAATGAGTGCCTCTGACAATGCGCTTTTTCTCTCCTCTCTCTCCAGAAATGGGTTAAATTTAGTGATTTATTTTTCTTTTTAAATAAAATGCTACCACCATCAACATCTTAACTTGGATGCTTTAAAAGTTTTTCAAAATGCTGGAAAATAAATAAACGGGTTTAAATAAGCCTGCCCCCCGCTTCCCGTCACTCCCCGAAGAATGTTTTCTTAGTAATATAAATAAATAATGTATCTGAATAGAAGAATAATGAATCGCAATGTAAGGAAAAACCATACATTTTATGATTTACTATGCCATTCAGATAAACTACACAGGCATTCCTATGAAAATATGGCAGCAGTGTATTTATGATGCTTCCGTGGCAAAAATACGGTTTCCGTTGGTCGAAAATTTGCTTATTTATCTTTAAAATTCCAAATTTGCCTGACACATGATTTGTTTTCCCGTGCGTGTAAGAGAATATATTTTTTTTTTTTTTTTGCGTGTGATGTATATAACAATAAAGAGTAACTGTTTTTAAAGATTAGAAAATTACAGGTAAAAATATATGAAAGAACTCATGATGCGTACTTATAAGAAAATTACTAGCAAGGACTCTTGAAAGTCTATTATTCTAGAATTTAATGTACATTAATGAAATATAATAACGAAAATTCGCATTTTTTATTCTTGAAAAGAAACGTTCAGGCTTTCTCTTCTCTTGAAACTGTTGCGGAATTTATCAATGTACTTTTACGTATCACTGATTACGTCTTCTTTTCCAATAACAGGGAGTTTGTGCATACCGTTTCTTCCTACGCTAACGCTAACGCTATCCGCTATACGGAATATTTTGACCAACCACGTTTCGGATTTTATGCGTGCGCATGCGCTTTATTGCCCAATGTCATTTAACGTTAGCGTTACCGTGAGTGAAACCCGGCCTGCACAAACTCCCTAACGTCTACAACGAATCAGCTCAAAATCAAACCAGCCACTTTATTCTTTTGTAAAACTCTAAATTAGGTATATTCTATTGTAATAAATTCTTATTCTTTTACCAAAAACAATTAATTCTCGCTCTTCTTTTGCATGCAGACGATATTTTGATTAAAAAATAATCATTCAAGATTATTCAATCATTTTTACGAGTGGCATTTTTATCTATTGCTTAGATTCAACATCCTAGATCACTTTATGTAGACAAAAATCGGCAAGCTTGGTATCATTGATGCTTTTTTTTTTTGAGTTTTTATTTAACATCTTCTAAAGTAATTCAAATTTCGAAATTTAGATCAGTTGAATGAAAACCCTGAAATTTGCCTGCTTGTTTTTTCATACCTATCACGTTTTCAATAATGCGGTTCATGTTTGAATGCGGTCTGGTTCTTGAGTAAACTGATTTCTGAAAAAGTAAATCCTTTCTGATTCCTGAGTCAATGAAAGCAATTTTTAAAGTAACCCTATTACACGAAACAAGGCTGAATTTATTTATTTATTTTTTACTATTATATTTATTTATTTTTAGTATTATTTGCGTAGGAACGTATTTCTACTTTAAAAGAGAAGAATAAAAACTAATGCTCGCAAACATTATGAAGTCTTGTGATTGATTCACAATGAATAAGTTAAAACTTGGCGATTGTGAAGGCTTTACAGGAAATAGTTAAAACCGAATGTAATTTAAGAAAAAAAAGACGAATCAAGTTATTAATACATTGATTAATAAACACTTCTTGACACATATTCACATATTCTACAGTGGAATAACAAAATCACTAATTCCATATGTCCGTGTGTTACATAAGAGGGGAAATGTATCCCTTCTTTAATGCCCTTATTCAAAACACTTGATATCTGAATGTCTTTCTCGTACACATACTCGAAAGAAAAAAAAAGAAAAAGAAATGAAACATGTTAAGTATTTTTATGACGAACATAGATCATATTTTATTCTTATCTGGTATTTCATACTGAGCTATTTGATTCTTAATACCACAATTAAGTGATTGAAACACTTATAACTCATAGTGTACCCAGGCAGGACAGCATTGTTTCATATTCATGTTCAGGAAACATTTCTCAACGTTATTAAACAGTCTGAGAACTTGTTTTGCTGCCTCGGTATGTCTTGGTCTTAGCCAGGATCTAACATCCCAATCTCCAGCTAACTTTTGCAGACATATCAAGAACCATCTCCAATACAATAATACTAAAAATGGAGTGTATAGCAATAATAGTTCTCTTACAAGAACACACACGAAAGAATTTCAATACTCTATAGTCTATGGACGCGTGAAAAAAAAAATGCTCTGAATATTGATACCGCTCGGAAGCTTCTATAATACCCTAATAAAATTAAATTTTCTCAATTTTCCAAACTCAAATTGAGCTAAATTTTGCTTATTAATGTTTGTTTGCATAATAACAATACAATATTATTTAAAAATGAATTATATATGAGTTTTAAACACTATTTTAGTGGTATATATTAATTCTGTATCCCGTATCTTGGGTGAGGTATGTAACAGCTAATATGATTCCAATGGCTAATCATTACGAAATTTAAAATAGTGTTTAGACTTTTTTTTAACATGTAACTATTTTGTAATACAAATGTATTAATTGTTTCAAAATCCTAGTAGCCTCACTTAATTTAATCTCATTAATCTGAAATCTGTCTCTTAAAAATGCTATGGTGGCGTTAACAATGAAAACTCAAGCAAACAAAAAACAGACGCTTCAACAAAATACGTTATGAATCCATTGTTACCATTTCACTGTTACAACCAAGCCAACTTCGCATTGTTTCCCAACAGTTCATTTTGTGATATCTTGAAAGTTAACTTCGAAGCTTGATTTGTCATTCTAATTCTTTTGATATGCGTTAATTTCTTGCTGATTTCGTCTAACAGAATTGAGAATCCGTGGCTTTGCAATGGGCCCGTGGAAAAAGTTTCTCGCAGCTGCGTAAGTTATTTCCGTATACAAGCAGTCCCAACAATTTTGTTAGGTGTAGTTCAGGGATGGCAAATGGGATTTTATCAAAGTGCCAATACTTATGCAAACTGAAATGTAAAATTTTCCTCGTGCTACTACCTTATGGTTTTATACATCTATAATCTATATACTTTTTATTTGTAATAAATAATGAACAAAACATAGAGATAGAATACAATATTTATTCAAGCATCAGGAAAATAATTAAAATTTAAAACTACTCATATTTAAAGTAAAATTTTATGATTAGCAAAAAGTTTTTCCTGCATGTTACTTGCAAGATTTTAGATATGAGGCTCGTAGGTTATCGATTTCAAGGCAATACATGCCGCTGTCACGATCCTCTGTCAGTCTGTGTCTAAATTTGGTCAGAAGTCGATTTTTAACATCAAAATTGACTCAAATCAGGTTTGTAATATACCACTTGATATATTTTATTTTACTAATTATATTGCATTAAAGTCGTGCTAAAACTTAATCCGTAATTTTTATATTGAATATAATTTTGACTATGAAATATAATGCCGCTATCATCTATAATTTTCGCTAAGAAGTAATTTTGTATTCAAGATGTCACTCCTCTAATAGAAGAACGCTATCATCTATAATTTTCGAAAACTTGAATACAAAATTATATTTGAAAGAAGTGATTTATTGCTAAATGAAATAATTTAAAATATTGTTATTATATTTTCATAATTTTTTAAAATCATGAAAAGCATATTCTCCGAAATATTTTATTTGATAGTTATTCATTTTTTCTCTTCTTTCCACATTTTGGCGTGCCAAACTTGTCAAGCATCTCACGTAATGGCCATCCCTTGTATAATGAGATGAAATTCATATTGCAACAAACATTTGGGTCAGTTGAGAAAATGCAGCAGTTTCAGTTTTTTGTGACGCTTTGGAGAGTTTTAGAATTTTCGACGACTTTGAAAGAGGCTATGATTGCTTGAAAAATATACTATCATCGCCAATTTCTTTGCTTCGAACAGCAAGAACTGGCTTCATTAATGTCGAGGAAATTTTCAAAAGTTGCCAAGAGATGGTCAGTATTAAAAAAGCTGCATATTGAAAATCTCCAAATCGTGTTGTATTGCACTTTTGAAAGGTTAAAAAAAATGCTCAGTTTGTCTCTTCTGTTGAAACTATTGCAGGATATATATTAACGTAGGATTACTTATCGCGAAGTTAGTTGTAAGGCAACTGTTGAAAAATGGTAAATATAACAAATACTCTTAATTTAATACATGCAAAGGGTTTATTAACAGTTTATACTCTGCTTCAATATATGTTACCCTAACAAAAGTATCGGAAATTAAGACCACTAGCTGAGGTTAAATCTTGCACCTTATGAAGGATGTCTCAACATGATCTCACTTTCTAAGTCAGTTTTCTTGTGGTGATCACATAGCAGTTTATCATTTTTGTTCTGCTATATCAATGTTAACAATATGTAAATATTCAAGATGTCACCCAAAAGTTGAGCTTCTGCAAATAGAATTGAGAAGGGCATACATAAGACAATGTGTATCACACACAACTTCTGTGCTTCTAATTTATATCAAAATAAAAGCATCCGTGCTTTTTAAATGAATAATGCATGTTCTAAAACAAATAAAAATATGAGGTCACCTTTTTTTTAAAGTACATTTAATGTTACAGGTCATTTTAAGTGACCTGTCTTTTACAGCAAGTTTAAAGTGTTCCGCTCTCTCTCAATATTTTCTTGTTCGCAAGTTTGTAATATCAAAACTGTGCAACGTGTGGAGAGGGGTGGATTCTGGAATTTAATTGCGATTCCTTTTATGTTTTTTCAGTGCCTGCTGCTTTCGTAAAACAAATGAAGAACACTGTGACTACTGTGCTTTTCCTGATGAAAATATGCTGAATCGCATAAGTACTGTCAACGCGTGAGTATTAGTACAAATTTTATTAATTTTAAGGGCAATGCCAGATACTGAAAAATTCCTTTCGATCCGTTCAACCCAGATCCCGTCTACTCAGTTATTCTTAACCTGTAGATCACGCATTCCCTTTCCGTGCGAGGAGTGATATGAATAAATTTGGAACACGAACATACCGGAAAGGAAATACTAAATTCTCGGCAAATTTGAAGTTTTGCTATTAAAGTCTTGATTTAGTTCTAGTGTCAAAATACTCAAGATAGATACCTATTGTATACATTGTTATTGTATGAATTACAATGAGAAAGAATCAAGATTATGATTGAAAATTGGGTCGCAAATGCTGAAAAGTTGAGAAACAATGCCCTACTTTACGTTTTCTAGTCAAAATTATTACTTCTCCCAATTAACAGAAGAGTTAAAATTATTACTATTACCAAGTGGAGTTAAGTTTCCCTGGGTGCATGTTTGTTTTCAATAAACCATAATTTTTAAGAATTGGAACACTGAAAGCATACAAAAAGTGATATCATCAAATAAAATCTGTGTGTATGGTTACATCATTATGGGTAAAATAATTATATGGTAATTATTATTTGTCAAATAATTACCAAAGAGAGAGAGAGAGAGTGGTAAGTGGCTGTTCGACCTATACGTGTATGCCGAGAAGAAGAGATTCTTGCACCAACATTATTTAAGTCTCAAATTAAAAAGAACTACAAATAGAATAGACAGCACAGATCGAAATAAATCTTGGCAGCCACGGAAAATTCCATGAGATTAGGCAAATAACTGCGAATATCAACAGTTACGAGAGCAAGTGTAACTGCCAGTATTTAAAACTTTATTGTTGGAGTTTTTCTTTTGATCTCATCTGTATTTTAAGGTTACGTCTGAAATTGAGAAAAGTGAAGCCTTGTACATTCTTCTTTTCATTGCATTATTGATTCAATTATTAAAGCGAAAAAACTGCAACTGAATTTACCATAATTACAAAAATTTATGATTTTGATGTGAGCCGAATATATTTTACTACCAGCTTATAAAAGATGACAGCATTTTTTGCTGCCAGCTTCAAAATCTTCTTTCGAGCCATGGTACACAGTACCCTTGACAGTGTCCATTTTTCTGTAAATGTTAATAGAACATGTTTATTTCGTTTCCACTAAAATAGGACAATTCAATTAACACTCACTTCGATTTTCTGCATGTGTAAGGAGTGAAATTATTAGTAAATTTTCTGTTGTGCGCGTGCCCTTATAAAAAGGCAGGGTGTCTTTCGCTAAATTGTTTAAATGAGATGCGTTATTGTATAAACGTCAAAGTTATATTTAAATTAAGTGAAAATCCAGTATATATATATATATATATATATATATATATATATATATATACGGATGCTTTAGATTATAATCGGAATCAAACTTATTAACAAACCATAGATGCTTTAAAGACAATGTTTCGTTACAACAACATCGTCTTTACGCATATTACGACTGACCACCACGAAAAAAAAAAAAAAAAAAAAAAAAAACCTCCAACAACTTTCTTTTCAAGTTCGACACAAAAATAAATATTTTATTTAATTTTTAAGCATACTTAAAGTACTTTTTTTCCCGTTTCCTAGATTTCGTCCGTGCTTTTTGCAGCTGGAAAACGAACTTACAAAAACTTTGAAAGAAGGTATCGAAAAGGAACCTGTTAAATATATGGTTGCTTACTATGCACTTCTTCAAGTAAAGAAGGAACTTAAAAACAATTTTGAAAAAGTTTTGTCTAATGAAATTGAATGCTTGGATATCTTCTTGTTAAAAATGGACGGAATTTCTGCGTGGAATACTCTGGATAAAAAGACTAAAAAAGTACTCGTAAGGTGGATAAATTATGCAAATATGATAACGAAAGCCATTTTTCAACTTCAAAAGGAGCTGTAAGTATAGAGGTGCACTGAGCGCTATAAATATGTTTTCTGACACTATGATGCTTTAAGGTGCCTGCTTACCTTTAAGATGCAAATTATGATCAAAATCCAAGTATTAAGTCTTATCCTCAGTATTAAGTATGGTTGCCTTAGATTACGATATCAGGTATTATTTTGCTGGTGTCTTCCTTATAACTTGAGTAACAGGAATTTTAATTTGAGTCATCTCATTTGAAAATCCTAGTGTTTACGAATAGATACTGCTTTTTCTCATAGTTGCTTTTTGAAGATTAGGGTCTATCGGAAAACATTCTAACTCAAAAAATAATTATTGTAGTTATAAAACTTTGGTAAAGTAATCTAAAAGAGATGGTATCGAGCAGAGGTTCCCACACTGAGGGCCGCGGCACCCTGGGGTGCCGCGAGCGTGTGCTAGCTGTGCCGTGGAGATAATATAGAAAAGTCTAACTTTTGGTGGAGTATAATCAAAAAAATTCTTCTAAACCGGTATCCCTCACAAAAGTTAGCCAAGCCGATGACCAGAGGGCGAAAACAAGAATATTTCAGTCAGGTTCGTGAGATTTCAGTGTCCAGTCGCCTCTCTTTTACATTAACTTCCTGAGATGGGAGGGGGGCTAATTTTTATATCTTTTTCCCAAGAGAGTACTTTCTTGATAGTTAGCTCTATAAACAAGAAAGAAACAATAAAAAAATCATCCAAACTGTTTCATTCCTACCTTCATATTCATATTTCTTCAAAGGTAACCTGCAGTGAAATTTTATAGCCTGAAAGAAAATGGTGCCACTCAATGTTTTTAGCCTGACAAGGGTGACAGGGCAAAAAAAGTTTGGGTATTATGGAGATATGTTTCACCATGATTTCGTTTCATTGAGCAGATTATGCACCAGATAATAGTTTAACGTTTCTCGATAAAAGGTTGCACCTAATCTAGTGTAATTTTATAGTGAAATATTAACCACTTTAATTAACAGTGTAGCCAGAAAAATAAAAGTATTTAAAAATGCACACTTTTGGATAAATAAAAACTAAGGAAGTTCTCTTCTGGAGGATTAACTACGCAAATATATAATAACTGAAGCAATTCATCAACTTCAAATGGATTCATAATTAAAAATACTTGCATGAAACGCTACTAATATATTAAGCCTTTCACTGACTGACACAACAGACATAAACATTTTAACAGATAAGTTATTTTAAAAACTCTTAATCAAATAATCGTTAATGTCAAAAATTACCCACGATATCCTCCTAAAGTCGCTGAAGTCACTATCAGCACTCTTTCGAAAATTAATATAAATCAGATATTTCACAAGGAATTTTTTTAGAGTTTAACACAGCAATAAAAAAAGAAATCTTGCCCTTTCAGCGTTTAAACTGTGTTCATTTTGTACATTAGTTCCGTTGCTTCGAAACGTCTATTACCCATATGCTTATTTTATATTCATTTAAATCTTAAAAAAAGGACACTTTTATTTTCTTTTTAATCTTTGAAGAGCATTACAATGAATAAAAATTTTTATTAAAGGCGTGGATAAAATTGAACAACTGTTCATTTCGAAGCATCTGATTTCTATTTAACAATTATTTTAAATTTCGGATTATAACTCTTAAAAAAAATTAATTTATAAATCTTCCGTAAGTTGTTTAAGTGCATATGTTTACGTTGTATTTTTGCCTTTAGTGCATTATGACTCCAAATCATCTTCAAAATTCATTTTGCTGAAAACTTGTGCTGAAGTCAGGCATTTCTGTGTTTTCTGAATTCCTTCTTCTTTTAAAGCAATGATTTATTCATTATATTGCAAAGTAAGCAAAATGTAGTAGCATCTCAGACAATGTAAATTTGAGTAAGGTTTTTAAAAGGGCATCGACATGGAGATTAAATTTGAATATTTTATTAATAATTGACAATAAAAACTTGACATTTACGAAATTTGTACATTTTAAAACTGTATAAACATTCCAAAATTAAAATAAATAAATAAATAAAACTTTACATTTGCCATTTGGGTGTTTATGTACTGATATTTTTTCCCCTGATTTTCGAGATGATGTTTAAAAAAAAAAAAAAAAAAGCAAACGACAAATCAAATTTTCATTATTTTTCTTTTTAATGCGAAATACATTTCACATTCAATAATTAAAATACTAAACTGCTGACATTCAAATTCGTGCAAATACAATATAAATTACCCTCAAACACAAAAATACTTCAAATACAAATGTCAGACGCATCATTATACAAAAATGTTAAAAACGTTTGTTTTCTTTTATAGGTGTGCAGAATATCCAAACTTTAGTTTTTTGCTGCGACTGTTCCTAACTTATGAAACTGAATAGAATCTTTTACTTCATAAGAAACTGACAATGGAAATACCTGAACAAGCTAATAACTACACTTTGACAACACTATGGAGTGAGTGCCACAACAGCTCTCACATTGACAATACTTACCGAAGCCGATGTCTAGAATGATGTTACTGTGAGAGACGGACAATGTAGGCCATGATGGAAACTTTCCCGAGGCCGATGTCTCGAATTCTGTTATGAGAGACAAACAATTTATGAAGTGACAATTTATCCGAGGTCGATGTGTCGAATGTTGTTCTGATTGGAGACGGACAATGTAGGCCATAACGACAGTTTACCCTAGGCCGATGTCTCGAATCTTGTTATGATCAGAGACGGACAATGTAGGCCAACGAAAACTCACCCGAGGTCAATGTCTCGAATTTTGTTATGAGAGGCGGACAATGTAGGCCGAAGTGAGAATTTAACCGAGGCCGATGTCTCGAATGTTGTTATGATTGGAGACGGACAATGTAGGCCATAACGACAACTTACCCGAGGTCAAAGTCTTGAATTTTGTTAAGAGACGGACCAGCAACGATATATTCGATGCCGATGTCTCGAATCATCTTATGATTGGAGACGGACAATATAGGTCACAAAGACAACTTTCCCAAGGCCGATGTCTCACATTCTAATACGAGAGACGGACAATGTAGGCCAAAGTGACAATTTACCCGAGGCCGATGTCTCGAATGTTGTTATGATTAGAGACGGACAATGTAGGCCATAACGACAGTTTACCCTAGGCCGATGTCTCGAATCTTGTTATGATCAGAGACGGACAATGTAGGCCAACGACAACTCACCCGAGGTCCATGTCTCGAATTTTGTTATGAGAGGCGGACAATGTAGGCCGAAGTGAGAATTTACCCGAGGCCTATATCTTGAATGTTGTTATGATTGGAGACGGACAATTAAGTCATAACGACAACTTACCCGAAGTCAACGCCTTGAATTTTGTTAAGAGACGGACCAGCAACGATATACCCGATGACGATGTCTTGCATGTTACGATGAGAGACGGAAAATTAAAGGCCGCATCGAAAATATACCCGAGGGCGATGTCTCAAATCACGCTACGACGCGAGACGGACAATGTAGGCCATAGCAATAGATTATCCAATGCCGATGTCTCGAATTTTGTTGTGAGTGAGACAATGAAATTCGGCACCGACAAAACATAAATGCTGAAATTTCGAATCTTGCTAAGAGAGAAGAGACAAACAATGGAGACCCAAAGCTACAACTTAAGAGCAACTGGATTACGTACGACATTTCATTAAGAATAGTTTATTTAGATTTAACATAAAACAAACACTTTCTGTCACGGCCATTTTATAAACGCACGTCTTATATATTCTATGCCTTTTTTAGCAGATTCAGCTCATTTTCATCTTACCTGTATTTTCTATTATTTTTTGTTACTATTATTTTAAAATTCAGATACGATAAATGTATTAAGAAACAAAAGAATTATGACATTTTTCTGTAAACTAATTTATATTTATTGCTTGAAAAGATACAAAAATAGAAAGTGAATGAATTATCTTAAAGACGTAGCCAGGGGATGGGCCGCATGGGTATGGGCATTTTTTGAAATTTTAATATTTGATAATTAATTAATGTTGAAATTTTAATTTTTGTAAATTATTAATCAAGTTTTTTTTTTTTCCTGTGAAAGATCTTTTCTACCCTTCGCTATTTTTTCTTCTTGCTACGTCCCTGATTTATCTGAAATTTAAAATTGGAGAGTTATTTCAGTGTTTGAGGTCTTTGAAAAATACTTTAAGATCAGTAAAAAGCGATTGAAGTCTACTAAAACCTTTAATAATACCATAGTTCAAAATAGGTCACTTAAACTGACAGCTATTCATACTACGCATTCTTTTAATTCAATTTGCATCTGAAACGATTTAGAAAATATGAAATGCTATTGAAGCTCATAAGCTTGATTTAAATCAAATAAATAAGTAAATGTGATAGGGAATTATTCTTGACAAATTCACTTAAAATATTGCAAAAAAAAAAAAAAAAAAAAAAAAAAATGACCAGTGTAAATCATGCCAGTGATTTACGCATTTACGTTTCAAATAGTCTCTTTATATAAAAGAAGATTCTGACTGACTGATTTTTCAAAGCCCGTACAAATCTTTTGAAGATACAAACATAGAATTTTGGGGTCTTATTTTTGTGCGAAAGATGTAATTTAAGAAGAGATTTTTAAATATTAGCATCCAAACGACACACACTGGTGGATTTCAAATATTCGAGGTCAAAATTCCAATATACGAAGTCAGCCATGGCAGTCAAGTTACTTATTTTTTCGATTCTTATTGGTTTCTTGAATCCAATAACAGCCTGTATAATATTTGAATCGAAAATTTTAACGGTCAACCACTATTGAAAAGTTTGTCGCCTCCTAAATAACAAATGATTATTGTTTAAATTTGAAGTTAATAAAAAGAAAGGTTCTTTTGTTTTACAAGTGTTTTGTGTAACTTTTTTAATGGATTGTGAACCCGGGTATATATTTGTGTGTTTAAAATAAAGTCATTATTTTCTTTAGTTTTTTTTATTATTGCAAAAATCAAAGGAAAACAAATGTTAGAGTAAAATTTAATGGAATGATTGACGTTATTGAGCTATAAAAATTTATAAATTCATTAGAATCAGGCTATAAAGATTATAATAAAGTTCCTCATCGTAGCGTAACGTTTGTATTAATTGTAGTTGCTAATATTTTCTACTCTCGCCATTAATAGATAATTAATAACAAAAATTAAAAACACTAAAATATTTTTAATTTTTTTTTTTTTTTTTGGGGGGGGGGGTTATCTTTTGAGAATGTCGTCATATGTCGTGGGAAATTAACTGAAAATTATAGAGACTGTAATTAGAAAGATAATTATAAAAAAAAAATTGAAAATCTTGTCGGCAAAGTAAAAATTTTTTGGGTGTTGAGGATGATTTAACAGATGACATTTTATATGCTTTTAGTATATGCCAATCATTTTTTCCTCCGATTTTTTTAGCTTTTTAAATGTTTAAATCCATCTATAGGTTTTGACCCAAAACTTAAAAAATCCGCCTGTGTGCGGCGTGGCGGGTCAAAACTTTTTTTTTTCACATTTGCCTTGATATTTCGAAGGAAAACAAGCTAGCTACAAATTTATTGCTTTTAAATATATCGAATACAAATACGTAAACATCAGTTTAAAATGCATTTGAAACCAAACAGGCGTGAGGGTTCAAAACGATATTTTTGTTCAGTCATTCATATCTTAACGGAAAGAAAGAGATAACCTTAAAGAATACGTATGTAAAGAAAACCTAAAAATCATTTTCAGTTTTTTTTTTAATTCTTCCCCGTTGACAAGAGAAATGCTTTATATACTATATATATATATATATATATATATATATATATATATATATATATATATATATATATATATATATATATAATCTTAAGTTAGAAAAATGTTTATTGATGACATCCTTGCTTTCAAATGTAATGTGAACGAGAAATCAGTGCCTACGCGTAGTTATGGCAGTTGAAAAGACAAAGGGTTACCATTCCCATTTAATCAATCCAACGCTAACATCGGTGACATGGTGAAAGCAGTTGCTTTAAACTTAAACTCAAAGTTTGCATTGGAGGTAAGACGTCAACGTTGGTGATCCTACTTTTGGTGGTAATGATGCTCCATATCTGATGATCTGGTTTTTTTTTAAGTTATAAAGGGCATCTGATGGCGAAATTTTGGAGGGTGCCACTACAGGGTATCGAGTATTTCAAAGAAGATTCAATTTACTCGAAACACACTAGATTCACTCAGAAAGAGATTCATTCCAGGACAAACGGACTGACTGCAGAAGGCGGCTGTTTGTTAAATATACAACGTGACAGACGAATTTCTAGTTCAAACTATCCATAATATTATAGATATCATATAGTCCATTCACAGATACAAATATAATTGTAGTTTTTAATAAAGAAGCATATTCAATTTGTTAATTTTTAAATTTATATTAAATCACTCACTGAGTATTTTCATGAGAATACTGGTGGAAATTATAATTATTCACACATAAAATATTTCACAAAATTTAAAGCCATGACTTTAGAAGTGTTCATAGAATGCATTTTTTGTTATGTGACTGGCATCTATCATCTAAAATTCTCTCTCATGTTCTCCCACCAAGACGGTTAAAAGATTCGAAAAAAATGACTGCATAGCTAATATTTTCTACAAAATTTTGTCACACTTTCAATCATAATAAAAGGCTGCAAATTTAAACATTTTAAAGAAAGACTCAAAACTGTCAAAATCGGGATGAACTTAAAAAATACTCCATATATCCATTAACAGTGACTATTCATGCATTTACTAGAATAGTTAGGCATACTTCAGGTACTTACTGAAAGAATTGCTACTTTGTTCATGGACTAAAAAATGCAGATGTAAGATATTGAAAATTTTCGTTACTATTAAGTTTCTTTTTATTACTATAATTATATTTATTTTTATGTTTTGAAAAGAGTAAATATAAGAAGTTTTTTGTAAGAGAAAACTTAAAGTACTGCTTTCATTTTGAAATTTTGGTAAGATTAACCGTCCAGATAACATATCATCAATCACCGGCCTTATCCGAGATGGTGGTTTGTAAAATTATTGTATAGGGCTAAATGGGGTTTAAAAATATAATAGAATTCATATATTCTTATGTTAAGAATAATATTGTAATGTTAACTAAAATACATTCGTATGAAAGATTTGAGCTGAAATGGAAATCGAGAAGTTAGAGAAAAATTGATTTCGTATTGTTCATTACGACAGATTTAAAGCGGGACGAATATTCTTCAGATGCGTCTCTTCTGTCTAGGAATCAAAATGAGATTAATCGATAAATTTACCTCTCTTTTATTTATTTTTTTACATGCCCACACACTAATGGTGTATTAAAATTCTTATAAGAGCTCCAGATTTATGCTATACATACTATATTTAGCATACTGTCATCGGTTATTGATATGTCTAGATTGATCGTGCCTGAAATAGATGAATGTCCCTGAATTGCCGCAAAACATCACGAATTGGAATTATTTTCTGTATTCCTGTAGAAAAACCATGCATTTTACTTAAAAGTTCACATTTTTTAGGTGGGAAGGGTGGGGGGACTTTTTGAAATCCTTAACTACATCTCTGCGCAATATGAAACGAGCTTCTGATCCGAAATTACGACCTTCTCTCTAATCTTATTCATGAGAATTGTGTGGCAGATCGAAATTCCTCAACGCACACAACACCTCGGCAATTGAAGACCGAGAAAATGGGTACCTTTTGCTCGATTGGATTGCGCTGTAACTACCAGGTGGATTTCGCACGATTTAAACCATGTTCCCACCTCACACTCCCTTTATAAATGACCTGGACTACGAACACGCATTCTATGCAAGGAGACTTCTCGCCTTCAGCGACTGATGCCGCCAGAACCGACCTCATCCATCTCTCGCTCATCCGAAGTCCACAACGCGTGGTGGCAACTTCTCAAAGAGTTCAGGACGCGTGGTAGCAACTCCGCAAAGTCCACAACGCGTGGCAGCGAATCTCGGTTACTGAAAACCGGCCAAATGAGTACCTTTTGGCTCGTTCAGAAAGCGCCTCACTCTACCACGCGGATTTTGCGGGATCACATCTGGCTCTCGCCGCACACTTCTCTTCAATAGCATTTGTTTACCTGTATTTGTTCTTTTTTAAAGAACAGTATAAAAGACTTGAATTCTTTTACACGAAAAAGATATTTCATATTGTAAATGTCAGAGCCAACTATCGGTAACTTTTAGAACAAAATAAATATATAAACATCTAAGTAAATAAATGTCACAAAAACATTTGCCTCTAATTTTTTTCTTCTGAACCACACTTTTTAAAATCATTGTTCTTTTTTAATGGATTTTTAAAGTTTTCAAGGACTTCTGGTTCAACTGGTATTACTGTAACATTACCACAGGTAATAAATTTGTACACCTTGTCCTGTGTATGAGTGTGTCACAAAGCTTCTAATACAGATAAAGTTTCGCATTGCCATCATGTTTTAAGGATTAAGGCTGACAAACCACACGTTGCGCAAATGCCGAAACGATTGTTAGGTAATAAATTATGTTATATATCGTGTATTTTTATGTGGCAAACTTTATTCGCTACCTTTCTTATACGGTGTGCTGAAAATTCACTCATAGGGGGGGGGAGCATTCTTTTTCCATGAAGTCTTCAGTTTTTCGGCAACTCGCAGGGTGGTGCTTCCACCCCTTGCTGTTTCATAATTCTGTTAGTGCTAACAAAAGGTGAGCCTGACATTGATGTATGACTGCTATCTCATCGATTCTTTCTCAGAAAGAATTTCAATAAAAGTGTATCTTTGCGTATAAAAGTGTTTGATGTGTTCTTGCTTCTGAAGGTTGGATGACGTTAGCTCGTTCAAAGATGAAAATTAGGAAAAGTTTGAACGCTTCACTCATGTTTTTCTGTGCTAATTGATAAAGGAGAGGGGAAGAAATAAAACAAAGGAAATTAATTACATAGGTAAAATACCTATGTAATTAAATATGTTTACTATCTAGGGAATGTAAAATGGTAAACGGGAAATTTTCCTTACATGAATGAAACGTTTGATGTTATCCTATGAGATGTTGGATAAAAACCCATAAATAAAACACTGATGATTCGCATTTTTATCACTCCAATAAAATTTAGAAGTGTGTATTACTTGGGTTTGTCCACTAGTTGGATTGAAGAATTATACCGTGACAAAGGGATTCCATAAATTACCTTTATAATTTTGAATGTTTTCCAACATAGTCGAAAAGTGTTTTTGTTTTCGGTGTGCCTGCGTCTGTCTTTCCGTCCATGCTCTAACTGTCATAATATGCATCGATTGTTACGAAATTTATATATTGTTACGAATTTTCGGGGCAACCCGCTGCTCTGTGGCTTAAAATGGTTTAAAATTCGTATTCTACCCTTCAAATAGATAAATTTTGCTTTTTGTTGCATCAAAATTGGCCAATTAGAACCGGAGATATGGAGGTTTCGGTTTGCCATTGTTTTTCAATGGAGGTTCTAGAAAACTCGAGAAATATTAGTCCTGGATCTCTTCACATTTGGGGACTTATCTTTGGCGCCAAATTTGGCGATATTTCGCCAAAAGTCGCCAAGCTAGGCGACTTTTTGGTCATTTGGCGCGATTTTCCCAATGGGGCCTGGAAGTTGTTTTTCCTGCATTAAAACGCATAATAACCTAACATTTCTCTTCTATGACGTAATCAAAATTCACGCTTTATGAAGAACCCTCGAGAAATTGACTTTTCTGGAAACCTCTTGTACCTCCTGCGTCGGCTATTTATAGAAGCGCGCGTCGCCCCGACAGTTCAGTGTTGATCAAGCTTTGAGAGAGTGAATACGCTTGCTTTGTGAAGGAAGCTGTGTTTCGCGCTGTTTGTGAAGCTTTGAATTTAAGTGCTGTGTGTAAATTCTTCATCGCTGAGTCTTGAGAGACTGTTAGTGTTATTTCTCGTATATTTTCACTGAATTCTTGCCAGTGAAAGTGTTCTATTTTGTGTGAGAAATACAGCATTTGTGAGAGCTTCTGATCTAAGCGAACTGTTAAAAGCACATTACTGCTTGATTGTGCTTGTGAATTGTGTACAGCTGATTGTTCTACGAAGTTCTAGAAGCAATAAAGTTTGTGTTCCATCCTGACAAGTGACTTTTTACTTGAACTTTTTACACCAACTGGACTTTAGAACGACGAACCCCAGGAGTAGCAGAGTAATTCCGCAACAATTGGTGTCAGAATCGGGGTTCTAAAGAAGGACTTTAATTTTCCAGTTTATGGTTTTGACTAGACAAAAAATGGAAGAACAACTTCAAAAGCTCATGAATATGATGCAGGAGATGAAAGCTGGACAAGACGAGATGAAAGTCGGACAAGACGAGATGAAAGCCGGACAAGAACAGATGAAGGCGGATTTAGAAAAGAAAATTGAAGCCGGACAAGAACAGATGAAGACGGATTTAGAAAAGAAAATTGAAGCCGGACAAGAACAGATGAAAGCGGATTTAGAGAAGAAAATTGAAGCCGGACAAGAAGGAATGATATTGGGATTGGAGAAAATGGAGACTGCTTTGGGAAAATTAGAGAAATTTGCTTTGGGAAAATTAGAGGAGTGTGCAGGAAAATCAAGAGATAATGGAGAAAAGAATGTCGCTCATAGAAGAAACCCAAACGAAATATGAACAAAGAATTGAAGGAAAAATAGAAGAAAATGTTAAAGAATTGCAGCTATTTGCAGAATGCGGGAAGAATTCAAGAATAAAATTGAGGAGAAACTAGACTGGAAAGAAAATATAGTTTCGAAAATACATGAAGAATGTGAAGCTAAAATGGAAGAAAAATTGGACTCTCTCGTCAAGCTGGGAAAGTTACCGGAAAACATCAGACTGTCGTCACGCCGCCCAGCAGTGAAACTTACCACTTACGGAACTTACTACTACTACGAAATACCTACTTTACCACTACGGAACCACTTATGACGGAAAGACTCCCTGGGAAGCCTACAAGACCCAATTTTTAATCGTCGCCAAAGCCAATGATTGGAGCGGATCAACTGGCCGCTTCCCTCAGCGGAGATGCAATTAACGTATTGCAAACTATCGGAGCGACGAAGATAGGAGATTTTGACGCCCTCGCAAGTGCCTTGGAGATGAAATTCGGAGAGAAGTGCCAGAAAGAATATAGTAGAATCCAACTTAAGACAAGGATGCAGAGATCTGGCGAGACCCTTCAAGAGATTGCTTCAGACATAGATAGGCTGTGTCATCTAGCCTACATGGACAACCTTGATAATGTCCGAGAAGAAATGGCGGTGCGTCATTTTATTGAAGCCATCCGTGATCCAGAAACCCAAAAGGCACTAATGTTGGAGGATTATCAGGATTTGAAGTCTGCTCTGGTGTTCGCAATGAAGCTAGAGGCAGCCCAGCGGGCCGTGAGAAAAGATCGGCATGCTGTTAGAGCGGTCACGGTCCAAGAAGGAGCTGACAAAGACACAGAGAGCGTCGAGAACAGGTTGAAGAGAATTGAAGATCTCATAGAGCGAAAATTAAGATCCGATAGAACGAGAGATGGCCGAAAGAAAGTAAAATGCTGGAAGTGTGGCGTCGAAGGTCATGTACAAAAGTATTGTGGTCGAAAGTCTCATGACCAGCAAGAGAACTCTAAAAACATGAAGGAGGGAAACTAGGAGGTGGCCATCTCGCGGGGCGGAGGTTGCCAGATAGTCAAAAACCCCACCTAAAAGTCTTGCAGATTTCATCAGTGAATGGTGGCAGTAATGGACTCTTCGTACACGGGATACATTTATGGTTCCCCATGCCACATGGTGATTGATACTGGAGCGAACGTAACCATCATAAGGACGGATCTGCCCAAGAAATTAAATTTGAAGATTATCTGGACTCCGCCCTCGCTGACCCTCCAGACTGTGACAGGTGACAAGATCGAAGTGGGCGGAAAAGCGCAAGTAGAAATCACGTTTGGAAATGCCAGATACGACCATGTGGAATATGTCGCCAATATTACAGACTCTTTTATTCTCGGACTGGACTTTTTAAAATCACACAAATTTAATTTGGACTTTAAGAATAATGAGCTTCGTTCAGACTCAGAAGAAATAGCTGCGTTCGATATTAAAAATGAAACTATTTTACCTGTACAGCAAATAATAGCCCAGACTGATATCATTCTACTTCCCAGAACTGATTCAATAATTTCTGGACCAGTAAAAGAAAGCAATAAATTCCGTTTTGGATTGATCGAACACCCAAATAATAGTGATTCCGTCAGAGGAATACTTGTGGGAGCAACACTTGTGGACTTGTCGAGAACAGAAATTCCAGTTAGAGTAGTAACTGTGACGGACAAGTCGAAGGTGATAAAGAAAAATGAAGTGTTGGCGACATGCACCCCTGTTACCTGCATTAATAAGAAAATCGGCCAAACGACAGCTAAATCTTCCGAGTGCCTGACGAAGGAATTAATACAAGACGTGGAGTTAACGGCAGAACAGAGAAGCGCTGCGGAGAAAATAATATCTGAATTTGAAGACCTCTTCTCCCGTACTTCGGGTGACTTTGGCCGTACGAGCTTAACTCAACATAGGATAGATACAGGCAGCCATTCTCCCATCAATCAACATCCTAGGCGGCTGCCGTTTGCTAAGGAAGAAGAGGTGAGCAGACTTTTAGAGGAGATGCAGCGTGATGACGTCATCGAGCCATCGACTAGTCCCTGGGCCTCGCCAATTGTTTTGGTCCGGAAGAAGGATGGTTCCACCCGGTTCTGTGTTGACTACAGACGTCTGAATGACATTACCAAGAAAGACAGCTACCCTCATCGCAGGATAGACGACACTTTGGACACTTTATCGGGAAATGAATGGTTCTCCACTCTGGATCTCAAGACTGGCTACTGGGAAGTAGAAATCCATCCCGATGACCATGAAGAGACTGCGTTCACCACGGGACAAGGAATGTGGCAGTTCAAAGTTATGTCTTTTGGACTCTGCAACACACCTGCTACATTCGAGCGACTAATGGAGACAGTGTTGAGAGGACTTTCCTACGAAGCATGTCTCGCTTATTTGAATGATATCATCATCGTCGGAAGGACTTTCGAAGAGCATCTCGAGAATATCCGAAAGGTGCTGTAGAAATTAAAAGAGGCAAACTTGAAACTGAGTCCTTCGAAGTGCAACTTTGTTCGTCGGGAAGTACGTTATCTCGGGCACATAATATCTGCCCACGGACTCCGAACCGATCCCGAAAAGACGTCCGCAGTCCAGAACTGGAGTCGTCCCGAGAATATCTATGACTTAAGAAGTTTTCTCGGTCTGTGTACTTACTATCGAAATTCGTGAAGAGCTTTTCTCAAATTGCAAGAACTCTTCACAAATTGACCGAGACTGGACAGAAATTTCTATGGACTGAGGAATGTGAGGACGCATTCAACGAACTGAAGACGGCTTTAATATCTTCGCCGATCCTGTCGTATCCTCACCCTGACAAACCATTTATCCTGGACACAGACGCAAGTAAGGTGAGTGTTGGAGCAGTTTTGTCCCAGGAGATAGATGGCCAAGAACATGTCATTGCTTACTGGAGCAAATGCCTGTCAAAGGCAGAACGTAACTATTGTGTTACGAGAAAGGAACTTCTATCTATCATTAAAGCCGTGGAGCACTTCCATCATTACCTGTACGGCCGAAAGTTCCTGCTCCGAACGGACCATGCCTCTTTAACCTGTCTTCTAAATTTCAAGAATCCAGAGGGCCAAATAGCCAGGTGGATACAGCGATTACAAGAATATGACATCGAGATACGTCATCGGAAAGGGTCATCTCATGGAAATGTAGTTGCTTTGTCGAGAAGGCCCTGCATAGACAGTTGTCGCTATTGCTCCAGGGCAGAGAAAAATTACCATCTGAAACATAACGTTGTCCGCCGAGTTACATCATCGGCACCATCTCAAGATCCCTGGAGTGACAAAAATGTTCGGGCGGACCAATTAGCAGACAGCGACATCAATCCTATTGTGGAATTTATGGAAAAATCCAGCGCTAAGCCCAGTTGGCAAGATATATCATCTTACAGTCCGGCAACAAAACAGTTCTGGGCTTTATGGGATTCGCTTCGCCTGAGGAATGGAGTCCTGTATCGTAAATGGGAGTCGGACGACGGCAAGATGCTCCGATGGCAGTTAGTACTTCCTCGTTCGACGATTCCGAAGGTTCTAGAAGAACTTCATAATGGCTACACTGGAGGCCATTTTGGCGTAATGAAGACCCTTCAGAAAGTTCGCGAGCGCTTCTACTGGGTTAGGGCTCGAGGCGACGTCGAAAAGTGGTGTCAAGCTTTTGACGCCTGTGCCGCCCGTAAAGGCCCGAAGAAACGAAGCCGTGGAAGACTACATCGGTATAATGTAGGAGCGCCTTTTGAGAGGATTGCCCTCGACATCCTGGGACCTCTTCCACGAACTTCGGATGGCAACAAATACATCCTAGTTGTCATTTACTACTTCTCTAAATGGCCCGAAGCGTTTCCTATTCCCGATCAAGAAGCTACGACCGTAGCAGAGGTACTGGTGCAAGAATGGATTTCCAGATATGGAACCCCTCTGCAACTTGATTCCGACCAAGGAACGAACTTTACCTTTGCAGTCTTTAAAGGACTATGCCAACTTCTCGGAATGGACAAAACCCAGACTACGCCTTTACACCCACAATCCGACGGCATGGTGGAGAGGTTCAATCGCACAATTTTAAACAACTTCTCGCTTCTGGTATCTAGGAATCAAGAGAACTGGGACAAGAAACTCCCCCTCTTCCTGCCGGCCTATAGGAGCGCCGTCCATGAGACTACTGGCTTCACACCTTCCCAGATGCTGTTCGGCAGAGATCTTCGTCTTCCTGCCGATCTAGTGTTCGGCCGCCCTCCAGATGCGCCTTCATCGCCAGAGGAGTACGTGGTAAACCTTCGGGCACGGTTTGAAGATGTGCATCATTTTGCTCGGGAGCGGATCAACCTGAGCACGGAAAAGATGAAGACTCGCTACGACACGAAGGCTACGGGACACGAGTTCAACGCAGGTGACAAAGTTTGGCTATGGAATCCTACTCGACGGAAAGGCCTGTCTCCCAAGCTGCAATCGCCGTGGGATGGTCCTTACACATTCCTAAACCGGCTGAATGACATCATCGTACGGATTCGTAAGTCACCAAACTCGAAGCCAAGAGTTGTACATTACGATCGGCTTGCCATCTACCGCGGTTGTAATTAGCTCAGAACATGGTCACTATGGCGTAATTCCTCTTTTCTTTCAACTCTCATTTCTTTCCTGTCTTTCTCTTCTCTTCCTCTTTCGTCAACTTTCTTTCACTTACTACTTACGCCATGTTTGTGTACATATTTGTAATATATTGGTTTTTATTAATGTGTATTTGTTTATTACATTGATAACTTATTAGTGTAATTGTTTATTATGTATATTATTTATTTATTAGAGTGCATTTGCTTATTGTGTTTATTGATTATTTGCTTAAATTATGTTGTTAAGATTTGGTTAAAGGTTGGACACTGTATATTTGTGTGACCTCCTAACCGGGGATTGTACTGCGCGGGACGTGCAGTCCTTGGGAAAGGGGCAATGTTACGAATTTTCGGGGCAACCCGCTGCTCTGTGGCTTAAAATGGTTTAAAATTCGTATTCTATGCTTCAAATAGATAAATTTTGCTTTTTGTTGCATCAAAATCGGCGAATTAGAACCGGAGATATGGAGGTTTCGGTTTGCCATTGTTTTTCAATGGAGGTTCTAGAAAACTCGAGAAATATAAGTCCTAGAGCTTAGATCTCTTCACATTTGGGGACTTATTTTTGGCGCCAAATTTGGCGATATTTCGCCAAAAGTCGCCAAGCTTGGCGACTTTTTGGTCATTTGGCGCGATTTTCCCAATGGGGCCTGGAAGTTGTTTTTTCTGCATTAAAACGCATAATAACCTAACATTTATCTTCTATGACGTAATCAAAATTCACGCTTTATGAAGAACCCTCGAGAAATTGACTTTTCTGGAAACCTCTTGCACCTCCTGCGTCGGCTATTTATAGAAGCGCGCGTCGCCCCGACAGTTCAGTGTGGATCAAGCTTTGAGAGAGTGAATACGCTTGTTTTGTGAAGGAAGCTGTGTTTCGCGCTGTTTGTGAAGCTTTGAATTTAAGTGCTGTGTGTAAATTCTTGATCGCTGAGTCTTGAGAAACTGTTAGTGTTATTTCCCGTATATTTTCACTGAATTCTTGCCAGTGAAAGTGCTCTATTTTGTGTGAGAAATACAGCATTTGTGAGAGCTTCTGATCTTAGCGAACTGTTAAAAGCACATTACTGCTAGATTGTGCTTGTGAATTGTGTACAGCTGATTGTTCTACGAAGTTCTAGAAGCAATAAAGTTTGTGTTCCATCCTGACAAGTGACTTTTTACTTGAACTTTTTACACCAACTGGACTTTAGAACGACGAACCCCAGGAGTAGCAGAGTAATTCCGCAACAATTGGTGTCAGAATCGGGGTTCTAAAGAAGGACTTTAATTTTCCAGTTTATGGTTTTGACTAGACAAAAAATGGAAGAACAACTTCAAAAGCTCATGAATATGATGCAGGAGATGAAAGCTGGACAAGACGAGATGAAAGTCGGACAAGACGAGATGAAAGCCGGACAAGAACAGATGAAGGCGGATTTAGAAAAGAAAATTGAAGCCGGACAAGAACAGATGAAGGCGGATTTAGAAAAGAAAATTGAAGCCGGACAAGAACAGATGAAAGCGGATTTAGAGAAGAAAATTGAAGCCGGACAAGAAGGAATGAAATTGGGATTGGAGAAAATGGAGACTGCTTTGGGAAAATTAGAGAAATTCGAAAGGAGTGTGCAGGAAAATCAAGAGATAATGGAGAAAAGAATGTCGCTCATAGAAGAAACCCAAACGAAATATGAACAAAGAATTGAAGGAAAAATAGAGAAAATGTTAAAGAATTGCAGCTATTTGCAGAATGCGGGAAGAATTCAAGAATAAAATTGAGGAGAAACTAGACTGGAAAGAAAATATAGTTTCGAAAATACATGAAGAATGTGAAGCTAAAATGGAAGAAAAATTGGACTCTCTCGTCAAGCTGGGAAAGTTACCGGAAAACATCAGACTGTCGTCACGCCGCCCAGCAATGAAACTTACCACTTACGGAACTTACTACTACTACGAACTACCTACTTTACCACTACGGAACCACTTATGACGGAAAGACTCCCTGGGAAGCCTACAAGACCCAATTTTTAATCGTCGCCAAAGCCAATGGTTGGAGCGGATCAACTGGCCGCTTCCCTTAGCGGAGATGCAATTAACGTATTGCAAACTATCGGAGCGACGAAGATAGGAGATTTTGACGCCCTCGCAAGTGCCTTGGAGATGAAATTCGGAGAGAAGTGCCAGAAAGAATATAGTAGAATCCAACTTAAGACAAGGATGCAGAGATCTGGCGAGACCCTTCAAGAGCTTGCTTCAGACATAGATAGGCTGTGTCATCTAGCCTACATGGTCAACCTTGATAATGTCCGAGAAGAAATGGCGGTGCGTCATTTTATGGAAGCCATCCGTGATCCAGAAACCCAAAAGGCACTAATGTTGGAGGATTATCAGGATTTGAAGTCTGCTCTGGTGTTCGCAATGAAGCTAGATGCAGCCCAGCGGGCCGTGAGAAAAGATCGGCATGCTGTTAGAGCGGTCACGGTCCAAGAAGGAGCTGAAAAAGACACAGAGAGCGTCGAGAACAGGTTGAAGAGAATTGAAGATCTCATAGAGCGAAAATTAAGATCCGATAGAACGAGAGATGGCCCAAAGAAAGTAAAATGCTGGAAGTGTGGCGTTGAGGGCCATGTACAAAAGTATTGTGGTCGAAAGTCTCATGACCAGCAAGAGAATTCTAAGAACATGAAGGAGGGAAACTAGGAGGTGGCCATCTCGCGGGGCGGAGGTTGCCAGATAGTCAAAAGCCCCACCTAAAAGTCTTGCAGATTTCATCAGTGAATAGCGGCAGTAATGGACTCTTCGTAACGGGATACATTTTTGGTTCCCCATGCCACATGGTGATTGATACTGGAGCGAACGTAACCATCATAAGGACGGATCTGCCCAAGAAATTAAATTTGAAGATTATCTGGACTCCGCCCTCGCTGACCCTCCAGACTTCGACAGGTGACAAGATCGAAGTGGGCGGAAAAGCGCAAGTAGAAATCACGTTTGGAAATGCCAGATACAACCATGTGGTATATGTCGCCAATATTACAGACTCTTTTATTCTCGGACTCGACTTTTTAAAATCGCACAAATTTAACTTGGACTTTAAGAATAATGATCTTCGTTCAGACTCAGAAGAAATAGCTGCATTCGATATTAAAAATGAAACTATTTTACCTGTCCAGCAAATAATAGCCCAGACTGATATCATTCTACTTCCCAGAACTGATTCAATAATTTCTGGACCAGTAAAAGAAAGCAATAAATTCCGTTTTGGATTGATCGAACACCCAAATAATAGTGATTCCGTCAGAGGAATACTTGTGGGAGCAACACTTGTGGACTTGTCGAGAACAGAAATTCCAGTTAGAGTAGTAACTGTGACGGACAAGTCGAAGGTGATAAAGAAAAATGAAGTGTTGGCGACATGCACCCCTGTTACCTGCATTAATAAGAAAATCGGCCAAACGACAGCTAAATCTTCCGAGTGCCTGACGAAGGAATTAATACAAGACGTGGAGTTAACGGCAGAACAGAGAAGCGCTGCGGAGAAAATAATATCTGAATTTGAAGACCTCTTCTCCCGTACTTCGGGTGACTTTGGCCGTACGAGCTTAACTCAACATAGGATAGATACAGGCAGCCATTCTCCCATCAATCAACATCCTAGGCGGCTGCCGTTTGCTAAGGAAGAAGAGGTGAGCAGACTTTTAGAGGAGATGCAGCGTGATGACGTCATCGAGCCATCGACTAGTCCCTGGGCCTCGCCAATTGTTTTGGTCCGGAAGAAGGATGGTTCCACCCGGTTCTGTGTTGACTACAGACGTCTGAATGACATTACCAAGAAAGACAGCTACCCTCTTCGCAGGATAGACGACACTTTGGACACTTTATCCGGAAATGAATGGTTCTCCACTCTGGATCTCAAGACTGGCTACTGGGAAGTAGAAATCCATCCCGATGACCATGAAGAGACTGCGTTCACCACGGGACAAGGAATGTGGCAGTTCAAAGTTATGTCTTTTGGACTCTGCAACACACCTGCTACATTCGAGCGACTAATGGAGACAGTGTTGAGAGGACTTTCCTACGAAGCATGTCTCGCTTATTTGAACGATATCATCATCGTCGGAAGGACTTTCGAAGAGCATCTCGAGAATATCCGAAAGGTGCTGTAGAAATTAAAAGAGGCAAACTTGAAACTGAGTCCATCGAAGTGCAACTTTGTTCGTCGGGAAGTACGTTATCTCGGGCACATAATATCTGCCCACGGAGTCCGAACCGATCCCGAAAAGACGTCCGCAGTCCAGAACTGGAGTCGTCCCGAGAATATCTATGACTTAAGAAGTTTTCTCGGTCTGTGTACTTACTATCGAAATTCGTGAAGAGCTTTTCTCAAATTGCAAGAACTCTTCACAAATTGACCGAGACTGGACAGAAATTTCTATGGACTGAGGAATGTGAGGACGCATTCAACGAACTGAAGACGGCTTTAATATCTTCGCCGATCCTGTCGTATCCTCACCCTGACAAACCATTTATCCTGGACACAGACGCAAGTAAGGTGAGTGTTGGAGCAGTTTTGTCCCAGGAGATAGATGGCCAAGAACATGTCATTGCTTACTGGAGCAAATGCCTGTCAAAGGCAGAACGTAACTATTGTGTTACGAGAAAGGAACTTCTATCTATCATTAAAGCCGTGGAGCACTTCCATCATTACCTGTACGGCCGAAAGTTCCTGCTCCGAACGGACCATGCCTCTTTAACCTGTCTTCTAAATTTCAAGAATCCAGAGGGCCAAATAGCCAGGTGGATACAGCGATTACAAGAATATGACATCGAGATACGTCATCGGAAAGGGTCATCTCATGGAAATGTAGTTGCTTTGTCGAGAAGGCCCTGCATAGACAGTTGTCGCTATTGCTCCAGGGCAGAGAAAAATTACCATCTGAAACATAACGTTGTCCGCCGAGTTACATCATCGGCACCATCTCAAGATCCCTGGAGTGACAAAAATGTTCGGGCGGACCAATTAGCAGACAGCGACATCAATCCTATTGTGGAATTTATGGAAAAATCCAGCGCTAAGCCCAGTTGGCAAGATATATCATCTTACAGTCCGGCAACAAAACAGTTCTGGGCTTTATGGGATTCGCTTCGCCTGAGGAATGGAGTCCTGTATCGTAAATGGGAGTCGGACGACGGCAAGATGCTCCGATGGCAGTTAGTACTTCCTCGTTCGACGATTCCGAAGGTTCTAGAAGAACTTCATAATGGCTACACTGGAGGCCATTTTGGCGTAATGAAGACCCTTCAGAAAGTTCGCGAGCGCTTCTACTGGGTTAGGGCTCGAGGCGACGTCGAAAAGTGGTGTCAAGCTTTTGACGCCTGTGCCGCCCGTAAAGGCCCGAAGAAACGAAGCCGTGGAAGACTACATCGGTATAATGTAGGAGCGCCGTTTGAGAGGATTGCCCTCGACATCCTGGGACCTCTTCCACGAACTTCGGATGGCAACAAATACATCCTAGTTGTCATTTACTACTTCTCTAAATGGCCCGAAGCGTTTCCTATTCCCGATCAAGAAGCTACGACCGTAGCAGAGGTACTGGTGCAAGAATGGATTTCCAGATATGGAACCCCTCTGCAACTTGATTCCGACCAAGGAACGAACTTTACCTTTGCAGTCTTTAAAGGACTATGCCAACTTCTCGGAATGGACAAAACCCAGACTACGCCTTTACACCCACAATCCGACGGCATGGTGGAGAGGTTCAATCGCACAATTTTAAACAACTTCTCGCTTCTGGTATCTAGGAATCAAGAGAACTGGGACAAGAAACTCCCCCTCTTCCTGCCGGCCTATAGGAGCGCCGTCCATGAGACTACTGGCTTCACACCTTCCCAGATGCTGTTCGGCAGAGATCTTCGTCTTCCTGCCGATCTAGTGTTCGGCCGCCCTCCAGATGCGCCTTCATCGCCAGAGGAGTACGTGGTAAACCTTCGGGCACGGTTTGAAGATGTGCATCATTTTGCTCGGGAGCGGATCAACCTGAGCACGGAAAAGATGAAGACTCGCTACGACGCGAAGGCTACGGGACACGAGTTCAACGCAGGTGACAAAGTTTGGCTATGGAATCCTACTCGACGGAAAGGCCTGTCTCCCAAACTGCAATCGCCGTGGGATGGTCCTTACACATTCCTAAACCGGCTGAATGACATCATCGTACGGATTCGTAAGTCACCAAACTCGAAGCCAAGAGTTGTACATTACGATCGGCTTGCCATCTACCGCGGTTGTAATTAGCTCAGAACATGGTCACTATGGCGTAATTCCTCTTTTCTTTCAACTCTCATTTCTTTCCTGTCTTTCTCTTCTCTTCCTCTTTCGTCAACTTTCTTTCACTTACTACTTACGCCATGTTTGTGTACATATTTGTAATATATTGGTTTTTATTAATGTGTATTTGTTTATTACATTGATAACTTATTAGTGTAATTGTTTATTATGTATATTATTTATTTATTAGAGTGCATTTGCTTATTGTGTTTATTGATTATTTGCTTAAATTATGTTGTTAAGATTTGGTTAAAGGTTGGACACTGTATATTTGTGTGACCTCCTAACCGGGGATTGTACTGCGCGGGACGTGCAGTCCTTGGGAAAGGGGCAATGTTACGAATTTTCGGGGCAACCCGCTGCTCTGTGGCTTAAAATGGTTTAAAATTCGTATTCTATGCTTCAAATAGATAAATTTTGCTTTTTGTTGCATCAAAATCGGCGAATTAGAACCGGAGATATGGAGGTTTCGGTTTGCCATTGTTTTTCAATGGAGGTTCTAGAAAACTCGAGAAATATAAGTCCTAGAGCTTAGATCTCTTCACATTTGGGGACTTATTTTTGGCGCCAAATTTGGCGATATTTCGCCAAAAGTCGCCAAGCTTGGCGACTTTTTGGTCATTTGGCGCGATTTTCCCAATGGGGCCTGGAAGTTGTTTTTTCTGCATTAAAACGCATAATAACCTAACATTTATCTTCTATGACGTAATCAAAATTCACGCTTAATGAAGAACCCTCGAGAAATTGACTTTTCTGGAAACCTCTTGCACCTCCTGCGTCGGCTATTTATAGAAGCGCGCGTCGCCCCGACAGTTCAGTGTGGATCAAGCTTTGAGAGAGTGAATACGCTTGTTTTGTGAAGGAAGCTGTGTTTCGCGCTGTTTGTGAAGCTTTGAATTTAAGTGCTGTGTGTAAATTCTTGATCGCTGAGTCTTGAGAAACTGTTAGTGTTATTTCCCGTATATTTTCACTGAATTCTTGCCAGTGAAAGTGCTCTATTTTGTGTGAGAAATACAGCATTTGTGAGAGCTTCTGATCTAAGCGAACTGTTAAAAGCACATTACTGCTAGATTGTGCTTGTGAATTGTGTACAGCTGATTGTTCTACGAAGTTCTAGAAGCAATAAAGTTTGTGTTCCATCCTGACAAGTGACTTTTTACTTGAACTTTTTACACCAACTGGACTTTAGAACGACGAACCCCAGGAGTAGCAGAGTAATTCCGCAACAATATGTTATTCTTATGTACTGTACCTTGTATTGTATTGAAAAGGGTATATATGTAGAATTTATATATATATATAAATGCTACATACACATATATATTGATTCTGATATACTTTTATTTCCCTACGAGGTACTTCATTTTTGTAGCAATATTCTTTGTGTTTCACTTATTAATTATATACATATATATACGTATTTTTGTACAGGAGCATCCAAAAGATATTTCCAGTACATTACGCTCTATGAGAAGTACACGTTTAAAGCTTGCTTTAGAGATATTAGGCTATTTGAAAGGAAAAATAAATTAAAATATGTGGTTAAGGACTCTACAAGATAAAGCTCTCCATCGAAAACAGTTTCTGAATCATTCATAGTTCTTCTACAAGATCATTCAAAAGAATTGAAATACATTAAGGTTAATGGCAGTTTACAGACATTCATCCATTTTAAGCAAAATACTGTCCTAATTAGTTAACAGTCCGACGACGGTCGTGTGCCTCCCTTAAAAATTGCCAACGAATTATTTCTAGTCATTCTAGCAGACCAAGGCATCCCGTGCATATCTAAACCGGTCTGCTATTTTAATTTTTGTATTGGTGCTATTATACGTTGCTTCTTTTGATGCTTATTTATTAAGATATAGAAGTAATTAATAGCAATACCTAACAACAAGAACACTCAACAAAAAAGGTGAATCAATTTAGGTTTAGGTAAATTATTGTAAAATAACACACTTTTGTGTGTTTTTTTATTTACAAAAATTTTAATTAGTTTTACAATCTCCTTGTTTAAACAATGAAAGAGTGAAGTGAGTGAAGCGCTTGGAGTACGTCGTTGAAGACGAGAAAAGTGATTAACCTGTTTAATTATAACTTATTATACAAGGTGCCCATAAAATAAATACTGTCCCAGTTTCAATGGTTTATAACAGTTTAATGTTGAATATTTACAATAAATCATACATCAAATTGGAGGTAAACTAATTTGATGCATAGACTTTGTAGTTTTACTTACGAATGTTCATTTCGGACGTTTTTATTTCTCCGGCGCATACACGCTAAAAAGGGTTTTGTTGAATTAAAAAAAATGTGTTTGGTTAAACAGTTTGGTAGTTTTGTTGTGCTGATTTAACAACAATTTGTTTGATTCAACCAAATGGATTTGACAAAATGCTTTTAATTTTAATAAAAATATTTCGTTATAATTGTTGAAAGATTCTGATTGGTCCAATCAATTGACGCATGTATCAATTTGCGGTGCGAGGGAGACGAAAGATCAGATAAGATTTTTCAAAAACAATTAGTAACGTCCCTTTATTAAAATGTTGAACTATGAGTTATGTAAAATCTCCTTCATCCTGGACACTCTTCGTTTCTAGGCCTAGTGTCTTTTTCCAAGGGTCGTGCCGACCTCCGTTGGCGTTTTGTGCACTCATAATTTTTACTGATGTATAGATTTAACTCAGTGGCAATGTTTTTTGCAATTCTAGTTGGCTAAATACCCTATACTATGGATATTTAGAAGTTCAAAGCCGTTCGCCTGAACGAAGCTAGAAATCCCAGACCACAACAAATACAAAATATACTAATCGACCGGGAATTTACTAAGTAAGTCTAAAGTTTCTGAAGTAAGTCTAATTATTTTAGCTATTCATTTAAGTTTACATTTTTTCTTTTAAATCTTTTATCTGTATCTACATAGTTTAAAACAACTCAATGTCAGATTTGTCAGAGAAAGCAAACCATCAGAATCGCATCTGCCTTCGTGATAAAATAAAAAAAGAATATATACTCAAATGGATAGTTCGAGTATATTACGAGTTCGAGATATATTACGAGTGATCTGTTTTATTTTTTATTTCGATACTAGTTCAAGGTTGTTCGCATGCATGCCCCCAAAATAAGCGTCAAAAGAGCATTATAAGATAGCATGGAATAAGTTTGTTTGACACAGTTTATATCATTGTTCTTTACACCAGAATTAGGGAAGCAGTTGTATTTAAATGATGTTACTCTCATCGCAACATACTACACATTTTTCATCTTCTTACAAAGTATTTTTACCTTGCTTAATTTATCTAATTATGTAATCAGTATGCATAAACGATGTTTTGCTCATTTAAAGCTTTTGCTCATATTTTTTAGTTGTGTTTAGTTTGCGTACCTACCTAAATTTACGGATAACGGTTACTGTGACTTCTCACAGGAAACACTTATTTCACCGATACATATTGGTTGTTTTCATGTGTAAGAGGTAAATATTCACCCAAATTTTGGCATTAAGTTATTTTGAATGTGACTACATAATCATGATTTTTGAATAATCTGACTGTCTTACTAAGTTTGTCTTATGCGGAGAAAAAAAAAACCCTGACGTTGAAGTTGATAAAATTGAATTTGTAGATAGACAAATCACTCAAATAAAAATGTAAATTTTGATGAATAGACAGTTAATTAGTTTTACCTTTGAAACTTTCAACCAACTGTTTATGGGTTAAAAAAATAACAGTAAAATCAACAAAATAATTTTGTAAAATGATCCATGAACGCACCAGTAAACAGAAAAATTTTGTTAATTCAAACAAATAATTTGGTTGATTTTAACCAAATAAACCATTTAAACAAATAGTTTGGTTAAAATGACAAAGCATTTGTTTATTGAAACTAAATTATTTGGTTAAACTGACAAAATGTTTTGTAGAAATAACGAAATAATTTTAACAAAATAATTTTGTTAACTTAAAAAAAATTTTGTCGGCGCTATTTCAACAGGATAATTTTGTTGATTTAACAAAACATTTCTTTCGGTGCCCATCGAACCTAAAATGCATTTTTCCACACTTTGTTTAACTAGTCCAGAATAGCCCCTTTAATTTTGTACCTGAGCATTGTCAAATCATTAGGTAGAGGCAAAATGTAGACACGATCTTCGATAAAATCCAAAGGAGAAAAATCGCTGGACAAGTGAAGGTGCAGGCCAACGAGAAAGAATTCAGTCGTTCGTTCTTACTTATCCAATAATCATTGCCTTCGGCGGTCAATCACTCTCGTACAAAGAGATTCCAATGAGGAAGGTCACTCTGTTGCAAAGTAAAGCTAAGAGGTTCACCCTCTACTAATTGGGCCGTGGTAGCCCAGTGATTAAGGCGTTGGACTTGAAACCGGAAGGTTGCGGGTTCGTTACCGGCGTACCACTAAAGACCACCGTGTACATTAAATCCGTGGTTCCTAAAGTCCTCTTGGCGGTTTCCGAGGGTTGCCAATAATCAGAAGTCCCCCACCTTCTGATGAGGTTCCTAATTGTGGCGGAAAATTCCGGGAAAGACGCATATATAGCTCTAAGCGTCACATTCAGTGATAGGAGCTGTCCTCTCCTGGCAAACAAACAATTGGGGAAAGAGCCATTCTTCCGACATATCTAGATAGCACTTTGCGCTGTACAATCACCATTTTGCGCAAATCACACTGAAATCGAGAAAACAATTCTGGGGCATGCGCTTATCTAAAACTCTTTAACTGTGACCTTGAACAATGCTTACAGTTAATAAATACCTTTAAAATTTATAACTGGAACATTCTTTTATGAACATACTCCATTAATTAAGAAATTCTGGTTAAAAGAGAGCTGCATTCACAACATGTAAAAGCAAAATCTTGGTACTAGTAGAGAAAGGATTTCACTTCGCACGAAACTGGATGTATCTGTCCCTGAAATTTATTAAAAATTACTTGAATACGTGAAACATTCCTCTGTAAAAGTTATTCTACAATTTCCACGCAGAAAAATAATTCCTTTCTCTTCCTTAGAAAGCTGAGTGATATTCTCGGTTTCAACCGAATGAATACAAGAGCAGGAAGTCAATAGATTGTAAGCTATTTGGCCCCCGAAAAAGTTCCTTTTAAGGAGGAAGCTTCATATCCTGTAATCAAACGAGAGAGAGGCATAATACAGTAAAGGGGTAGCGTTTCTTTTTTCTCCTTATTTATTTCGCTCATTCTTCGGGATTGCATTCATGCTTCTCGACGACTCAACCCCACTCACAACTTGTGAAGGATGAATGGAAATGTATGAGTGGGTACGTGGGGTGAAGGATGGCTGTGAAACACTGCAGAGAGATTCTGATTGACTCTCGGCAAAAATTCTAGAAATATGAAAGGCGCGCGTATATATATGCATGGTGGTGTCTGAAAGGCTTTATGTAAAATCGCATGAATAACTTCCTAGTTATACAGTTCTGTCAGTGGCGTATTCAGAAAAAGTTTCAAAAACGAGCGGCGATAAGTATGGCAACACATTTTACTGGAATGTGTGAAACTTAAATAAGGAGAAGGGTGATTATTTTTCTTTTTCCTTCCACTCAAGGACGTACCCAGAAAAAAATTTCGGAGGGGGTCCAACCGGTGAAAAAGGTAGAATTTTTCACAAAAAAGACTTCATCATTCTTATTTTGTTAACAAAAACTGAAATTTCGTGTGGGGGGGGGGGTGTCCGCACCCCCTGGGTACGTCCTTGCTTCCACTCTTGAATTCAGGTTCAGCTTTCTCTCTCATCACTGGAAAGAGACACTCAAGGGGTTTAGTAGGTTGAGAACACTAGTAGTTGAAGAACCATTCAACAGGGTGTTTCAGCACAGCGTTTACAAACTTTTAATAGAGTACACCTAGACGATGGAAAATCTCGTAGCAAAACGTGGTCGGAAATGCTTTCCTGACGCGGTAGTGACGATATAAAACATCAGAAAGTAAGGACACGTACGGGTAAAAAAAAAACATGTTTATTATTCTCAGCACAGCAAAAATGCTGAAAAGTCTGTGGTTGGTGTACGCGATAGATGTCGCTACGTAAACCAAAACATCAGATGACGTTGCATGCGAACACGCGCTTTCGCTGAGAAGCTTCATTTCGCCTACCGACAGAGTGGTAGTAGGAAGGAACGATACTCGAATGCTGAACTCGCTGATATGCATCTGGCTTATGGGGCCGCTAATTGCAACGGGCGAGCCTCACAGCAGTTGTAAGCTCAACGTTACCCCATAATGCAAACTCCCAGCCACGTCTTTGCACGCTTGCGACCGAGATTGTCCGAGAGAGGATCCTTCATTGTAGACGATACGTCAGAGAAGAGTAAGTAAGCCAAACAACGAGAAAATTGTGCTGGATCTGGCACAGGAGAATCCCGGGACCAGTGCACGTACCGGTCATGTTGAGATTTCTCTAACGCTCGTCTGGCGGATCCTGCATGCTAACTAAATCCACCCCTATCACATCCACACAGTTACTGAATGAGGGCGATTTTGCTCCGCGATTGGGTTTTGCACGTTGGTATTTACTGATGCGCGCAACAGATCCCCGTTTCCCAGCCACCGTTTTGTTCACCGATGAGGCGACCTTCACGCGGGAGGGAATGTTCAATTCACATAACACCCATGTGTGGTCGGTGGAGACCCGACATGCAACAAGAACCCGTGCAGCGCAGGAACGTTTTTCAGTACATGTATGGGCCACCATCTTAGGAAACCACCTCGTCGGGCCGTACTTGTTGTCCCAACTTGGTGCAAACTATCTGCTCTTCCTTCAGCAACTATTGCTGCAGCTGTTGGACGACGCACACGTGTCCGCTGCTATGCGTTCTTCCATGTGGTTTCGGCATGATGGGGCCCCTGCCCATTACATCATTAACGTGCGTCGTCATCCGAATGTAACGTATGGCCAATAATGGATCGGGTGGGAAGGTCCACTGCATTGGCCCGCTCGATCGCCAGATCTCACTTGACTTGATTACTTCTTCTCAGGGTACATGAGGGCCCTGGTGTACGAAACTCCCATCAACAATGCTGAAGACCTTTTTGCGCGCATCGTGGCAGCTGCTGGGAAGTCCGGGATACTCCCGGTATTTTCGCTAAAGTTAGCTCGTCAATGCGCCGGAGATTTGGAGCCTGCATTACGGCCCGGGGTCATAATTTTGAACACGTACTAAGTGGTTGACGATCTTTGTCTCGATCGTTTATGATTCCTTTTCTTACTTTTTTTCTGTACAAAGAATAATAAACATCTTTTTTTACCTTGTTCGTGTTCTTCCTCTCTGGTGTTTTGTGTGTGACCACCGCACCGAGAAAGCGTTTCCGACCATGCATTGCTATGTGATTTCTCATCATCTGGGTGCACTCAATCTCTTCTGAAAGTTTGTAAACGCTGTGCTGAAACACCCTGTATAACACTTTGTATCCCTGTTCGTTTCCCAGCTTGGACTTGGATGGATGTTAAAACTTAGGGAGTAACGCTAGCCACCCGTGGCTGCCTCCATAGTGAAATAACCAGTTGTTCGGGCGTAAGTAGTGACAAAAGGCTTGATCAGCTCCTACCCGCCCACTGGAAAAAAAATCTTCGTAAAGACCGGTGGTAAAAGCTCTTCTTTTCTGACCAATATTACTTCCCACCATAGATCTTTTAAAGATGCCTCGCTGGAGACAAACGCTCTGCCTGAATGCAACAAGGTTGTGTCTGAAATGCATGATTAATCTATTAATCTCTACAACATTCACATCTGACCAAATATTGATAAATATATAAAGTTAAAAACAATTCCCCTTACGATTAATACATTTTTAATGCAATTCCTTATCGCATAAACATAGCTACGTATGACAAAAATTTCTTTTGACGACCTAGAGCAAGGTTTGATTTTTTCAAGTCCTCTCAAAAGGTAATTTTCTTTTCCAAACTGCGTGAAAGAATGGAGAATAAATAAGCGGAAAATGGAAACTAAATCGATTTCTTCTGAAGAGAAAAATAATAAAAATATAATACAAACGATAGTTAAAAGTGCATATTTCTAGTTTATAAAACTCCTAACTAGAAAAGTACAGACTAAATAGATTTCTTGAGAAGAGAAAAAAACACCAATCTAAATACAATCGACTTCGGTTAATCGGACCACATCAGGATGAAACCGTTTTGGTCCTATTAACCGGCTGGTCCGATTACGCGGACATTCCCAAAGTTAATAGAACAAAACATGCTATATGTTATATAGTAGTACACTGGAATGTCATTGTGACCTTTATTGTGTGACACCCATGCCTAAGGAGAATACAAACAATAATTACAATTGACCACAAACTTTATTCATTGGAAAAATTCACAAACAATTTTTTAAACAATCTACGCAATATTCAGCATACAAAAGTATAGTAAAAAATGTTCTTTTCACATTTGAGTCAACGTTTGTAGAACTTCTTCAGCGTCATTTGGCGCATTCTCTTGAGTGGTTACACTTTCACGAAATCTCCTCAGTCGTCTAACGCAGCAATCCGATTCCCTTCATTTCCTTCTAGCATAAAATAGCGGCGGAAAGTTTCAATGCATTTCCTTGCACCTTGTACTGTCACCTGCTCCATCACATTAGGGGTAGCATCATCACTTTCATGGTCTTCCGGTGCTGTCATGTATTTCTCTGCAATTCGAACAACAACTGCAGCATCTTCATGTTCATGTTCATTGATGAAGCATTGCAGCTTGTTGTCGATAGATAAAAATACTTCGTAATTTTCGACCTATTGAAGTTCTATTGTTTGGTCCAATTAAACGGAATTTTGGTCTAAATAAGAGAAGAATATTATGCTTATGAAATAGAATTTGTATCGGCTCTTTGGGCTTGGTCCTATTAACCGGAATCGACTGTATAATACAAACGATAGTTAAATGTGCATGTATTTAGTCTATAGCACTCCTAACTAGTAAACTATTCCTTATTTCTTTTAATAATTCAGAATTCATTATTAAATGAAAATTCGACATCTAATATTTTTTTTTATTTACAAATAATTACACTTAAAAAAATAAATAATTGTAAAATAGTAACTCCTAACATTCTGGCAGCATTACTCTATATAACAATAACAAGAACACTTTATGAAAATTTGTTGTTGAAAGAGGAAATATATTTAGAATTAAACGAAGAAATATACACATTTTTTTTCTTCACTCTAGGTAGGCACTACGATGGCATCCTGCAGTTACATTAGAGTCACTATTAAAGTACTAGGTCAGTGCCTTAGTTTTTAATGATGATCAGCACCGTACTGTTACAGTTTAGACGGTGTAAACGTGTAATAGGCCAGTGTCATGAACATGATACCGACATGTATCATAAAACCGGTATAATACTGTTGAATTTCCAGACTGCTGCCAAAGTAGGCAGGGCTGTTTCGAGCAAGATTGTGTTTATTGAAAAATTTATGTTCAACTTATCTCATAGCTAATCTATTAATCTCTGCATCTGACCAAACATTCCCAAACATTGAAAATTGAAAAAAAAAAACAAATACGCTACTATACTTTTATCTCATTTAAAGCAATTAGGTGACACTAAAAATAACTACGCATGACAAAAATTTCTTTTGTCGGAAAGTAAAAGATCTTTTTTATATTTTTTCACGCAGCTCTCAGGCGGTAATTTTCTTTCCCCAAACTTCTTGAAAGAATGCAGAATAATAAATAAATAAGGAACGTACAGTGCTTAAACCGATTTCTTGTGCAGAGTAAAGCGTCCTTAATGAAGTTTAAGAAACTTTGTTACGGTAGGGGTGTAAATTTATGACATAATTTAAAACTTCTAGCACAAACAGTCAGCTGGGTTTTGTGAAAATTACATTCCGTACCTCTTTCAAGAAACAGCTTTCATCAAATATTAAAAAGGGAAGGTGTTTAAAGAGTAGTCTGGGTATGTCCTTTGAGGATTGTAGGATAAGCATGAATTTATCTTCTCGAAAGTACTTTTAAGAAATGTCTACAAATTCTGGTGTATTGAAGGGGTTTACGATACTTTCCTCTACCGTTTGGCAAAAACGATATGGGAATGAGTTCGGGTTAATTTTTTTGAGTCCGTGTACTTTTATCTGAGACAGATATATATCTCTTCACGTATTCTACAATTCTATAGCTGTATTCTGCAATTTATGTGATTGCCTCAGATTAAGAGATCTGAGACATCAGTATTATAAAGATTAGATACATTTTTCTGAAAAACATGTAAAGGGGGGTTCAATATAATTTGAGATTTTTGTATGTTAATAAAACGCATTGTTTATGCAAAAGTTACGAATTATTTCATTTTAGTATGAAATACTGCTAAAAACATGGAGGCTATGTGTGGTGGAACATACTATCCGATAAAAGGCCTCCCCGTATGGTTGCTTGCAAAGGTTAGGAATGACGTTTTCAATAGAATTTTCGAACAATTGCAAAATATTTCGTTAATAGTGCTTCTTGTTTCTATATTTAATTTCAGAAAGAATTACTGCTATAGATTTTTACCTTTCAGAAAATCCCAAAGAAAGATGTCTAATGGCATAAAATCACATGGTCTTGTTGGACCATTCACATCGCCGCGGTGCGAGATACCACGATAACGAAGTGTCATCTGCAATTTCTGCAATTTTTGCGATTTCTATGCGTAATTCGATCACGTCAATCTGCATCACTCAACCTCAATACTCCCAGATACCAGTTGTCAAAAATAAGTACTCTATATTTCTCTAAAAAAAAAAAAAAAAATCCGAAACACATTTGTGTTTAAATACCCACTAAAGTGCTATATACTAAAAGTCTACCACAATAAATCTGCCGCCCCTATTTTACTTCCTTAATTAAGTACGAAAGTGCATAATAATCCATAAGTCAGCGCTATTTGTCATCGCGTGCATACTTTCGCGACCAGCTTCCCGTATGCACGGCGCAACGCTTCCTCTCTTATTCCAGCGTCGCGTATGCGTAATTTGAAAACGGACCGATCTTTTTGAATTTTTCAAGATATTTTTCACTACTAGATGGTCCTAAAAGTTAACGGTTTTCATAACTTGAAAAGTTTGAGTCATTATATTGAAATGCTGATTTCCCATGACCTTTTTTGTAAAATTAGGCTGAGCGGCTGGTAAAAAAGGGGCCCGATGGCGACTCTCCGTTTTAGAATGTTCAGTCTCGTGAGTTGGGCTTCGCTCTCCGCGCTGGTCCTCAACGGGTTAATTAAGTACGGAAGTGCGAAATTATCTATGCGTCAATCCTATTTGTCATACTAAATTCATTAAGTTTGAAAGTGCATTCTTATCCATACGTCGGCCCTATTTGTCTTTCGTGTTTCAATACGTTGGAAAGAATACTATAATCCATGTGTCTACCTTAGAAAGTGTATCATAATCTGTCTGGCGGTTTTGTTTGTCTTTCTAGTTCCATGAAACACTGCACGGAATCAGAATTGATATCTATATTGAAATCGCTTACTAAAAATTTTATATATACTTGTCAGGCATATTTAACTATACTTCACCTTTATTTGCACTGATATGGACACCTTTATAGCCACTCACGTACAGAGTATTACTATCGAATAAATATTAGGGCGTGTCACTTTCTCACAATATATAGAAGATATCGGCAAATTGGATTCATTTATGTATACGTATTTTTTTGTGACAAATCCCCAAAAATACTCAACTTTGGAGATTTTTAGTGGCAACTTGATAGACTACTACCCCACCGCTATCTGGAAAAATTTTAGTCTTTAAACACGTACTTCACATCATTTATTTATACTATTTGATAAGTGATTCGACGTAGACAAATTAGACAGGGAAAAAAAAAAAAAAAACAAGACAAAACGAGGCTTGGAATTTATAGTACTCTAGTGTTTAGAAAAATAAAATAAAAAGATCGAAACATAAAATATCAGGCCATTTTGAGGCTCACTTTACAAAAATTGAAAGATTTCCATGACTCATTTTGTCACCCTAAGCTTTTTGTTGGAATTAACTTTATTATTCGCGGATAAAAAGACGAGAAAATATAAGATTACTCATTGACGACAATGGGTTAAGTTGAAGCCGAGGTTTAAGGTAGTTGGTAAAAAAGAAAAAAAGTTACTTTTATTGCTAAAATAACATAAATTTTGTTATTTTAGCAATAAAAGTGTGATTGTCTTTGATTTCACACTGATGTCTGTGATTGTCTATGAGTGCATGTCTATGATTTGCGTTGTGCAAATCATAGACATGCATTTTAGCAAATCTATTTTTTTTTCTAGCTATTTACATTCCAGTTTTTTGAATCGCACCAAAAAAAAAAAAAAAGGAAAAAAAAAAAAAAGGAGCCCCATTATGGTCGAGTGGATGAAGCACTGAACATGGTAGACGGCTGAGTTGTAAAGGTCCCGCGTTCGGGTCTAACGCGAGGCTGTCGATCTCAGGGTCTGGGGTTTGGGTCGGTATTCTCCAGATGTAACGTGATTACACGTTACATCTAAGAATTATATCCTCAAAAAGTCCTCCTGCCAAGGCACCCCCCCCCACTTCATAGGCAGACGCTCATCGTGTAAGGGGTTGCGATAACAGAAAACAAGCAAACAAACAATAAAAAAATGTTTAATTTTCATATAAATTCGTAGTATTCTCGTCAAAGTCAAAAATTTGTACGTACATAAAAGACTATAAAGAAAAGGAATAAATCTTGAAATAGAATCTCGAACACAAAAGTAATAAATCTCGTAAAATAATCACACTAGAAAATGTTATATTTAAAGCACGTTCAGAAAACAAAATTGCTCAACTTGAGAATTTGATTTACTAGAAGCAAAACCTCTTAAAAAAATGTTACACCTTTGAAAAGATGCTTATTGAGTACAAAACGTGAATGATTCTTAAAAATCTGTTTGCAAGGATTAAAATAAATGAGAAATTAAATCCGGGGTCGGACTAAGCCAGCTTCATCTCTCTAATACAGAGGTTCCCAAACGGTGGGGTGCGCCCCCCTTAGAAGCTGCAGATCGTCTGCATGAGAGGTAGGGGGAGAGATACAAGAAACAGAAAGTGATAATGCATGTTTAAAAAAATCTGGAGTGAGTCCACTCGACTTTCCGAACACTTGGATCTTTAACAAGTGTCTTAAATAAATCTCGTTCAACTCAATAGATTTAGTGTTCAGGCACTATTGCACTTAAAAGGATTTGAGTGTATAGACCGCAATGTCTAAAAATACTTTTTTGGAGCCCTGTAAAAAACTGCACTGCCTATACTATCTAAAATTTACGCAGCATGTAAGGCAGTAACCTATAATATGCGTACCCAGGGTTCGTACGCCTCAGGGAAAACCTGGAAAACTCAGGGAAGTTTTTTATAACTAATTATCTCAGTGAAAACTCAGAGAAAAGGTACTTATTTGTATTAATAGTAATATTTTATTGCTTATTTTCTTCCCAGTTCTAGTTAAGTTTCACCATTCTGTACTAGGAACATTTTAGTCAATATTTTTTGTAATATCTGTTTATGAATATGTAACTAGTTCAAAGTATTAAGTACATAAATGTTAATTAGTTATTTGGAATACTGATCATTACCTTTTATTTATGCTTGCGAAAAACCTGGAAATTTGTAGGAATGTGTCTGGAAAACCTGGAAAACTCAGGGAATTTAATTTCAATAAATGACTACCAACCCTGGTACCTAATTGGATGTCAATCCAATGCTCCATTTACACACTAGCTCACTTTAAACGATTTGCGTCCTTAACCCTTTAACGCTCAGTGTTCCCGCTCTGAAAACACCAAACTCTGACGTTTTGACTGTTGCCAGTCACGAAGAATAGATTGGCTTTCTATAAAAATAGTTGCGGGTGACATAGCTCCATAAGAATCCTTTACTTCTCAGCACGTCATTTCCCGTACAAAAAATTGTCACGATTTTTTTAACAGCACTGACATCTGCTGAAAAAAATGGAAGAATGCGAGAACAGCTGGATAGATTGCCCAATGCTGAAAAAAGGGCAGCCGTTGCCATCGCTCGACTTAACTACCAGCAAGATGGCGGACGATCGAAACGTTCATCGCGTGCCACAGATCTAGAGACCCTTTTTTGACGATGAGTGTTTGGTGAAGTTTAAGTCGAGCGATGGCAACGGCTGCCCTTTTTTCAGCATTGGGAAAGGGTTGCGCCTCAAAGGATTAAGCCGTAATATATAAGAATAATTTTTTGCATCTCTATGATCAAACCATCAGCTCTACACACACCAAAATCTATGCAGGTCATGAGACCGTGACCTATAATATACATACCCAATTTGAGATCAATCGAATGCATCCTATAGACACTAACGCACTTTGTACAAATTTTTGTCCGTAGGCTATAATGCAAAACAAGATTTCCCCCCCCCCATGCCATAATGTAAAAGGAATCTTTGTAGTAGCTCTGTAGAAAAACCGCAAGTCCCATACACACCAAAATCAATACCGGTCATACGATGGTGGTTTATAACATATATATACCCAATTTGAGCTCAATCCCAATCGAATGTACCGTTTAAACGCTAGCGCACTTTCAAGAATTTCCTCCCATAGGCCATAATGTAAAAGAAATCTTTGTCGTAGCCCTGTAGAAAAACTATAAGTCCTATACACACCAAAATCAATACCGGTCTTGCGACGGTGGTTTATAACATATATACCCGATGGTCAATCGAATGCCCCGTTAAGGAGCTATCGTGTTCATTCACATACACACAATTAGTCATACACACACACACATACATACATCTCGTAAAAATATCATAAATGAATTCAGACGACCTCAAAACGTGTGAATACACCAAAATATCGAATTTTTTCATTTACAATATTTTCCTTAAATGGTACATGTTCGGAAAGTAAAAATCATTTATTGTTATTTTTACCGTTTCTATTTTCGCCTAAAATGCTTATTCGAACTTTATCTATAGCATTATTTTGTAGAAAAGACAGTGTTCATTGTTGAAGAATAAAAAACTATGTGTATGATGAGAATGTGAGTGGAGGTGGGGGGTTTGCCATCGGAAGATAGTTACCCTTTGTTGGAGAGGCACAATGATGAAAGTTTGGGAACTGCTGACATAGACTGTAACGCTGCTCTGATACACAGTAACAATCTCCGAAAAGGGGCCATTGATGGTACCCGTTAATTTAACTTTTAGGAGGTTTACACTAGGGTATAATTGGGAGACTTGATCATCTCTGCAGTTTTAAATTGTTAGTTTCGTAAAAGATAAAAAAGTTCTTCCTATAGTAATATCCTCTTATTATTAACCCTTTCACGCGCTGTGTTCCCGCTCTGGGAACACCAAACTCTGACGTTTTGACTGTTGCCAGTCACGAAGAATAGATTTGATTTCTATAAAAATAGTTGCGGGTGACAGAGCTCCACGAGAATCCTTTACTTTTTAGCACGCCTTTTCCCGTAAAAAAAAATGGTCACGATTCTTTTAAACAGCACTGATATCTGCTGAAAAATGGAAGAATGCGCGAACAGCTAGATAGATTGCTCAATGCTGAAAAAAGTTCAGCCTTTGCCATCGCTCGACTTAACTACCAGCAAGATGGCGGACGATCGAAACGTTCATCGCGTGTCACAGATCTAGAGACCCTTTATTTGACGACAGCTGGCTGTGCCCGGCACAGCCAGCCCAAAAGAATACCATGCATGCTATTGCGTTCTATGGGAAGAAATTATTTGAAGCTTATTTGAGAGACATTTTTGTATTTCAAAAAACAAAAAAAGATTTATGATATTAATAATTACAAAATAATGCTCTCGATCGAAAATAGTGAACACAGCATATGTAGTTCATTCATATGAGCACTCAAAAGAATTCCGATTCATAATGCTATGGCATTTCAGAGACATTCGTCCATTTAAAGCATGATACAGTAAGTATACAGACGTTTAAAGCAAGTTAGAGATGGAAATGAATATTAAATTTCCTTTACAAGGTCTTGTGAAATTGCATTTATAGGGATACAGGATTTTGATGTCATTCCAAAATCTGGCTAAATTCGACGCTGAGAGATCGATATCACTATCGCCACATAAAAATGTTTTATAATCGTTGCATTTGACATGATTTAGTTTTCTTCTTATTTTGAGAAAACCATTTTTAAAAGTACATAGATTGTTTAATATTAGTTGGAAAAGGGATAAAGTCTCCCTAACTGTTGCGACACTTCATCCCTTGCACAGGGAGTTGATTCTTACAACACAGATGCATTTATATGTTACACGGCGCTAATAGAATGACTAATAGAGACCCATGAGAAGCTTCAAAACAACCTTTAGGTCCATCTCGCTTAACTGGCGACAACCCAGCAAACACACTACTGCCCGCAAAATGACGGCCGGGTACCCTTTCGAGCTGGCAAAGTGCCGTATACCGGGAGCAAGGTAGATTGCCATCGTCCGGAAGTCACTGGAGTACCAGTGTCTGAAAAGTGCATATGCGCCAGTACATAAATAGTAACGGCGAACTGCCATGTGTCTATGACATGCACAGAAAAGTTAACGGCGTGGTACTTCTCAAAATGTACCGGGCCAGCACTATTTGTCAGTAATGGGCCTATATATATTTCGTAGTGTTGGCATAAAATGTTTTTGCCAACACTACGAAATATATACAGGTCCATGTGTCTATGACATGCACAGAAAAGTTAACAGCGTGGTACTGCTTAAAATGTATCGGGCCAGCACTATTTGGCAGTAATGGGCCTGTATATATTTCGTAGTGTTGGCATAAAATTTCGTTATTTTAATTAAATAATATTGTTTCACATTCATACGGTGTAGAAGTGTTAGAGGATATAAGTTCCGGGCACCCAAAGGCAGGGTCACTGCAAAGATTTTTTTTTTTTTTGAGGGGGGGGGGATGTAAGGGGAGAAGTTCATATTGTGCCTTCAAATATTTTAGTACTAAAAACTAAAATAATACAAACGAGTTCAGTATGCTATAAAAAGGTTTACTACACAGACAGTGGAACCTCCGCTCTGTATATGACAGTATATAACCTCCACTATGTACAGAATTATGAATTTTAATCTTAACATTTTTATAATTTATATTAATTTTTTTACAATTTTGCTAAACTTTTCCTGAAAAGCATATTTGGAGACTTTTTTCTACGTTAAGCCCATTTTAAAATCTACCGAATTAGGGTGCAGAAATAGGTTAGAGAGTATTACACGAAGACCATTCAGGGTATAATTTGCATGAGAGCTCAGCTCCTGTAGTCTTTTTTCTTCAGAGAATTTTAGATTAAATTAAAAATTTTAACAGCCTACATAATTGCTTCTATTGATATTTTTTTTATTATATTAAATATAGCAGTGGTAAAACAAAAGATTACTTAATTTTTAAATATAAATTAGGTAATTAATGCTCAAATTTACAATAAAACAAATTAGAGCTCCTGCAGCTATTTTGTTAGAAATTCAGCAATGAACCATTATTTACATATTATTTATTTCTATCTGTTTCGATTACTCTCGAATCAAATGTTTTATTTCGCAACCTTTTACGGGCCTCCTTACGGGAAGCAAGAGGTCAATATATCTACCGAGGGTCAACTAATTTCTTACGGCTGCGAGATAAGCAAGAATCGAACTGTTATCGTGGATTTGGCTATATTAATTCAGATTATTTATACGAAGTACAAATGAATTTTTTATGCATTTGAAGATTGGCGAGTTTCATTAAAACGGAAGTGGCAAGTTTTCGTGTCCAATAAGTATAGTAACCCATTCTTTTTTCTTTTGATGTTTCATTTCGTTTCTCAAATCTTGAAACGTTGAGCAGGAGGCCAGTTAAGAAATACGCTTTTTAGGATACAAAGTTTTTCCGGTCGTAGTTGCGGACTTTCGAGCAGGTTATTGCTATAGACTAGTGAGATATTTCGGTTAGGAGCAATAATAATTATAATAAGATTTGCTTTTGCAGTGATATCTTGCTGGTTATGGATACAGAAAGTGGATTTCAAAGTTTTACAATTGGATTTTACATTTTTTAAACAGTCGGGAAAACATTACAGGTAAATTTTTACTTTTACTGTTTTTAATGTACACACGGTATCCACCAGTGACTTTAGCAACTAATTTGATGATTAGGCGACTTCTTGAACCAAAAAACGTCATTTTCATACTATTTTCAAGTTTTGGCTACTTGTACCATACTCCAGGCGACTCATGTGAAAATTTGGTGTTGGTTTTTGTCAACTCCCTTTTTTTTAAAGCTGCTACTGAGCTTCAGCAAACACATAATGTATTATATGTTCTGTTATATATATATATGAAGTTTTTAAATTTATCATTTTATTCAGTCCCTCTTAAATGAAGCTAAATTAAGAATGTTTATTTCTTAACTACAAAATCATTCAAAAATGTTACTATTTGGGAACTAAAATTGAGAAAATGGCTACTAAACTGGTGATTTTTTTTAAGTAGGTGATGTTACTAATGATACCTATTTTAGTATATTAAAGTACTTTCCTCCATAAAATTTGAATCATGCAGTATACAACAGATATAGATACAGAAAATTTCTTTTCAGAATAGGTAAGATTTAAAAAATAATTTGATCTAAACAAAATGTACAATAAAGCAAAATGGTACCTTATGGTTATGTGTGCAACCATAGTACAATTTTATTTATTATTACTTCCTGTAACATTTTGATTAGTACATACACACACACATATATATATCAACCATAAAGTATTATAACTCATTTATAAAATCTCTAACTCTGAAATATTGAAATTAAACTGTTTATAAACGATTTTATGTTTGTTCTGAAATGTGTTACCGCCACTCTCACAAAAAAAATCTTATGCGACTGCAAATTTGTAAGAAAATTGCAGTTTATGAAAACTCCACACAATTCACTAATAATAGACGCACATAATTTGCTAGTGATTGACAACGGATTTCACTGTTTTTTTTATATTTCATTTATGTTATTTTTTATCTTTCAAAATGTTACCCTTAAGGAATGTTTTTTTTTCGGAGTGGGGGTGGGGGTTGATGAATAAGACCCCTACCCCGAATCCGCCATTGGCTCGTATTTTAATTATGGCAGCATTACTGTAAATAGGCACTAATCCGGTACCGTGCCATTATATTGTAGTCACTGTTAAGATACCAGGCCAGTGCCTTCATTTTTAATAATAGCCGGCACCCGGCCGTTTCATTTTGGGCATTATAAACTTAATGGGCCTTTATTGTGAGTAACGGCCGGCACATGCAGTATGCCAGCAGAGTACTGTTGCCTTCCCGGGCTTCTGGCAAGGTACTTCTCGGGCGACCCCTTTTGGTACGATTCAATTACTTTTTGCAGTGCCGGGCCGTAGCTGGACGTAAAGGCAGAAAGGCACTGGCAAGGTACTCCGCCAGCAGGTGTGTGTTTGCTGGGAATATTGTTTGAAAAGTTTGATAAGTTCATCCGACGGTGGAACAAACAATTGAAGTGCCATGTAGATCATTTTGTAAAGTAACCGTGTTTCTACCTACTTTTTGCTAACAACATCATATGTTTCTTTATATTCATGTCTTCTTTGATCCAACGGATATTGAAGAAATTAAAACGTGATATGTCAACACCAGCTGCTTAGTGCGAAGTGGAACAATTTCAAACTTTTGTCCTTTACTTAGATGTTTAGAGAATTTAATCCTTACACCGTGTATGTACTTTTTGATATTCATAAAATGCTGCTTTAATAGCATTAATATATTAAAATAATCTTTCTCAGTCTACGAAAAATTTTAAAATGGAATGTAAATTTGTTTTTCAATTTTATACATAGATTGAAAACGCATGTTTTAAAATATTCATTAAACAAAAAACTGTAACGTAAAATAGCTATTTTTTTAGTGTAATAAATTCATGAATCATGCATTACAAATAAAGATTTTTTTAGAAAACATAGATACCTTTGTAAATTGGTTTTACCTCCAAGCAACTTCTATAGAATTGAAAACAGCTATAAATTATGCAAATTTTAATCTACTCTTCCAAGCTGCAAAGGAGATTTTTTTCCCCCCGAGTAAACTTTATAGCCGGTTTTCAGTCTGCAAACATTTTAAATTAACTATTTTTATTTTTCAATTTTATTCATTTCTTTTATAAATACGGGGAGAATTTTGAAGGTGTTAAAGTAATTTTTTAATTCAAATCCTTATTACAATTTTTTAACGGAAATGAAACTCGGTGATAAAAACGTTTAATATTGAATTTTGAATATGCAGGGTGTCCCAAAAACGCCGACAAAGGCTTTTATTCCTTAAATGTTAATCCCCGACGAATACAATCAATTAGTAAAGTTAGGTATAAAGAAGGTACACAATGTTACGCTTTTGACTAAAATTTTTTGGAGGTTAAATCTAAATGCAGTGAAACTTCTATGAGCGGCAACCTCTATTAAACGACCCCCTCCTTTAACGATCAATTTTTTAAGGTGACGATTTTTTTTACCCTATCTTCTTAATGTCAAAATATTCGCTAGAAGAAGCTACAGAAACCTCTATAATCGTCCAGTTCGGTTCACTGTCCGAAAAATTTCTTACATTTTACCGGAAGTTAAGTATACAAAAATACATTCCAAACAAGTCGAAGTAGTGCAAATCGGCAGCAGGTGCAAATACACGCACACGTCAAGTACAAATCTTGTAGGCTAGAGGAGAGACATGTGTAAGAAACGAAAGATTTTACTTTGGAGCAGCACAGTGATAGGATTGAGTCACACGAAAATGGAAATTCAAGGAGGAAATTGGCGGTTATTTGTGATATTGAGAAAACCCTAAAAGCAAATTATAAAACAAACAGATTTTTTATGGCAAATTCAGAATGCATGAGGAATATCTAAATAATTGCTCTCTTGTCAAATGCAAAAAATAAGGTTGTTGTTGCTAATTCCGCTTGGTCTGGTTGAAGGCTAGATCAAGTCCAAGAGGTCGTTAATCTTCATAAAGTCGTAAACCAGAAGAGAATTGGCCGTCAGATCCTCAAACGAAAGCCCCAAGCCGTTTAAAAGACGGGCAGAGGAGGATTGAGCTGAGCTGCATTTAGTGCAATTCAGAAAAAATTTCTATGATTGACATATTTAAGAGTCATATACCAAGTCACCATATGACCACTCCTGAGTCTATTTATGGTGACTTGTGCCGATCTGTCACACCTAAGTTTAAGGACACCGCCTGGGAATTTCTCTGAATACCAGGAATGTAACGGAGGTGTCTTCGATATTTTCCGGTTAAGGGCCTTTATTTGTGAATATATCTCAGAAGAGGTTAGACTTCCACAGGAGATTAAAGGACTAGATACGCGTTCCCTTGCAAGAATGTCAGCATTCCATGTAGACCAATATTGGAAGGAACTCGTTGAAGAAAAATTCTACGCTGTATAGAGAGTACTCTCGGAGTGAGAGAAACGATTGAAATAATCTGAAATTTCTAAATATTTTATTAAACTTTAAATTTTTAAAATATGGTTGTGTAATTATTTATGAATTAGTGTACAGCTTCTAAATAACAAAACAGACATTATTGCTTAGCATTTTTTTTCTTGGCTACTAAATGTTTATACTTCTTTGAGAGACCACCTCTCCTAACGACCGATTTTTCTCGGAACAGAAGATGGTCGTTCCCAAGAACTTTTACTGTAAATACAAATGTTATATGTTTATCCGGTACCCGTACAAAAAATTTCCCAAACAGTAAAATGTGCCTTATGCTAAAGTGCCTTATAATAAAGTACTGTCAAAAAAAAAAAAAACCTAGTTAGCAAAATGTGCATCATATTCTAATGAGGTGATGTACAAAGTTACAGCCATTCATCATAGAGATGGCTTTAAAAATTTTCCATGGGCTATACGTGAATTTAAAAGTAAAAGTTTATTGCTAGAATGTAAAAAAATTATTTTCTTTGATTATTTCGCTTTGATCAAGGGCAAATTATGCGAAACAATTTATATTTATAATAGTTTTTTCTAAACATTCATTTCTCGTTTAAAATTAATTTTGGAATCGCGTATGATATTATTATACATACGATAATACAATCAGCGCACAACATAATCAATGCATTTCGTGATTTTTGTAACAGACCTTTTCATTTTTCAATAGTAAATTTTCGACCCTCAATTTTCGCTCTTTCTTCAATTTTCGCTCATTGGAACCGTCTACAACTGAGGTATACACGCTTAAATCTATTGATTAAAACTAACACTCTTTTATTGATTAAATTTCTTATCGGCCGATTTAAATCCTTTTACGCCAAAAAATACTCATTCAAGGCAATAATTTGTGAATGCCTCAATTCGCCCCAGCACTCCCCATCCGCTATGTTCTATTTAACACATTTTCCGCAAAAATCTTGTCTATTTGAGTATTCTGTCTGTCTCTTCTCCCCCACGACCCATATATCCTATTACTGTCACGTGACCCACGCTGTTCAACGTCTAACGGTTCATAGTCGGGCATAGTTGTGTGTGTATTCGCTGTTGATAATTTTATGTTATATCCGAATACCAAATGCATCTTTTTCGTATTCAGAGTTGTGAAATAAATTCAGCCTAGATATGGAAGAGATGCTTTAGGTAAAGATTTCGCTTTAATGACATAGTTTCTTACGATTGGATTATAAAAAGCTGTTGTAAAACAAATGAAGTTATGATATCTCCACCCAAAGTGAGTAAGTAGTATTTTACCTTTTTCATGTCAATAAATTGGGTTGATTCTTTAATTAAATCTCACAGCTGGTTTAACCATGATTGCATTTCTGTATTCTGACTGTACTGTGAATTCGTTTTATAACGAGAGACTATAGTGAAATTATATTCTATCTATTAAAAAAATGCTCTTTTATAGTGTATTAAGATATATATATAATGTATTTGCCTTGATTTAAAATTTATTTTCTCGGTAGAAAAATGAAGAAAACGAATAATTCAATATATTAATCAAAAACAGAAAATTTTAATAAAACACCCTTTTTCTAGCTTAAAATAATAATCTTAATTGAGTACAGTTATATTAATCAAAAACGGACAGACACTCCTCATTTTTGATTATTATTTAGCCTAAATGGAGCTGTTGTAGAATGCTCAAAAATTGAGAATTTTTCGCTCCATTGATATTTGTCGATTAATTGAGCAAATTTTACTCAATCGGGAGAATGGCTGTTTGAAGTCAAAAATTGAGTAAAAATATACTCCGTTTGATTATTATATTACTCAATAGATTTAAGCGTGTAGAGGCCCTGACATACAGACAAGAAATACAGCTAATATTACATTGTCATTAAATTCTGAGCTATGTTAAAAGTTTAAAGACTTTAACCTCATTGGAACGTAAGTTTAAAATTCATTAAAATTTTCGCATCGAAAATCTAAGCAAATAAACAAAAAAGCAATTTAAAAACGAGATAAAATAGTTAATTTTTAGCTATGTGCAGTTTAAAAATTTTATCAACTCTTCAACAACTTCAGTGAAGTAGCTATTAGAGATGTATAAAGACGCAGTTTTCAACCTTGCATTGCTGCGTCATTTTGAATTGTCGTGGTTCCTTCTAGCACTCTTTCCAATCTTGTCAGATATTTTTGAAATGCCCTGCATACAGAGCGATGGGTATCCAAGAGCGATGTCATTTGTAAAATCAAACAGGTTTTCTCTTTATGTAGAGTGAGACTTTCTATAATTGTTAACTGCTATTAGAATCATTAAAGGTCATTAAATTGAAATTAGTTTATCTAAGGATCCGAAGGGAGTTGAAGCTGTCACAAATCATGGGACTAACTAATTTCACTTAATTATGATCATACAGATAATTGATTAACGCGCAGTTTAATGTATCTTTATGAAGCAAGCTTTGAAAATAAAACTTAGTGTTTCAACAAACCTCGTTTTCTCTTACATATGCTTATCGGCAAAAATAGCGCTGTTATGTTGAAAAATGACTATAATATTTTTCAACACTTGAAGAAAAAAAATTGCAAAATTAAAAATAAAAAGAAACAGAAAAAGAAATAAAGAAAGAAAAAGAAGGAAGAGGGACAAGAAAGGTAAATCATGCCAATCGTATCGATTATAAAACACCTTCCAACACAACTGTTTTTATTGCGCCAAATTTAGCAATGTATCAAACCCACACTTGGCGAGATTTTGGGGATAGCTTGAAAAAAAGCTGTCGATCGCTGTTAAAGTAGTTTTGCGATATCCTGTAAAAATAACTTTAAAATTATTTCTATCATTTAAATGAAAAATAAGCTGTTGTAAATGTATATGTATTTATTGTATCGTGCTTGAAAAAGATGAATTTCTCTGCAGCCATGGACCGTAATGAATTGGACAGGATATTCCAGAAGATATGTATATAAATAAAATTAGACTTTTGTCTGTACATTTCTTGGAATTCAAAAATTTTACAATTTCTATCCGTTTCAAGCACCCGGGATTCCGATGCGACCCTCAAAAAAAAGTTTGTCTGTCTGTCATTCTGTCATTCTGTTATTCTGTCCGTGACCTTTTTTTGTTTAAGCATCACGTAAAAACGACTGAAGCGAATGATATGAAATTGGGTGTCATGATAGGTGGTCACTCAACTTAAAACATAGGCGTCCAATTTTAAAAAATCTTGATTAGATTTTCCGATTTTGCGAAAATCGTTTCAAACTGCGTAAATTTGTGTTCAAGCATCACGCAAAAACGACTGAAGCGAATGATATGAAATTGGGTGTCATGATAGGTGGTCACTCAACTTAAAACATAGGCGTCCAATTTAAAAAAAATCTTGATTGGATTTTGAGATTTTGCGAAAATCCTTTCAAACTGCGTAAATTTGTGTTCAAGCATCACGTAAAAACGACTAAAGCGAATGATATGAAATTGGGTGTCATGATAGGTGGTCACTCAACTTAAAACATAGGCGTCCAATTTTAAAAAAATCTTGATTGGATTTTGAGATTTTGCGAAAATCCTTTCAAACTGCGTAAATTTGTGTTCAAGCATCACGTAAAAACGACTAAAGCGAATGATATGAAATTGGGTGTCATGATAGGTGGTCACTCAACTTAAAACATAGGCGTCCAATTTTTAAAAAATCCTCATTGGATTTTGAGATTTTGCGAAAATCGTTTCAAACTGCGTAAATTTGTGTTGAAGCATCACGTAAAAACGACTGAAGCGAATGATATGAAATTGGGTGTCATGATAGGTGGTCACTCAACTTACAACATAGGCGTCGAATTTTAAAAAAATCTTGATTGGATTTTCCGATTTTGCGAAAATCGTTTCAAACTGCGTAAATTTGTGCTCAAGCATCACGCAAAAACGACTGAAGCGAATGATATGAAATTGGGTGACATGATAGGTGGTCACTCAACTTAAACTATACGCATCTAATTAAAAAAAAATCGATTAGATTTCGAGATTTTGTGAAAATCGTTTAAAATTGAGCGAATCTTTGTTCCCGCATTACGTAATAACGACTAAAGCGAATCATATGAAATTTGGTCACACGATAGATGGTTGCTCAACATAAACTATAGGCGTCCAATTTTTTAAACATTTTTATTAGATTTTGAGATTTTGTGAAAATTCTCTCAAAACGCGTTTATATTTCTTCAAACATCACGAAATAACGACTAATACGAATGATACGAAATTTAATGATATGATAGGTAGTTGCTAATCTTAATTTATAGGCGTTGAATTTTTAATATATTTTGATTACATTTTGAGATTTTGCGAAAATCGTTTTAAAATGCTGAAAATTTGTTCCAGCATCACGAAATAAAGACTGCAGGGAATGAAACGAATTTGGGTGACAGGATAGGTTGTCACTCAACTTAAATTCTAGGCTTCCATTTTTTCAAAAATGTTGATTAAATTTTTAGATTTTGCGAAAATTATTTCTATATGCGTAAATATTCGTTCGCGCATCACATAATTACGACTAATGCGAATGAAATGATATTTCTTAGTTACTCTCTAACCTGTAATATTTTAACAATACATAAAAATTATAACTTCACTTTCTTTACTTTGGCAACATACTACATCCATTCTGTGTACTCATACAATGCTGACGAAAGATCTTGCTTTTTTGGAAATTTGCATTCACTAACCCGTCGAGGACGGGTACTTCAGCTAGTTAATGGATATTTCCAGAGAATGGATATTTCCAGAAGCTCCTAATTTACTGTCATACGTTTCCTTGATTTATATATTGGGTTGTTCGGAAAGTAATATCATTTTCTTACATAGAACTCAAACAAATAAATTATCAACAAGTACTGATTCACAAACAAGCTTGTGCCTAGGCATAAGACCCGTGTTTGTTAAATTTTAAAAGGGTAATTTTATAAATAATACTTTTTTTCTTTAAGAAAAAAAATGGACACCCTCCTTTTTTCACGTCTACTCTACATGAAGAGTCATATTCGAAATGTTCAAAAATCGATTTTTAGGCATTCGCGAGAGCTGTATTTTACAGCAAGAATTTTATGGATATATGTTTTCTTCTTCGAGATCACGCAGGATATGTGAAAAGAATGTTTTGGCCACCTATCCCCCCATAAGTTACGAATTTTCGAAAATGCTTTCCAATCCAGCACTTAGCTATAAGAAACTCACATACGTGCCGAATTTCGTATTATTATCTTCAATAATTTTTTTCTAGGCAAAATATTGTTGGCATACGAAAAAACGACATTACTTTTGGAACAATCCAATATATATATATTTATATATAATATATATCACATTCAAATTGTTAGATTAGATATTTACTTACTAAGTTCAAACTGAAATACATCGGCATGTCTTAATTTTGAATGAAACAACTTTGGTGCCTTTTAGGGTCAGCTAACTTATCCCAATATATATTATAACACTAAAATATTAGGTTGTAAGGAAGTTTCCCGCCACCACAAATATCGTCTGCAAACAGTTCACGTTGGTGTGTTTGCTCATATTTTGTCAAACAATATTTGTCATTTGAAAGAAAGATACTTGCTTTAGAACACTGTGTTGTTAAAAAATATCATTATCATTAAGTACAAGCAGGGGCGTAGCCGGGGGGGGGATTAAGGGGGTCATAACCACCCCCATGAGAAATTTTTTGCCATACAAAATGTATATTCTTCACTAATTTATCACACACACGTATACATATATATGAGTTGTAGTAACCCTCCCCCATGAAAAATTTCTGGCTACGCCCCTGAGTACAAGGTGTCTGAAATGGAACTATCACGTTACTGGATTAGAACCATCATTTACTTCCAGTTCTGTTGCAAAAAGTGCTACAGAATGTCAAAGAATTATGTGTGTAATTTAGATTCTACTGTTGTATCATATGGCACTGTGCAGGTTTGGTACTGAAAGTTAAAAACAAGGTCTATGGCATTCATGGAGCAGAGCTCTCTGGCCGGCTTTCTGATGTTGGTGAGGGCCACCTGCGAGAACTTTTGGAAGAATATCAGTATTTAACCACTTGAGAGCTAGCTAAAGAATTAGACATTAATGCCATGCCCATTAGCCATGCTATGCATCACATAAACTTCATGTACGAGTTTAATCTCTGGGTGCCGCATGAGCTGACTCAAGCAGATTTGGCGGAGAACTTTCGTTACAACCTGATACGTTTAAGTCAGAGATGGGCAAACTTTTTCTGTCGCGGGCCAAAAATCGAAAAAAAAAAGTTTGGCGGGCGAAGGTAATGTTCGTAAAATTTTAAAAACAATATACAAGTATTACAATTTAAATATGTTAATGAGATGAATGAAATAGCGATTCCATTTTTAAAAGTTCCTTATATTGGGGCTCAAAGGGAGATGCACTGATTCTAAGGAACGAGGCTAAATGCTCATCTGTCAGTCTACTTCTGAAAGAATTCTCTCTAAGATTCATACTTGAAAACACTTGTTCACATATATAAGATGAAGCAAACATAGTATTGATTTTCTAGGCGTGAGATATTAAATTTGAGAAACTGAATTTTGATAATAATTTGTAAAACTCTAACTTTGGTATATTTAGAAACAACTGCTTGAGATGATTGTTAGGTTGCAATTCAATTCATTCAAGCTGCAAATCTGACCTCACTGCTTTACAATTTATGTTGAAAGGCATGGTAAAATATCCAATTTTGTTTGAATGGCACTGAAATCTTGAATCTTCTTAGTATGGTAGTAGTAGATATTCTTGAAATCTTCTTAGTATATGGATTTATAATATATAAATATATATATTCTTTGAATTTACGTCGGACCGGAAAACTAAAATTCCATCTGCGGGCCGGATAAAACCTTCCGGCGGGCCGGATTTGTCCCGCGGGCCGTAGTTTGCCCATCCCTGGTTTAAGTGATAAACTAAATCATTTCCCAGGCATAAATTAAGCTATTGTCTCATGATCAGTCAAACCTTACAGTGAAAGGTTTGCAGTCTGTTACATTTCATCTCACTCCATTTAAATTTTTTCAGAAAGTTTCTAACTACAAAGTTGATGCTAATTGATATGAAGCAAGATTTATTCTTTTCGACCACAGTCATTAGTAATTGAATAGGGTAGGTTATTCATGATGCAACGTTTATACGGTGGAAAATCCAAATTATAGGGTTAGGTGGGGTAAAATGAACAGGCGGGGTAAAATGAATAGTCTACAAAAAGTAGACAATAAATGTCAAATGCATTGGTTTATTGGAATACTGATTTTTTTTCTTCATTTATATTCGAAGCAATATTTTTAAACTGATTTATTTGATTCATTAATATTCTTTTAATATGTAATGGCAACACTTAGAGTTTCATGTTTGACTCAATCTATACAAGGTTAAAATTTACTTTGCTGTAGCATTTTTGTGATTTAAAGTTCTTGAAATTTTGATGATACAAAGCCTACTGTCATTCTTGAAGAATACATTTCTGTATCAAGATAATTTGTATTCGTATTATTTTTTATTTTGGAGTAGTTCAAAGAAAGTGGAGTAAAACGATCATACTGCTAGGCTTGCACTTAAAGAACACATGTATCATTTTAGATTTCTTTTTTTTCACCTGCAATATATTTTATAAAGCATTAATAGTAATAACGTGAATAAATAAATAGATTCCGTTATTCTACTTTTATTTTTACCTGGAAATAAGAAAAATAACCCAAAATTACGATACTGGAATCATAAATTTATAAATAAATGCTAACAGAGGATGTGTTTGCTGCACATTTTGAAAAAAAGCATGAAATTGAAGACCATGATGTAGAGAAAGTATGCCATTCTTGAAATTTTGTGAAGAAAAATCCCAATTTTTATTTAAAAAGAGTTGAAAGAAGAGTTCAAAATGGCATACCGTAATGCCTCTTTCGGACAAAATATCTGCTGGCTCTTAAGTGCTGTGGTAAAAGTTTTATTAAGCATTTTTGGACAGATCTTATTTGCAGAAAAGGAGCTTTTTACAATTTAGTACTTTGCAAAATCTTATTTGAAAAAATGTACATTGCCAGAGAATGACGATGTCGAGGAAGTTCAAGCTGAACAGATAATTCAAATACTGGATGAGCCAACTTTTGATAGTAGAGGACATTATAAATTCTGATAGCTAAATTAAAATTCCGTGTAAAACTGTTTAATAAAATATTTATTATCTATTTTCCAGATGATCTTATTCATATAATATCATTTTCTATGAGTGTGTTTCATTTTTTTCATGTATAATCATTTTACCCCACACCATGGGGTAAAATGATCATAATAAAAAGCCAAAAAGAATTAATGATAAAACAGTTTTAATATTTGTAAAAGAAAAAAACAAAAATTTGTAGTTATGCCAGATAGTCCTATGTAAAATATTTGTCAAAAATTTTTAAATATGTTGTATCATTTTAGATGTGTAGCTTAGTAAAGTTGAAAATAGCTAAATTTGTCATTTTACGCGACCTCCTAGTACTTGAAAAAAAAATGTTATTCTTTTTTATGTAATACCATTGAATTTTTGACTTCTTATGTATATATCGCGTAATTAAGCTCTAGCTGGTTTTAAGAATTGTCCGCCCGCTTGTCTCTCTTTTTACAGAAAAACTATATTACTCCTTGAATTAGCCTACAATAATTTTAATGATCTAGTATTTTAGCTATTTTTCTACTGTTTCTTTTAACATACATTTACGGAAAAAAGCATTTGCCTAGAAAATTATAATGATGATAGTTTTTTTATTTCCCAAAATATCATCCACGGAATATTTAATTAATATTCAGCCCTTTTAAGGTTTATTCTCAAGCATAAAGTTGTCCATCTTGTTTAAATTTAACTTTTCTTGCGGATTAATTATTTCCTTTCTATTATTTTTTATTCTTGATAATCTGACTAAAATTACCGGATTTTACGTTGCACCCTAGAGTAATGTAGATACTCCGTGTAATTTGCATACTCAGTATCTACAACAATCGTCGACCTTCCTGGAAACAATCGTAACATAAAGGTTTGTTTTTAAGGATGCGTTAATTACCCTACATGAAATAATTTTAAGAGAGAACGGAAGGGAGGGGGGACCAAATAAAAGTATGTTACGGTTTAAGCACCAAAACAAGTAAGAAAGAATTGTTGAAAGTAGTAAAAGTATACGAAGGAGACTCATTAGACTCAGAAGTCAGAGCTTTTTGTTGAAACTAATCGAAGTTTCGTGGATTCACTTTTTCTGGTTTTAACCCAACGGTTAATAATTCGAGGAATAAAAATCCTTTTGTTTGCATACTTTAATGGTGCTTCTTTATTAAAAGCTTTAATTCATTAATTTTTTTTCAAAAATTAATTCCTGAAACAAAGAATGTAACTGGAATGCCACGTGCTTCATATATGCGTTTTTTCTTTTCTTTCGGCAACTATTCAACTGTTTCTGGAAGGGTGAACAAATCTTTTGTTGAGAAGAAGCATACTGTGTTATCTTTCAGACTGAAAAAAAAAGAAAGTTGTGTGGTTTTGAAGAGTACTTATAATAAGACGTACAGGAGCACACAACAAATACACATCTTTTCCGAAGAAAGATTTTTGCAATTAGAAGAGCTCCTCACTTAATACTTTTAATGAGTTTCGTTTACACATTGTTTTCGCTTTCGTTTCGGCGCAGTTTAAACGCGTTTTGTGCTTGGATTTTCAAGCAGAATGATGATTTAGGGGATGATAAAGCCACTAAACATTTTCTCTTGAGACTGCAATAACAACAATAATAATCCGCTCTTATATTAAACGAGGAATGTTTGTGTGTGTGTGGGTGTGTATGTCCGAACGATCCCGAAAACTGCTCTAAGGATTCTTTTTAAATTTCGTACCTGGGGGTTTTTTGGGCCCCTGAAACGATTGAGCTAGGTCAATTGATTTAAAAAACTCTAAAACGCTCAAAATTTAAAATTTAAAATTTTTGGACGGTAGCGCCATCTATTGAGCGTTTGAAAAACACACTTGATGCAATCTTCCTAAAAGGGACGCTCAAATAAGTTTGGGGCGGCTTAAAAAATACACGCCATCTATATATAATAGTAAAAATTAATTTCGCAAAGAAACAAAATAAATGGAAAACAGTACACAGACAAATAAATATTTTAGTAACTAGATATATTACACCATTCAGCTACATAAATTTGTTTAGAATTAAAAAGTTATTTTTATTTCAAAACTAGCTGACCCGGCAAACGTTGTTTTGCCATATAAATTATTCCTAGGATTATTTTAGTAGAAAGAAATGACTAACTTATTGTAAGTGTGTGAGGATGTGGTATATGAGTGGAAGAGGCATGGAGCGCTGTGAACGATGCTGGAATATAAAAATAACACAATACCAAGCATTTATATTTTTAATTCATTGTAATTTATTCTTTACATTTATATATATTGCTAATTACAATAATTTTACTAAAAAATAATATCAATCCCTTAACGGAATAGAGTGAACAAACATGGCGTGATCAAATCTAAGCCACAAACAAACATAGTTTGGCCTTGAGACTTATTCATAGTCATTCCATAAAAAATTTTGTCCAAAAAAAATAATAATAAAAGGATGAAAATCTGAAACATTTTCAGATTTTAAATACGCACTATAGCGCTATATATTAAAATCGTATCATAATTTATGCGTCGTCCCTATTTTTCTCTCATATTCCATTAAGCTGGAAAGTGTATATTATTCATGACTGTGCTGTATTTTTTTTTTGTTTCGTAAAACCCATCTTTGGAATCGAAATCTATCTTAAAATCGTCTACTAAAACTATTTTACAATATTCGCCATGTATATTACAACTACACTTCATCGTTCTATATATTGTTTCGAATGCGCATCATAATACATGCGTATACCATGTATGTCTTTCTTGGGTTGATTCCTACTTTAACGCCTCTACTCTCGCCAAGGTGGCGATCATTAAACATATGCAGTTACAATGACAATTTTTTGCATTTATGTGGCAATCATAATTTAAAATTAAAATGGCGATTTGGAACAACATGTAAGCACAGCATGCCGTTACATTTTATTTATTTTGGATTGCCAATTAATGTAGTTGTAATAATAAAGTGTCTTCAAATTCCTTAACTGGTGCGTTTATCACTCATTTGTTTACTTTAGTTTTCATCTGGTTCTTTTGGGAGCGCCGAAACGGTACGTACGTATTATGCCGGCGGTCACTTCCGCCAAACTACTTTTTCGTCAAATTTGCTGGCAAACTATTGCCAATCGTATTCCAAACCATCAACAATTTCATGTGTCTGTCATTTATCTTGGTGAAAATTCCTTGTCTTGGAGGACCTCCGGGATAATACGTAAGTACCGTTGAAACTTGTGCATTACTCCCACAGACCCATGACTGCAAAGCTCGCCAAAGTACGGGGATTTTTTGGGTTGGCGAGAGTGGGGGGCGTTAAAATAGGAATCAACTCTTTCTTGTACCATAAAACACATCTTTGGAATCGAAATCTATCTTAAAATCGCCTTCTGAAACTGTTTTACAATCTTCGCCAGGCATATTCGTCCTATATACATATTCATACTATGCCGCAAAGACATGAAATGGGAATCATAATTCATGAGTGTACAGTGTTTTCCTTTCTTGTTCCACAGAGAACTTCTTCGGAATAGAAATCTATATTAAAATCGCCTAATAAAACTCTTTTACAATATACGCCAGGCGTTTTCTAACTATACTCGAAATATATTTATAATAAATTGTCACGTTTTGGCTCCCCATTTAGCGATCCATTATCAAAAATTGCAAATCCTTGTGCGACTTTCAACATTTTATTAACGCCCCCCCCCCTCTCCACGTTATCTGGCAAACACATTTGAAAAGGGACTCGATGCGCTAATGCCTAGACAAAAATCCTGATTGAACTTATTAGCACTCTGGTGCTAAAAATTTTGAGGTGGACCGCCCTTGTGACTTAGGGGTATGAGACAAAATCATATTCGCAGACCTAACGAATATACATATAAAATTTCTTTAAAATCGGTCGAGCCGTTTTGGAGGAGTATGGTAACTAACACTGTGACATGAGAATTTTATTTATTAGATATACCCAATATGAGTTCAATCGAATGTACCGTTTAAACGCTAGAGCACTTTCAAAAATTTCCCCCCCATAAGCCATAATGTAAAAGAAATCTTTGTAGTAGCCCAGTAGAAAAACTATAAGTTCTATACACATCAAAATCAATGTCGGTCTTACGATGGTGGTTTATAACATATATACCCAATTTGAGCTCAATCGAATGCCCCGTTTAGGAGCTATCGTGTTCACTCACATACACACACACACACACACACATACAAACATACATCTCGTAAAAATAGCATAAATCAATTCAGAAGACCTCAAAACGTGTTAATACATCAAAATCTCGAAGTCGAATTTTTTTCATGATTACAATACTTTCCTTACAGGGTGCATGTTCGGAAAGAAAAAAGGATGAAAATCTGAAACACTTTCAGGTTTTAAATACACACTATAGTGCTATATATTAAAATCGTATCATTAGTTATACGTTGTCCCTATTTTTCTTACTTATTCCATTAAGTTTCAAAAGTATATCATTATTTATGACAGTGCTGTATTTTTCTTGCTTGTTTCGTAAAACCCATCTTTGGAATCGAAATCTATCTTAAAATCGCCTACTAAAACTATTTTACAATCTTCGCCAAGTATATTACAAATATACTTCATCGTTTTATATATTGTTTCGAATGTGCATCATAATCCATGAATGTACCGGTTTGTCTTTCTTGGGTTGATTCCTACTTTAACGACTCGACTCTCGCCAAGGTGGCGATCATTAAACATATGCAGTTACCATGACGATTTTTTGCATTAATGTGGCAATCGTAATATAGAAATAAAATGGCGATTTGGAACAACATGTAAGTAAAGTATGCCGTTACATTTTTATTTATTTTGAATTGCCAATTAATGTAGTTTTAATAATTAAGTGTCTTCAGATTCCTTAACTGGTGCGTTTATCGCTAGTTTGTTTACTTTAGTTTTCATCTGGTTCTTTTGGGAGCGTTGAAACGGTACTTACCGTATCGTACAATCGTATTCCAAACCATCAACAATTTCATGTGCCCGGCATTTATCTAGGTTAAAAATTGCTTGCCGGGATAATACGTAAGTACCGTTAAAACTTGTGCATAACTCCCAGAGACACATGACTGCAAAGCTCGCCAAAGTACGGGGATTTTTTAGGTTGGCGAGAGTGGGGATGTTAAAATAGGAATCAACTCTTTCTTGTACCATAAAACGCATCTTTGGAATCGAAATCTATCTTAAAATCGCCTACTGAAACTGTTTTACAATCTTCGCCAGGCATATTCGTCCTATAGGCATATTCATACTATGCCGCAAAGACATGAAATGGGAATCATAATTCATGAGTGTACAGTGTTTTCCTTTCTTGTTCCACAGAGAACTTCTTCGGAATAGAAATCTATATTAAAATCGCCTAATAAAACTCTTTTACAATATACGCCAGGCGTTTTCTAACTATACGCGAAATATATTTATAATAAATTGTCGCGTTTTGGCACCACATTTAGCGATCAGCTATCAAAAATTGCAAACCTTGTGCAACTTTCAACATTTTATTAACTTTCCCTCCTCCCCTCTCTGGCAAACACATTTGAAAAGTGATTCGACACGCTAATGTCTACACAGAAATCCTGATTGAAATGAATAGCACTCGGGGGCTAAACATTTTGGGGTGGACCGCCCTTATGACTTAGGGGTATGAGACATAGTTAAAAACCTATTCTATGACCTAACGAATATACATAGAAAATTTCATTAAAATTGGTCGAGTGGTTTCGGAGGAGTTAGGTGACTAACACTGGGACAGGAGAATTTTATATATTAGATATCGTCCTGGCAACCAGCGAAAGAAAAAGAGAAAAGAGTCTTCGTTGCCATCCCCGCAAGCACCTTGATGGAATATACGTAAATAATTTAATTATTCTTAATTCATAGTTATTAATACAAAACTATTCGTAAATCTTATGTGAAAAATTGCCTGAATTTATTACAATTATCCTTTTGTAACTAACGTAAAGCTAAATGTATTTTCGCGTATATACTAAAACAATAAAAATTTTTCATGTATTTTATTGATCCATATGATGCGAATTTCAAAAGTGCATAAAAGTTTCAGCTTAGCCGAATAATTTAAACGAAAATTACACCCTTTTCAGTCATTCACAGTAAGAAAAAAGATGCAGTGACGTAACATGAAAATTCCATTTTTTTTTTTTTTTTTTAAATAACGGCACTAGGTTGAATTCTATTTTAACTGCCTTATTCCGCCAAGTTGACGATAAATATTTAAATGTAGTTACCCTGACGTTTTTTTTTTTTTTTTTTTTTAAATGGGTCAACCGTTTATAATGAAACGATGTTCGAAACTCCCATGAAAAAATGATACGATCGATATGGGTCAACCGTTTATAATGAAACGATGTTCGAAACTCCCATGAAAAAATGATACGATCGATTCCTAAATTGGGCTCGCAGCCGATATTCAAATTAATTTTGCAGATGATCAGCCATCAGTTTAGTTTTCATTCACTGCAGTTGATGATTTCAACTCATTTATTTTATCATCGTATGGACAACTTTTAAAAGTTGCGGGCAGAACTTTACGACAGTGGCCTCCTGGGCCTGACTTCAGGATGTTAGCGAAATCGCGGGCCGTATAAGTCGGATTTATATGGAAGTTTGAATGTATTATATAGGTTTTATATAGGTTTTATACAGGATTTTGACTTGTTCTGAGGGCTGGTCCAAAAGCCATGGCGGGCCCCATCCGGCCGCAGGCTGGGAGTTGTCCATATGTGGAAGCAGTAAATTGGGAGGCTGAAATCTGGTTACTAAGATTTTTTCTAATAAATTTTCAATTCTTATTTAGACGTGGATTAGACTGTGTTGTTTTGTGTTGTGTACTATCATTAAACTAAAGGATAAAACCCTTTGTGGAGACAATTACAGCGGGCGATAGAATGTCTACACTCAGAATATTTAATATTTACCCACTTAAAATCAAATAACTTCATATTCAATTTTTATTATACATCGAAATTCGAATTGTATAATCTGCAGAAACATTTCGTATTCGAAACATTTCGTTTGGTATCAACATCCTCTCCTATATCCATGCTTAATGCATAGAAAACCGTTTTATTTTTGAAAAAAAAGTTAAGCTGAGTAGTAATTTAGAAAAGCTATCTTAAGCGAATTGGAATCGTAATTTTTCCTCTAAAGCCTGATAACCGTGACTTCAATGTAACGTCAATGTCACTTGCAATAGATAATTCTGACACTCAAATGAATAGCTTTTTTTATTCTCTTAAATGAAATAGAGCTAAAAATACAAAAACGCTTAAACATCAGGGAACGGGTGGATTATCAGATTTTTTCTTTATTTTTTTTTTTCTTTTTCTTTTTTTTTACATAATTTTGATAATTTTCAGGTTGATCGCACCAACGAACCGTGTAAATTTTAAGTTATTAGACAATACATTTTTAATCTGTTTGGATTAATGATGGTAAAAGTTTTATTTTGAGTGGTTAAACTGGAATTGTGACAGAGTCAGGAATCAGCGTAACTACATAGGAGCGATGTATTTTTGATTTATTCGAGGTAGAAGTCCATTTTCTTCAGTCCATCCGTTTGTTCTATTATTGTCAACGTTTAAGCAGTTGTTAGGGTTATTATAAAAGAATATTTTTGATCTATTCTGTTTTTGATTTCATGATTTCGAAGTGTCCTTTTGTACTAATAATTTAAATTGCGTTACACTTTTTATTTTCTTAAGCGTGAGTTTATAAAATAAAATTATGTTTAAAGCATATTTATGTAAGATTATACTTTTATGGCATCTATATTTATGTATCTATAAGATTGAATTTACGTTTGTAGAATTTGTTTATGCATGATGTATTTTCTTTGAATTAGAAAAAAATAAGTATTTTATGTTTGAATTGAAGCACTATAGAGAAATTTACAATTTCAATCGTAAAGAATTATCATCATAGATGTATTATAAAGACGTAAATGCATGAAAGTGTAGCTCAAAAATGAGCTGTGGAAACATATGATCACCGACAGCAGCACTTAGCCCAAATGTGTGAACGTGCAGTTTAAATACAAGCAGATGAAACAGATGATTAGTATTTGGAAGGAGAACGACAAGGAACAGCTAGACGTCGACAAATACTTCGGGTAAACAGTCTAAGTATCTACAAAGCTGCCACAAACGTGCGTACTTATTATCATAGTTTAAAACTTTTTAACATGGATTGCATTCACCCTAGAGCTTTGCATTTTTCTGAAGAGTAAAAACAAAAATTAACCGAAACCATTTTGGGGACTGTAAGATTGATGTAGGACATTCCGAATTTCCTAATGAATTGGTGTGGTTGTTTCTTCGATGTCACCCACATTTCAAAGAATTCGAAATTTGAAAGCATACTTTACAATGGCTTTGTTCACAGTATATGACGAGTAAAACTATTAACGATTTTGGTGTGTACTGCTACGTTGCGAACAATGTAGAACTTGATTAATTTTTTTTTATAAACTCATTCATCTGACAGTTCAACCAACTCAAATTCTTGATGCTGAATTTGAACGTCCTCAATATGGACAGATATATTTCTGAAGTAATGAAGACGCTGTAATTGAATGCATCGCCCAAGATCTTCGCTGATACCCTCGCTGATCTGCTACAGAAGGAAAGGAGGCACCTTACGTTAAACTACTTTTTGCTCAACTCTGATGGCACCGACCATCGAATATTTAGCATCCCTCTTCAAAACAAAGTATATGCCATTGTAACATTGAATGCCGACGAAAGCTTACCTGATAATGTATGGATGATCCGACAGCGATGAAAATCTTTGGCAACCATGAAGATTATTGATACGTGCCAAGGCATTTACGTATTCATAAATTTTACACTTAAGGAGCCTTTAGATTCTGAGCATGGCTCCGTAACCTGGTACTCTTTGATTATATGTTATTAATTTTCATACACAAATTATATAACACACAGCTTTTCATGAATCCATAAGAATTGTAGGAGAAGACGGGGTACAATGAAACACGGAATACAATGAAACATACTATCTAAAATCAGAAGGATTTTTCATAGAAGTTGCAAACCACACATCTATGATACAAATATATTCTAGTCACTGATGTGATTTGGAGACAATGGCATTTTTATAACAAGAGCAAAAGAAAATGATTGAATTTTCAACCACTGAAAGTAAATTTCTTTACTAAAAGAAATTTTGTTTTACCTCCTTGTTCTAATATGTATAATTATTTTTTCTTCAAATATTGTGATCACTATGTTATGGTTTTCATACTCCCAAAGTCAGAATTAAAGAAAAAGATATATACTATGACAGAGGCGTAGCCACGGGGGAGGTTAGGGGGGTCATAACCCCCCCATGAGGAATTTTTTGCCATACAAAATGTATATTCTTCACTCCCTTATCACACACATGTATGCATATATGTGAGTTGCAGTAGTCGTAACCCCCCCATGAAAAATTTCTGGCTACGTCCCTGTACTAGGAATGAGTAAAATGTATTCATTTTGTAGACTCAATGCGGTAGAATGGAACACTTGTAGACGGGGTGTCCCAGGTGAATACATTCACTTAACCCTTTAACGCGCAGTGTTCCCGCTCTGGGAACACCAAACTCTAACGTTTTGACTGTTGCCAGTCACGAAGAATAGATTTGATTTCTATAAAAATAGTTGCGGGTGACATAGCTCCACGAGAATCCTTCACTTTTTAGCATGTCATTTCCCGTAAAAAAATTGTCACGATTCTTTTTAACAGCACTGACATCTGCTGAAAAATGGAAGAATGCGAGAACAGCTGAATAGATTGCCCAATTTTGAAAAAAGGGTAGCCGTTGCCATCGCTCGACTTAACTACCAGCAAGATGGCGGACGATCGAAACGTTCATCGCGTGCCACAGATCTAGAGACCCTTTTTTGACGACACCTGGCTGTGCCGCACAGGGTCGTCAAAAAAGGGTCTCTTGATCTGTGGCACGCGATGAACGTTTCGATCGTCCGCCATCTTTCTGGTAGTTAAGTCGAGCGATGGCAGCGGCTGCCCTTTTTTCGGCATTGGGAAAGGGTTGCGCCTCAAAGGGTTAAAAAAGGTGTTACAATTAAATATTTAGACTGAGATCTACATACAGCACAGGAAGTTAACAAGGAATTGTTTTAAACTTTACTCCTTCTTCAGGCTCTGATAATAGTGACAACCAGTGACGTTTCCTCCAGTTGAGCACATGAGCACGTGAACCCCCAGAAGAAAAACCAAAAAATATACACATTAACAAATTGAATTTAAAAAAAAATATTAAGTACTCTTCTAGATTTTTTGAATTTAAAGCGCGGGTTTTACTCTCCCACACCACCCACTATTATTAAATATGCTTATGACGCACTGTCTCGTAGGTTACTTCAGCATAATACTTCTTCGCTCTCATATGGGATCGGCTAAATGGCCTTCTGAACCGCTGTCCGAGAAAAGACGCGGAGAGAGTTGCGGGAGAAGTAAGGCTCTGGTGATATCACTCCATTCGCGCATTTTTAGTATGCTCACGGACCATTTTTCTGCCGTTATCTCTTCCGGATTCCCAGTTTGTTTGTTATGTTCAGTTAGTTAATCCATTTTTTTTTCATTTCCTTATTATTTTCTTTATTTTTATCATTCCTCACTACAGTATTTTTTTACGAACTAGTGTAAATAATTAAGAGGGGAGTAAAATAAGTATTTCGGAGCTAAAACAATTAAATTTTTCAATATTATCCTTTGAAAAAAATATGAAATAAAAAATCAAGACAGTATTTTTGCTAAAACTTATGTGTGGCGAAATGTAAGACCAAATATCACTTGCTTTCTTTCAGTTGAATGCATTGTTTTCTTTTAAGTGCTGGGAATGCAAATATATTTTAACTTGTAAGCTTCTTCGTATCTGAATATTTAATTTTCAAAATTAATTTATGAACCTCCATTTAAATAACCCACGATCCGAGAAGTTTAATTAAATTTGTTTTTTCCATTTAAATTTCATATTTATGTCTCCTTTATATTTATTACAAATGCACATAAAACATATATGCTGAAATTTTAATTTTGACTCATATTATTTGAGTGTTTGTGGAATGTTATTAGCAGACCGCGGATTATATGCAATCGCATATTTGCATATGCAATTGCATATTTCAGGTGTTTTTGGTGATTTTGCATAAAATGACGCATTTTCTCTGTTGTTTGCATATTTCAATCTCTTTAGCTTTGAATTTGTAACTCCTTTTTACCTTCCTTTCAGTTTTTTTTCTTTAACTCTTTAAGTCTCACGCTTTGAAAAATTTGTACAACCTCAGCTTCCCAGCAAAATAGCATATACTCTTTCAATTTTTTAGTGTGTATTTGCAACAATTTAAATTAAGTCAGCCTATATATTAAGATTTCAGAAATGGCTAGAATGAAAGCAAGCATGCCAAACCTGATGAAGACGTGGATTTCGGATTATGGACAAGACCTAACTCCATAAAAGATGTAGTTAATGCTTTGGACAGCGTCAATTCTTCTTCTTTTTTCATTGCGGAAGAAATGCTTAACGATATGTCCATCCGAAAAGGTCTATAGATAATCGAAATACATTTTTCCTTCTTAACATCCGACATCACAAAATTAGAATATCAAAATCTGCTTCTGAGTGATGTAATGAGTCAAGTTGTAAAAGTACAGGAATGCATTGGTAAGATTCCAGGGTCATCAGGAGAAGAAATCAGTGAGAAACTGAATTTTATTTTAAATAAAAATTCAGGATTTTTGGCAGTGAATAAAATAAATAATTTTATTAATGGTGAGGGGAGTGAATTACCGGAAACAGTAGAACCATGCAAAGCGAAATATTATAAGTACTGTCCAGTGACAATCGCTGATGTTGAAAGAGCATTTTCAGCATATAAAGTGATTTTAGATGATAAAAGACAAAGCCTTACTATTGAAAATTTAGAAAACCACTTAGCTGTGTATTGCAACAAAAATTACTGAAGGCAATTTTAATTCACATTTCATATCACTAAGATTGTGAATAAAAATTTCTCATTCTGTCTTTCATGATGTTTTGAAGTTTCAAAGAGACAAAAATGTGTCATGACTGCAAGGTAAGTGATAGAAAATACTTTTACAAGTAAATACGTTTTTATTTTCTGTTAATATGTGAATGTTTTTTCAGTTATTTGGTGTTTCTTTTTAGATTTTTAGTGCATATTTTTAGATTTTTAGTGTATATTTTTAGATTTTAGTGCATATTTTTAGATCTTTTGATGCATATTTGCATGCATATTTTGTCACTTTTTAAGTGCATATAATCCGCGGTCTAGTTATTGGGTATTTCATTCTTCCCCGGTATATGAGGTGCAATGAAACACTGTCAGACCTTCTATATATTTTTTAAAATATGAAGATGCTATTTACAAACTATTAACCACGTCTTGTACTGCAGGTTCCCCTACAATGCATAAATGCGTGGATTTGTAGAAATTGTTTGTGTTTATAAGAATAATTAGGCTTCAAGTAGCACTCTTATTAGATTAACATTGATATTAAAAATACGGTAAAAACTGTGTTTGAACTGTATTTGATTGCCGTTGAAAACGACAGATTAAATTTTATTTTGTTAGTTAATTTACTTATACTCGCGCGTGAATATCAAATTGCGTCATTTGGCGGTTAATCCTTATACTAATTATATCATATTCATCACATCGATTATTCATATGATTAATTCGATAATTGCATCTCTTGAAGTAGTTTGAGTTTCTGTCATTTTCTCGACACTAAATGACATTTACGCCGCTGCGTTACTACATCAATATTCCTTAAATATTATTTATTTTTTAACTAGCATAGATAATAAATGGAATTTAAATTGCGATTTTATATGTATATTGCTATCCGATACCGACACGCCTTAGAATAACTAACTCCTCTCAGAATTCATACACGTCAGAGTGATTCACCTTTTGTAGGTTTATGTAGGTTTTGTAGGTTATGTAGGTTATATAGTTTTCAGAATATATATATATATTTCAATACATTTTCCAGATCAACAAACCTGCCGATTTCCTATTTATGTGACCAAGAAAAGAAACATAATTTGTAATTTCATTAACCACCGATTGTAATATTTTAAAGGACATTTCTGAAAGGAAATTGAAGGAATACCTCCAAGTTAGCACAGCTAGTGGCAGCACTGAAAGAAAAGTAACTAAATCATCCTCATCACACACAACATACAAACCAACAATTTTTCCACCGCTACAGCTTCGCATACATTCGCATTTAAAGAATCATTTAACTGCATTAGAACGAGATATTTAATCTCCGGGAAGATTTACATTTTATCTAATTCGGAACATTAGGAAATACCGCGCAAATAAAACCCGGAATGTAATGGTTGTTTGAACTACTGTTTCACCCTTTAATCGCTCAAATTTGAAACACCATCAAGAAATAAGCAAATGCGGAGGAGACTTTTAATAACCCCATTCGGAAAGCGGCGAGTAGCATAAAAACACATTAAAGCTTTTCGGTTCCGGAATAAAACGGCGGTAATATGAGTTTGTGTGTGTTTCGGCAAATATTCCCTCCAACACGCAGGGTGCTTTCCCTCTTGCGCCCCGAAGTTAGTTTTCCGCTCCATGGTGAAGTTTGTAATTCAGCTCGGGCCTGCTGCAAATCCAGAAATAGCGCACTACTTTATTGCGTCATTCCCTAAAAACTTGGCTGTGTTTGAATATTAGCATTTTAAAGCGGCAGTAACTCTGGTAATCCGCAATAGTGGCGGGGGGAGGGTTTCGAATAATTTTTGTTTTTACGTGTAAAATTGTATGGTTGCTACGGACAGCCCAATCCTTGGAGAGAGTGCATTTCGTGCGTTTAGTGAGAGTATACAATTTACATACACAAATAAGCGATCTCCCATTTCTCTGTTACGTGTATTATAGAGTAGAACAGCGAAATTTTTTTTGTGGCAGTTATATTTGTGTCTTAAAAATTGAAGTCTTAATTTTTAAGACTTCAATTTTTAAGAATTGTGTCTTAAAATTGTGTTTAAGAATTGTGTCTTAAAATTTTTAAGACACTGATATAACTGCCATGCAGAAAATTTCGAAAAGTTCCTTGTAGAAAAATTTCGTTACGATTGATTTAGAACTGCAGCAAAATTTCTTTATAACGAAAGTTTATTTTGAGAATTTCTCAGGTATACGTATAAAATGCTTGTGTTAAACGAAAAACAATGAAAATCCACTCGTACGGATATTTCGTTTTAAAGAATTCTTTTAAATTACGAATTTCGCCTAACACCTGGCAATATATAATAACTAACCTGTTCTTTTTTATTAATCAGTAACTTTTAAAAAGATGTCTTTCATTTGATTCGAAAAGCGTAAACCTTCTGCAGATATTTGGAATGTGCATAGTTATTCGAAAACACTTCACAGATGAATTATGAAACGTTTGTCAAGTTCGCGAATGTTTAAAGCCTTTATAAATTTACTAGCTGAAGTACCCGTTCTCCGACGTAATGGATACTGTTAAACCAACTGATAGAAATAGAATTCAAATAAATAAGTATCAGGTTGTAACGAAAGTTTTCCGCCATATCTGCCTAAAATACTAACTTCTAACTCCTTAGATAACTGTTTTTGAACTTTCGGTACCAAACCTGCACAGTGTCACATGATACAACAATAGTACTTAAAGCTGTACTCATAATTCGTTGCAACACAACTGGAAGTAAATGATGGTTCTAATCCTCTAGAGTGATAGTTCTATTTGAGACACCTTATACTTAATGATAACTATATTTTTTACAGATTTCACAACACAGTGTTATAAAGTAAACCACTTTCTTTCAAATGCCAAAAATCGTTTGACAAAATATGAGCAAATACGCCAACGAGAACTGTGTGCTGACGAAGTTTGCGGTGGCGGGAAACTTTCGTTACAACCTAATATTAAATATATTTTGGTTATATATTTATCTGCTGGGGCGACAGCAAAATTTTAGAATGTCTTAAATGATTTACAAATTCCTACCTCAAATCCATGTTTCAGAATCTAACAATATAAGGCTATATTGTAATTTTTTCCTTTTGTCAAATCTTGTTAACATTTAACTTACTAATTCAATTTTAATCACATAATGTAAAAATAGCGTTAAGCGTAGTAAGTTTCATTTTCTATGAAAGTGAATTTTTCAGAAGTAGAAAATTTATTTTTTTTAAAATGGAGGTCGATTTTTAATTATTTTTTAAAAATAAATACTTATATTATATCACTAGCTGAAGTACCAGTCGTTGACGGGTTAGTACTGAATGCAAATTTCAAAAAAGCAAGAACTTTCGTCAGCATTGTAAGAGTGCACAGAATGGGTGTAGTATACTGCCAAAGTAAAGAAAGCGAAGTTATAATTTTTATGTATTGTTAAAATATTACAGGTTAGAGAGTAACTAAGTAATATCATTTCATTCGCTTTATTCGTAATTATGTGATGCGCGAACGAATATTTGCGCATATTGAAATAATTTTCTCAAAATCTAATCAACATTTTTGGAAAATTGGAAGCCTAGAATTCAAGTTGAGTGACAACCTATCATGTCACCAAATTTCGTTTCATTCCCTGCAGTCTTTATTTCGTGGTGCTGGGACAAAATTTCAGCATTTTAAAACGATTTTCACAAAATATCAAAATGTAATCAAAATATTTTTTAAATTCTCTCTCTCTCTCAACGCCTATAAATTAAGATTAGCAACTACCTATCATATCACCAAATTTCGTATCATTCGTATTAGTCGTTATTACGCGATGCTTGAAGAAATATAAACGTATTTTCAGAGAATTTTCACAAAATCTCAAAATCTAATTAAAATGTTTAAAAAATTGGATACCTACACTTCATGTTGAGCAACAACCTGTCATGTGACCAAATTTCATATCATTCGATTTAGTCGTTATTACGTAATGCGTGAACAAAATTTCACTCAGTTTGAAAAGATTTTCGAAAATTCCCAAAATCTGATCGATATATTTTTTTTTTTAGATGCTTATAGTTTAAGGTGACCACCTATCATTTCACCAAATACCATTTTTTCACTTTTGCAGTTTTTACGTGATGTGCGAACACAAATTTACGCAGTTTGAAACAATTTTCGCAAAATCTCAAAATCTAATCAAGATTTTTAAAAAAATCGACGACAATATTTTAAGTATTTTTACGTGACGCTCGAACACAATTTTAAGGAGTTTGGAACGATTTTCGCAAAATCTGAAAATCTTATCAATATTTTTTTTAAATACGCTGTCTAATGTTTAAGTTGAGTGACCACCAACGATGATACCAAATTTCATTTCAATCGCTTCAGTAGGTTTTACGTGATGCTCGAACACGAATTTACGCAGTTTGAAACGATTTTCGCAAAATCTGAAAATCTAATCAAGATTTTTTTTTAATTCGACGCCTATATTTTAAGTTGAGTGACCACCTATCATGATAGCCAATTTCATATCATTCGCTTCAGTCGTTTTTACGTGATTATTAAACAAAAAAAGCGTCCCGGACAGAATGACAGAATGATAGACAGACAAACTTATTTTTGAGGATCGCATCGGATTCCCAGGTGCTTGAAAGGGATAGAAATAGCAAAATTTTTGAATTCCAAGAAATGTACAGACAAAAGTCTAATTTTATTTATATAGATATGTGTTATTAACTGAAAGTGTTTAATTCTGTCTTTGCGTACATACAAATTCATGTACGTGCTAACCTATTTTCGTTTCTAAAATATAAGATTAAAATGGCTCCCATATTCACTCTCGCCCCTGGGCCTCGTAAACCCAAGTTACGGCACTGGATGCTCGAACAAAAATTTATGCAGTTTGAAAGGATTTTCGAAAAATCTCAAAATCCAATCAAGATTTTTTTAAAATTCGACGCCTATGTTTTAAGTTGAGTGATCACCTATCAAGACACCAAATTTCATATCATTCACTTCAGTCGTTTTTACGTGATTCTTGAACAAAAAAGGCGTCACGGACAGAATGACAGAATGACAAACTATTTTTTGAGGGTCGCACCGGATTCCCAGGTGCTTGAAACGGATAGAAATCTCAAAATTTTTGAATTCCATGAAATGTACAGACAAAAGTCTAATTTTATTTATATAGATAAGAATACTCACGTACAAATTTTACCGATTAGTTTTTTATTCCACAGTTACCGATTAATACTAAAATAGGCAATAAATTTTAATGCTTATTGCATATAATTTGAAAGTCTCCCTTTAAGTTACATTCTTTTATAAACTTTAAAAAACGAGATAATAAAACCACACAGTGATGAAAAGCATATTATACTCTGAAATAATTAGAATAAATCTTCTAATATATAAAATTCTCCTGTCACAGTGTTAGTCACCTAACTCCTCCGAAACCACTCGACCAATTTTAATGAAATTTTCTATGTATATTCGTTAGGTCATAGAATAGGTTTTTAACTATGTCTCATCCCCCTAAGTCATAAGGGCAGTCCACCCCCAAATGTTTGGCCCCCGAGTGCTATTAATTTCAATCAGGATTTCTGTGTAGACATTAGCGTGTCGAATGTGTTTGCCAGATAATGTGGAGAAGGGGGAGGGGAAGTTAATAAAATGTTGAAAGTCGCACAAGGTTTGCAATTTTTGATAATTGATCGCTAAATGTGGTGCCAAAACGCGACAATTTATTATAATTATATTTCGCGTATAGTTAGAAAACGCCTGGCGTATATTGTAAAAGAGTTTTATTAGGCGATTTTAATATAGATTTCTATTCCGAAGAAGTGCTCTGTGGAACAAGAAAGGAAAACACGGTACACTCATGGATTATGATGTCCATTCCAAACAGTATTTAAAATGTCTTTGCGGTATAGTTGGAATATGCCTACAGGAAGAACATGCCTGGAGGAAATTCTAAACAGTTTCAGGTGGCGATTTTAAGATAGATTTCGATTTCAAAGATGTATTTTATGGTACAAGAAAGAGTTGATTCCTATTTTAGCGCCCCCACTCTCGCCAACCTGAAAAATTCCCGTACTTTGGTGAGCTTTGCAGTCATGGGTCTCTGGGAGTTATGCACAAGTTTCAACGGTACATACGTATTTTAAAGGCGGTCCGCCAAGACAAGCAATTTTTTCACCAAGAGAAATGCCGGGCACATGAAATTGTTGATGGTTTGGAATACGATTGGCAATGTATTTAAAATCTATGAAAAAGTAGTTTGGCGGAAGTGACCGCCGAGTTAATACGTAAGTACCGTTTCAACGCGCCAAAAAGAACTAGATGACAACTAAAGTAAACAAACTTGCGATAAACGCACCAGTTAAGGAAGTTGAAGACCCTTAATTATTAAAACTTCATTAATTGGCAATCCAAAATAAATAAAATTGTAACGGCATGCTGTACTTACATGTTGTTCCAAATCGCCATTTTAATTCTAAATTACGATTGCCACATAAAAGCAAAAAATCGTCAGGGTAACTGCATATGTTTAATGATCGCAAACCTTGGCGAGAGTCGAGGCGTTAAAGTGGGAATCAACCCAAGAAAGACAAACCGGTACACTCATGGATTGTGATGCACATTTGAAACAAGATATAAAACGCTGATGTATAGTTGTAATATACTTGGCGTAGATTGTAAAATAGTCTTAGTAGGCAATTTTAAGATATATTTCGATTCCAAAGATGGGTTTTACAAGAAAAACAAGAAAGAAAAATACAGCACAGTCATGAATAACGATACACTTTTGCAACTTAATGGAATAAGTAAGAAAAATAGGGACGACGTATAAATTATGATACAATTTTAATATGTAGCACTATAGTACGTATTTAAAACCTGAAAGTGTTTCAGATTTTCACCCTTTTTACTTTCCGAACATGTACCATGTAAGGAAAGTATTGTAATCATGAAAAAATTCAACTTCGAGATTTTGGTGTATTTACACGTTTTGAGGTCTTCTGAATTCATTTATGCTATTTATACGAGATGTGTGTGTGTGTGTGTGTGTGTGTGAACACGATAGCTCCTAAACGGCGCTACCTCCGCAAGAGAGAGACTATGAAATTAAAGTGCAGCGGTTGCTGTCTCATAAAATATTATTTAATGTTAAAATAACTTTCAACTTGCGGTATTTTAAAAGTATTTATTTCCTTACTAAAGCAGGATCATGCAAACATCCTAAACATTGTTGTTCTAAAAATCATATTATTATTTTATTCATCGTTGTTGCCACTCGCAATCTGTGTAAATTAGTTGCAACAAAGATTTTTTTTCTAGAGTCTACAAAAGTATACCAGGCGGATAGATGGCGTGCTCGGCGAATTGGTGGAGATTATCGGAGAATAAAAGGAAGAGAAAAATAGGGTTACTTCTTACAGTATTAGTTCTTCCTTCCTTATACTCTCTAGCTCCATGGTTACACGTATAAATTATTTTTATTATGAGTGTGTGCAAAATTTTGTAAGAATCATTTCAAAAGAAAAACATTGCAAAAGGTACGTAAAATAATAATAGAAAATATACACGATGTACACTTAATATAATATAATCAAAAAATAAATATTAATACATTATTACTGTTTTTCATCATAAAATAATTCAATTTGTTCTATTCATGTGTGTTTTAAACCGTGAACAATGCCAAAAAGACTCAAACAGGCTGCTTTGGGCAGGAAAACACGTAGAACTGCAAGGAAGCGAAATATAAGAGCCCAAAGGACAGAAGAACAGCAGCAGCAAGATAATACTAATGTGCGTGTGCGCATGGCTCAATTGCGTCAAGCAGAATCAGAAGATGCACGATCAGAACGAAATGAACAAAGAAGATTAGAACAAAGACAAGCACGCCATTTTATAGTAAGCAGACTCAGAGCAAATGAACAACACCGCAAACAGGTACATCGATCATTTACATCTGCTTCATTCCTGCGTCTAGCGTTCCAGTATGAACCCGATGTTCAATATTATGCTCATTCAAAAGTAGTTATTGGTGCTATGGATAAGGAATGTCCGCATTGTAATGCTCTTAAATGTAAAAATGAGCCAGCCGGAATGTGTTGCGCGTCCGGAAAGGTGTAGCTGCCTATAATTCAAACACCACCTGAGCCATTGAACGGCTTACTTATCGGCACTGATCTAGATTCCAACCTGTTCCTAAAGTCAATTCGAACATTCAGTTCATGTTTCCAAATGACTTCGTTCGGAGCAACAGAAATAGTTAAAAATAACGCTGTAAATGGTCAACAATTCAATTCAACATTTAAAATCAAAGGCCAAATTTATCTTAAAGTGGGTTCATTGCTGCCAATGCCAAACGAACCACATAAATATTTACAAATTTACTTTATGGATGGTGAGGATGCACGCGTGGATGCACGTTGCGGCTACAATAACCTTAATTCAGTTTTTGCAAGACGTATCGTCAGCGAGCTGGATGCTCTATTAAATGAACACAATGAATTGTTGAAATTATTCAAATCACACATGCACAAATTACAAAATGATAATCATGCTATTGTCATCAATCCTGATAAAACACCTGCTGGAGAGCATATTCGTAGATTTAACGCACCTATTGTTGACGACGTTGCTGGAATCATGGTTGGCGATTGTACAACTACACGAGAAATTATGATTCGTAGAAGAAGTAATAATCTCCAGTTCATTGCTGATACACACCGTTCATACGACGCTCTCCAATATCCACTAATATTCTGGAAGGGACAAGACGGGTATTGCATAAATATTAAACAACGAGATCCCACAACAGGTACTATATTCATTATGAACTTGATCATTACTCATTTACCAAAAACTTAATTTATTAATCTTAATTCATTAAACTTAACTATTGTTAATTATTAATTAGTATTTGTTTTTATTCATATATATCATTACAGGAGCCGAAACAAGCAAGAACGTTAGTTCGAAGGATTTTTATGCTTATCGGTTGATGATTAGACCCGGTCAGGATAACGCCATTCTACGATGTCGTGAGCTTTGTCAACAATTCATGGTCGACATGTACGTGAAGATAGAGAGCAAACGATTACGGTACTTGCGATTCATTAAACTTAACTATTGTTAATTATTAATTAGTATTTGTTTTTATTCATATTGTTGCGGAATTACTCTGCTACTCCTGGGGTTCGTCTTTCTAAAGTCAAGTTGGTGTAAAAAGTTCAAATAAAAAGTCACTTGTCAGGATGGAACACAAACTTTATTTCTTCTAGAACTTCGTAGAACAATCAGCTGCACACAATTCACAAGCACATTCTAGCAGTAACGTGCTTTTAACAATCCGCTTGGATCAGAAGCTCTCACAAATGCTGTATTTCTCACACAAAATAAGTCACTTTTACAGGCAAAAATTCCGTGGAAATATTCAAGGGATATAGTACACTATCCCTAAAGACACAGCAATAAAGAATTTACACACAGCACTTTAAAAACAGCTTCACAAAGCAAGCTAAAACACAGCTTCTATAGCACAAAACAAGCGTACTCAGAGCTCTTCACACATTGAATGTTCAACTCGCAACTGACTGACTTCGGGGCGATGCCCGCTTCTATAAATAGCCGACGCAGGAGGTACAAGAGGTTTCCAGAAAAGTCAATTTCTCGAGGGTTCTACATAAAGCGTGAATTTTGATTACGTCATAGAAGAGAAATGTTAGGTTATTATGCGTTTTTAATGCAGGAAAAACAACTTCCAGGCCCCATTGGGAAAATCGCGCCAAATGACCAAAAAGTCGCCAAGCTTGGCGACTTTTGGCGAAATATCGCCAAATTTGGCGCCAAAAATAAGTCCTCAAAAGTGAAGAGATCTAAGCTCTAGGACTAATATTTCTCGAGATTTCTAGAAGCCCATAGAAAAACATATGGGAAAGCGAAACCTCCGTATCTCCGGTTCTAATTGGCCGATTTTGATGCAACAAAAAGCAAAATTTATCTATTTGAAGCGTAGAATACGAATTTTAAACCATTTTAAGCCCCAGAGCAGCGAGTTGCCCCGAAAATTCGTAACATTGCCCCCTTCCCAAGGACTGCACGTCCCGGGCAGTACAATCCCTAGTTAGGAGGTCACACAGGTACCTACACTGTATAACACTTAACAAGATCTTAACAACATAATTCAAGCAAGTAATCAATAGCACAATAAGCAAATACACATTAATAAATAAATAATCAACATAATAAATAATTACACTGTAATAAGTAATCAATGTAATAACAAATACACATTAATAAAATCCAATATATTACAAATATGTACACTAAACATGGCGTAAGTGGTGAGAGAAAGAGAGTTGAAGAAAGAGGAAGAAAAGAGAAAGACAGGAAAGGAATGAGAGGTGAAAGAAAAGAGGAATTACGCCATAGTGACCATAGTCTGAGCTAATTACAACCGTGGTAGATGGCTAGCCGATCGTAATGTACAACTCTTGGCTTCGAGTTTGGTGACTTACGAATCCGTACGATGACGTCATTCAGCCGGGTTAGGACTGTGTAAGGACCGTCCCACGGCGATTGCAGCTTGGGAGACAGGCCTTTCCGTCGAGTAGGATTCCATAGCCAAACTTTGTCACCTGCGTTGAACTCGTGTCCCGTAACCTTCGTGTCGTAGCGAGTCTTCATCTTTTCGTGTTCAGGTTGATCCGCTCCCGAGCAAAATGATGTACATCTTCAAACCGTGCCCGAAGGTTTTCCACGTACTCCTCTGGCGATGAAGGCGCATCTGGAGGGCGGCCGAATACTAGATCGGCGGGAAGACGAAGATCTCTGCCGAACAGCATCTGGGAAGGTGTGAAGCCGGTAGTCTCATGGACGGCACTCCTATAGGCCAGCAGGAACAGGGGGAGTTTCTTGTCCCAGTCCTCTTGATTCCTAGATACCAGGAGCGAGAGGTTGTTCAAAATTGTACGATTGAACCTCTCCACCATGCCGTCGGATTGTGGGTGTAAAGGCGTAGTCTGGGTTTTGTCCATTCCGAGAAGTTGGCATAGTCCTTTAAAGACTGCAGATGTAAAGTTCGTTCCTTGGTCGGAATGAAGTTGCAGAGGGGTTCCATATCTGGAAATCCATTCTTGCACCAGTACCTCTGCTACGGTCGAAGCTTCTTGATCGGAAATAGGAAACTCTTCGGGCCATTTAGAAAAGTAGTCAATGACAACTAGGATGTATTTGTTGCCATCCGAAGTTCGCGGAAGAGGTCCCAGGATGTCGAGAGCAATCCTCTCAAAAGGCGCTCCTACATTATAACGATGTAGTCCTCCTCGGCTTCGTTTCTTCGGGCCTTTACGGGCGGCACAGGCGTCACAAGCTTGACACCACTTTTCGACGTCGCCTCGAGCCCTAACCCAGTAGAAGCGCTCGCGAACTTTCTGCAGGGTCTTCATCACGCCAAAATGGCCTCCAGTTAAGCCATTATGCAGCTCTTCTAGGACCTTCGGAGTCCTCGAACGAGGGAGTACTAACTGCCATCGGAGCATCTTGCCGTCGTCCGACTCCCATTTACGATACAGGACTCCATTCCTCAGGCGAAGCGAATCCCATAAAGCCCAGTACTGTTTTGTTGCCGGACTGTAAGATGATATTTCTTGCCAACTGGGCTTAGCGCTGGATTTTTCCACAAATTCTACAATAGGTTTGATGTCGCTGTCTGCTAATTGGTCCGCCCGAACATTTTCGTCACTCCAGGGATCTTGAGATGAAGCCGATGATGTAACTTGGCGAACAACGGGATGTTTCAGATGGTAAATTTTCTCTGCCCTGGAGCAATAGCGACAACTGTCTATGCAGGGCCTTCTCGACAAAGCATCTGCATTTCCATGAGATGACCCTTTCCGATGATGTATCTCGATGTCATATTCTTGTTATCGCTGTATCCACCTGGCTATTTGGCCCTCCGGATTCTTGAAATTTAGAAGCCAGGTTAAAGAGGCATGGTCCGTTCGGAGCAGGAACTTTCGGCCGTACAGGAAATGATGGAAGTGCTCCACGGCCTTAATGATAGCAAGGAGTTCCTTTCTCGTAACACAATACTTACGTTCTGCCTTTGAAAGGCATTTGCTCCAGTAAGCAATGACGTGTTCTTGGCCATCTATCTCCTGGGACAAAACTGCTCCGACACTCTCCTTACTTGCGTCTGTGTCCAGGATAAATGGCTTGTCAGGGTGAGGATACGACAAGATCGGCGAAGATGTTAAAGCCGTCTTCAGTTCATTGAATGCGTCCTCACATTCCTCAGTCCATAGAAATTTCTGTCCAGTCTCGGTCAATTTGTGAAGAGGTCTTGCAATTTGAGAAAAACCCTTCACGAATTTTCGATAGTAAGTACACAGACCGAGAAAACTTCTTAAGTCGTGGATATTCTCGGGACGACTCCAGTTCTGGACTGCGGACGTCTTTTCGGGATCGGTTCGGACTCCGTGGGCGGATATTATGTGCCCGAGGTAACGTACTTCCCGACGAAACAAATTGCACTTCGATGGACTCAGTTTCAAGTTCGCCTCCTTTAATTTCTGCAGCACCTTGCGGATGTTCTCTAGATGCTCTTCGAAAGTCCTTCCGACGATGATGATATCGTCCAAATAAACCAGACATGCTTCGTAGGAAAGTCCTCTCAACACTGTCTCCATTAGTCGCTCGAATGTAGCAGGTGCGTTGCAGAGTCCAAAAGGCATAACTTTGAACTGCCATAATCCTTGTCCCGTGGTGAACGCAGTCTTTTCACGGTCATCGGGATGGATTTCTACTTGCCAGTAGCCACTCTTGAGATCCAGAGTGGAGAACCATTCATTTCCCGATAAAGTGTCCAATGTGTCGTCTATCCTGGGAAGAGGGTAGCTGTCTTTCTTGGTAATGTCATTCAGACGTCTGTAGTCAACACAGAACCGGGTGGAACCATCCTTCTTTCGGACCAAAACAATTGGCGAGGCCCAGGGACTAGTCGACGGCTCGATGACGTCATCACGCTGCATCTCCTCTAAAAGTCTGCTCACCTCTTCTTGCTTAGCAAACGGCAGCCGCCTAGGATGTTGCTTGATGGGAGAGTGGCTGCCTGTATCTATCCTATGTTGAGTTAAGCTCGTACGGCCAAAGTCACCCGAAGTTCGGGAGAAGAGGTCTCCAAATTCAGCTATTACTTTCTCCGCAGCGCTTCTCTGTTCTGCCGTTAACTCCACGTCTTGTATTAATTCCTTCGTCAGGCACTCGGAAGATTTAGCTGTCGTTTGGCTGATGTTCTTATTAATGCAGGTAACAGGAGTGCATGTCGCCAACACTTCATTTTTCTTTATCACCTTCGACTTGTCCGTCACATTTACTACTCTAACTGGAATTTCTGCTCTCGACAAGTCCACAAGTGTTGCTCCCACAAGTACTCCTCTGACGGAATCACTATTGTTTGGGTGTTCGATTAATCCAAAACGGAATTTATTGCTTTCTTTTACTGTTCCAGAAATTAATGAATCAGTTCTGGGAGGTAGAGTGATATCAGTCTGGGCTATTATTTGCTGTACAGGTAAAATAGTTTCATTTTTAATATCGAACGCAGCTATTTCTTCTGAGTCTGAACGAAGCTCATTATTCTTAAAGTCCAAATTAAATTTGTGTGATTTTAAAAAGTCCAGTCCGAGAATAAAAGAGTCTGTAATATTGGCGACATATACCACATGGTCGTATCTGGCATTTCCAAACGTGATTTCTACTTGCGCTTTTCCGCCCACTTCGATCTTGTCACCTGTCACAGTCTGGAGGGTCAGCGAGGACGGAGTCCAGGTAATCTTCAAATTTAATTTCTTGGACAGATCCGTCCTTATGATGGTTACGTTCGCTCCAGTATCAATCACCATGTGGCATGGGGAACCATTAACGTATCCCTGTACGAAGAGTCCATTACTGCCACCATTCACTGATGAAATCTGCAAGACTTTTAGGTGGGGCTTTTGACTATCTGGCAACCTCCGCCCCGCGAGATGGCCACCTCCTAGTTTCCCTCCTTCATGTTTTTAGAGTTCTCTTGCTGGTCATGAGACTTTCGACCACAATACTTTTGTACATAACCTTCGACGCCACACTTCCAGCATTTTACTTTCTTTGGGCCATCTCTCGTTCTATCGGATCTTAATTTTCGCTCTATGAGATCTTCAATTCTCTTCCACCTGTTCTCGACGCTCTCTGTGTCTTTGTCAGCTCCCTCTTGGACCGTAACCGCTCTAACAGCATGCCGATATTTTCTCACGGCCCGCTGGGCTGCCTCTAGCTTCATCGCGAACACCAGAGCAGACTTCAAATCCTGATAATCCTCCAACATGAGTGCCTTTTGGGTTTCTGGATCACGGATGGCTTCAATAAAATGACGCACCGCCATTTCTTCTCGGACATTATCAAGGTGGTCCATGTAGGCTAGATGACACAGCCTATCTATTTCCGAAGCCAGCTCTTGAAGGGTCTCGCGAGATCTCTGCATCCTTGACTTAAGTTGGATTCTACTATATTCTTTCTGGCACTTCTCTCCGAATTTCATCTCCAAGGCACTGGCTAGGACGTCAAAATCTCCTATCTTCGTCGCTCCGATAGTTTGCAATACATTAATTGCATCTCCGCTAAGGGAAGCGGCCAGTTGATTAGCTTTCTCGGACTCGCTTCAACCATTGGCTCTGGCGACGATCGAGAATTGGGTCTTGTAAGCTTCCCAGGGAGTCTTTCCGTCATAAGGCGTTAGTTTCACTGCTGGGTAGCGTGACGACAACCTGATGTTTTCTGGTACCTTTCCCAGCTTTACCAAACTGTCCAGTTTTTTTTCTAGCTTGTGATCGATCTTTTCCTCAATTCTTTCCTCGTATTTCGCTTGACTTTCTTCCAGGAGCGACATTCTCTTCTCCATATTTTCTTGATTTGTCTCTACTCTCTCCAGTCCGGATTTCATTTCTTCTAGCCCGACTTCTATTTTCCGCTCCAGTCCTGATTTCATCTCGTCGTGTGCGGCTCTTAACTCCTCCAATCCTGTTTTCATTTCATTGTGTGCAGCCTTTAATTCGTCCAATCCGGTTTTCGTCTCGACTTGTCCGGCTACAATTTTCTTTTCTAAATCCGCCTTCATCTGTTCTTGTCCGGATTTCATTTCCTGCATCATATTCATGAGCTTTTGAAGTTGTTCTTCCATTTTTTGTCTAGTCAAAACCATAAACTGTAAAATTAAAGTCTTTCTTTAGAACCCCGATTCTGACACCAAATGTTGCGGAATTACTCTGCTACTCCTGGGGTTCGTCGTTCTAAAGTCAAGTTGGTGTAAAAAGTTCAAATAAAAAGTCACTTGTCAGGATGGAACACAAACTTTATTTCTTCTAGAACTTCGTAGAACAATCAGCTGCACACAATTCACAAGCACATTCTAGCAGTAACGTGCTTTTAACAATCCGCTTGGATCAGAAGCTCTCACAAATGCTGTATTTCTCACACAAAATAGGTCACTTTTACAGGCAAAAATTCCGTGGAAATATTCAAGGGATATAGGACACTATCCCTTAAGACACAGCAATGAAGAATTTACACACAGCACTTTAAAAACAGCTTCACAAAGCAAGCTGAAACACAGCTTCTATAGCACAAAACAAGCGTACTCAGAGCTCATCACACATTGAATGTTCAACTCGCAACTGACTGACTTCGGGGCGATGCCCGCTTCTATAAATAGCCGACGCAGGAGGTACAAGAGGTTTCCAGAAAAGTCAATTTCTCGAGGGTTCTACATAAAGCGTGAATTTTGATTACGTCATAGAAGAGAAATGTTAGGTTATTATGCGTTTTTAATGCAGGAAAAACAACTTCCAGGCCCCATTGGGAAAATCGCGCCAAATGACCAAAAAGTCGTCAAGCTTGGCGACTTTTGGCGAAATATCGCCAAATTTGGCGCCAAAAATAAGTCCTCAAAAGTGAAGAGATCTAAGCTCTAGAACTAATATTTCTCGAGATTTCTAGTAGCCCATAGAAAAACATATGGGAAAGCGAAACCTCAGTATCTCCGGTTCTAATTGGCCGATTTTGATGCAAAAAAAGCAAAATTTATCTATTTGAAGCGTAGAATACGAATTTTAAACCATTTTAAGCCCCAGAGCAGCGAGTTGCCCCGAAAATTCGTAACAATATATATCATTACAGGAGCCGAAACAAGCAAGAACGTTAGTTCGAAGGATTTTTATGCTTATCGGTTGATGATTAGACCCGGTCAGGATAACGTCATTCTACGATGTCGTGAGCTTTGTCAACAATTCATGGTCGACATGTACGTGAAGATAGAGAGCGAACGATTACGGTACTTGCGATATAATCAGCAAAAGCTGCGTGCGGAATAATACATTCACTTGCGAGATGCTATTGCCAAACGCACCGATGCCGCCGAAATTGGTAGCTCTGTCATTCTACCATCATCGTATATAGGCAGTCCACGTCATATGCAAGAATACATACAGGATGCTCTGACTTTCGTGCGCGAATATGGACGACCATGATTATTTATTACGTTCACGTGTAATCCAAAATGGCCGGAGATCACATCTTTGTTATTGCCTGGACAAAATGCATTACATCGTCATGACATTACAGCACGTGTGTTCAGACAAAAATTAAAGTCTTTAATAAGTTTCATTACAAAATTACATGTATTCGGTCCCACACGTTGCTGGATGTATTCGGTTGAGTGGCAAAAGAGGGAATTACCTCATGCACACATTTTGGTTTGGTTAATCGACAAAATCCGTCCTGAAGAAATCGATAGTATAATTTCTGTGGAAAATCCAGATCCGTCTACTGATCAATTGCTGTTTAATATTGTTACAGCAAAAATGATTCATGGCCCATGCGGTGACCTGAATCGTTCATCGCCTTGCATGGCAGATGGAAAATGCAGCAAAAGTTTCCCTAAAAAGTTCACTAACGATACGATCACAAATGTTCCCGGATATCCAATATATCGTCGAAGGAGTCCCGATAATGGCGGACAATCATTTACTAAAAATATCAACAACATAGATATTGACATTGACAATCGTTGGGTGGTGCCATATTCGCCTCTATTGAGCAAAATATACGACGCTCATATTAACGTTGAGTTCTGCAGTTCCGTGAAGAGCATCAAACACATTTGTAAGTATGTACATAAAGGCAGTGATGTGGCTGTATTTCGAGTTGAAAATACCAATAACAATGCTCCTCCAGTGAATAAAAATGATGAAATAACTCTCTATTAAACGGCCCGATACATCAGCTCCAATGAAGCTGTTTGGCGTATCTTTGGTTTCCCAATTCATGAACGGGATCCAGCAGTTATTCATTTAGCCGTCCATCTTGAGAACGGCCAGCGCGTATATTTTACGAACGAGACAGCGATTGATCATGCTATAAATCCACCAAAAACTACACTCACCGAATTTTTTGAATTGTGTAATCGTGCGGATGCTTTTGGTGCCTTTGCACGGACATTACTCTATTCAGAAGTACCAAGTTTTTTCACATGGGCTCAAACAATAAAATGGATGCCTCGCAAGCAAGGCACACCGATTGATGCATGTCCCGGTTTATATAAATCAAACACCTTGGGACGAGTATTTGCAATAAATCCAAAGCAGACTGAGTGCTTTTATCTTCGACTGTTGTTGGTTAATGTTACCGGCCCATTGTCATTTCAAGATATACGTAAAATGAATGGACAACAATATCGAACGTATAAAGAAGCATGCCTTGCACTAGGCTTGCTGCAAGATGGCAACCAGTGGGAATGTATGCTTGCTGAAGCAGCATTGAACTGTACGGCAAAACAAATTCGTCTACTGTTCGCTATAGTGTTGACTGCATGTTTCCCGGCCCGAGCAGAGACATTGTGGGATAGTCATAAAGATTCAATGAGTGATGATATTTTGCATGAACATCGTACACGGTGCAACGATTTAACAATACCATTCAGCGACGTTATGTACAATGAAGCATTGATTGCTATTGAGGATCTGTTCATTATCATTGCCAACTTACCACTCAGTCATTTCGGCATGCGTTCGCCAAATCGTAGTGTATCTGATTTAATAAATAATGAAATGAATCGAGAACTACAATACAATACTGCAGAAATGGCAGCGATTGTTACTCGCAATATCCCACTAATGAATGAGGAACAAAGAAGCATTTACGATCGCATTATGCTCGCAGTTTCGGCAGGGCAAGGTGGATTCTTTTTCGTGGATGCACCATTTGGAACTGGCAAATCATTCCTTATTTCGCTAATCCTAGCCGAAATACGATCGAATAATGGCATCGCATTGGCCGTTGCATCGTCTGGTATTGCGGCAACTTTATTGGATGGAGGCAGAACAGCTCATTCAGTATTTAAGCTACCACTAAATATTCAAAATAACCCAGATGCAGTGTGCAACATAAAAAAACAATCGCCCATGGCCGCGGTGCTGAAACAGTGTAAAATTATCATCTGGGATGAATGCACTATGGCACACAAACATTCGCTTGAGGCGTTGAATAGGACAATGAAAGATCTTAAAAACAAGGACAAACTATTTGGCGGCACTCTGGTACTCCTTTCAGGAGATTTTAGACAAACACTTCCCGTCATCCCACGTTCAACGTATGCTGATGAAATCAACGCCTGCTTAAAATCATCGCCACTGTGGCGTAATGTTGAAAAATTACAACTGAAAGTAAATATGCGCGTTCAAATACTTCGAGATCTATCCGCTGAGGCATTCTCAAAACAGCTGTTAAATATCGGTGATGGAAAAGTTACTGTAGATGAAACTGGATGCATAAAATTACCGGCCGATTTCTGCACAATTACTGATTCGCAAGATGCTCTCATTGACCAGATATTTCCCGATGTACATACACAATATATTAATCATGAGTGGCGGGCAGAAAGAGCAATTTTAGCAGCAAAAAATGTAGACGTCAACGAACTGAATCTTAAAATACAACATTTATTGCCTGGGGAGTTAGTGTCATACAAATCTATTGATACAGTTTGCGATGCCACCGAAGGTGTGAATTATCCAGCACAGTTTTTAAACTCATTAGATTTACCAGGCATGCCGCCGCATAACTTAAAACTGAAGGTTGGATCTCCGGTTATTTTGCTTCGTAATTTGAACCCACCACGGCTGTGTAACGGCACGCGATTAGTTATTAAAAAACTAATGAAAAATGTTGTCGAAGCCGTCATTTTAAATGGCAAATTTCGAGGTGAAAATATATTACTACCACGGATCCCTATTACACCCACGGATGTGCCAATTCCGTCCAAATTTAAACGTCTTCAATTTCCAATAAGATTGGCATTTGCAATGACTATCAATAAGTCTCAAGGTCAAAATATGTCTGTTTCTGGCTTAGATTTGAGCACACCATGTTTTTCACACGGACAATTATACGTGGCATGCTCTCGAGTGGGCAAACCATCCAGTTTGTTTGTGTTATCTAAAGGTGGGGTAACAAAAAATATTGTACACTCTATTCCGTTAAGAGATTGATTTTATTTTGTTTTGTAAAATCATTGTAATTAGCGATATATATAAATTTAAAGAATACATTACAATGAATTAAAAATACAAATGTTTGGTATTGTGTTATTTTTATATTCCAGCATCGTTCACAGAGCTCCGTGCCTCTTCCACTCATATACCACATCCTCACAAACTTACAATAAGTTAGTCATTTCTTTCTACTAAAATAATCCTAGGAATAATTTATATGGCAAAACAACGTTTGCCGGGTCAGCTAGTAATTATACAGGGTGTCCAGCCTTAATGTGACCCAATAGCTAATTCCCGAACCGTTCGGTTTAGATATGCACTTCCAATTTAAAAAATGTTTTTAAAAGGGTAAAGAATGTTTTTACGTGCTTTTCGAACCAAAAAACCCATTTAGAAAAAAATTACAAAAATTAAATTTTTATACGGTCCCCAGGTCCTATCACTTATATTTAGGAAAAGATGCAGTACACAAAAACAAAGTAAACACAAAAAATTTCATTTTATTACGATAAAAACTGACCAAGTTATGGAACTTTGAAAATCATACATTTCATCCGTTTTCTCGGCCAATTTCAAAAAGCTAGTAAGGGACCGTCTCCAAAGTGAAATTAATTGGAACTCTGCCAGGAAACATTCGCTCTTGCACGTCACTCTTATGTAAATCGTTTTTAAATTTAAAAGTACACACATTACGTTAATATTACAATAACTGAGTACTTAAGAAACAAAATTTATTCTGTGTACGTGTAAAACATAGATAAAATAAAATATTTTGGACGAAGAAAACTTTTCAAAAGCAGTTCCAAAAAAATAGACTTATTTGCCTGCGGCTTCAGACTGATTTGCTGCGATACTGATCATGGCGAACGTTAAAAATCTGTTGTGTAGTCGCTTGCAATTGCATACAGCCGTATTCTAATATTACGAATTCTAGTATGGGAGAACGAGATGTATACAACTGGTCTCCAGGCATTAGCTCCTGCGCCAGGACTGGACGATAAGGAAATGCACCGTACGCATGTAATATGTTCCACACCGTCGATTTTGAGTAGGAACAAGGCTTGCTAATATCCTGGACACTACTTTCAGGATGAGCCAGGGCATATCCTAGAACATCCTCAGCGGGTATCCGCAAGCTTGAAGGTGTGACACGAGACAAGGGAATACGTCTATGACAACTCCCAGTTCTATACAAGCGTTGAACAGCACGGGCAATTGTACAATAAGATAGATGTCTTCGACTGGGAAATTGAATGGCATATAGTCTTGCTGCCTCTCTCTTATTTCGATTACAGTGCCCATACAACAGTACCATTTCGCAGTATTCTTCATTTGTATACATCTCGTTCTCCTGTACTAGAATTCGTAAGATTAGAATACGACTGTATGCAATTGCAAGCGACTACACAACAGATTTTTAACGTTTGCCATGATCAGTACCGCAGCAAATCAGTCTGAAGCAGCCGGCAAATAAGTCTAAGTTTTTGGAACTGCTTTTGAAAAGTTTTCTTCGTCCAAAATATGTTATTTTATCTATGTTTTACACGTACACAGAATAAATTTTGTTTCTTAAGTACTCAGTTATTGTAATATTAACGTAATGTGTGTACTTTTAAATTTAAAAACGATTTACATAAGAGTGACGTGCAAGAGCGAATGTTTCCTGGCAGAGTTCCAATTAATTTCACTTTGGAGACGGTCCCTTACTAGCTTTTTGAAATTGGCCGAGAAAACGGATGAAATGTATGATTTTCAAAGTTCCATAACTTGGTCAGTTTTTATCGTAATAAAATGAAATTTTTTGTGTTTACTTTGTTTTTGTGTACTGCATCTTTTCCTAAATATAAGTGATAGGACCTGGGGACCGTATAAAAATTTAATTTTTGTAATTTTTTTCTAAATGGGTTTTTTGGTTCGAAAAGCACGTAAAAACATTCTTTACCTTTTTTAAAACATTTTTCAAATTGGAAGTGCATATCTAAACCGAATGGTTCGGGAATTAGCTATTGGGTCACATTAAGGCTGGACACCCTGTATAATTGCACCTTAAGCCACTGAATCGTAAATGATTCTCTAAGACATCTCCTAAGAAACATAGATTTAATGTTTTATTTTTTATTTTATCCAGTGAACTATTTATAATAATTGCTGATTTATATGAAATTTAAAACTTAAGATTTATAGTCTATCATTATTTCTATTATATGTATGCATGTATTTGTTTGGCTACATTTAATAGTGGCTATTCTTAGAAAGTGGGGTAGAGACTCCAAGTCCCCTGTCGTTCAGTTGTAGGTCTAGTGAATATTTTTTACAACATACTGAACTCTTTTATATTATTAATTACAAAAATGAAAGACCAAGGTAAGTTCTCCCTTTTTACCAAAAGTACTAATATGAGCGTCCATACATTTGATACAAGTGCAATCCAGACATTTTTACAGGGCGGGAGGGGCTCCCCCAGCCTACAAGCGGATGTGCCTTTGATTTAAAATTAATTTGATCAATTATTGTACAACTACTGACATAATAGGCCACGTTAAAGAAAAAAAAATCGCCACGAAGTGGATGCATTGCTATATCTGACTAAACTAGCAACCTTTCGCGAGCGGCCCCTTTGAAGTTTCCAGCCAGTCGAACGAAAAATCGTTAAACATTCGATCTAACCCCTTGTCCCAAAACACTCCCACTTTAGCCACAAATAGATTATGGCTAAAAATCCGCTGCTCCGGTGACAAAAATCCCCCCACCACTAATGGATTTTCCGAGGAGTCGTACAATCGGTCGAAACGTGTATGGGGCCTTTAAGTCGTGAATCCTCCAGAAACAGCCAGGGCATTTGCTATCCATAGTGATTTTTCATTATTTGCCGCTTACACATGCGTATAATTGATAACCCCTTAAAGGTTGTCAATGAAGCAGTGGTTCCTATGTTTTCGCTGCTTGAAACTGACGTCATCAACGCCGCCAACTTGTTTTTATTAACCTTTTCGACCCCCGACTCACTCTTGATAAATTTTGTCCCAGAAAACGTCCGAATGTGTAAGATTTCATTCCCCTACTCAACAGCGTAGAAACACGCCTTGTCTTTTGTTTGGTATGTGGGGGTAAATATTCCTGACCACACAAGTCTCCAAACAAAACTGAAATCTGGATGCCGAATCCAGGTCGATTGACTACCACTTTCTCACCAGTCAATTATTTATTAACACGCCCGACTCTCCCATAAGAAAAGAAATTTCCGCCTCTAGAAATTCCCAATCGATCTTATTTTTTTAAGGTTAATGGATTTTCCCTCAAAAGAGCTTAAAGAAGTCTTGGTTAAGGCACATGTACCAGCGTCGTTCTTCAGTCACATTTATTTTTTGGTACAACTGTTGTACCGTCGGAGTCAGAAGGTTAAGCCAACGGGTGTCAAGCACCCAAGCTGAGAACAGGTTAATAAGACTCTAAGGCAGAATTAACATCATGGGCCAGTTCATCATGCCACGGTATGTACAGACACACACCGAAACACCATGTTTATTTGATTCTCTAAAGAACGTAGACTGATGCGAGACTCGGTGATATTGTAGTTTGGGAGATGACTCTAATGTCTGGGTCAGACAAATGACCAGTGTACAGAGAATTATCCCCCCAAAGCATGTTTTAACGAAATTTAGCTGCTAAAACAACGCATCGCAATATCGCACAAAAATTCTTCAAACAATGAATCCAATAAAATAGTACTTGAAACTTTACTACAGTGTTGTAAACAATACCAAGTTACTGTTTCAAAGCTAAAATGGAGGACGTATATTGTTGTAAATGAGAAAAATTTGCAACAATGAGCAAGCAACATAAATCATTTCTATCGAAGCTCTTGGAATAGATGCTTGGATTTCTTCTATAACTGCTTTATTTCGGTCCTTGAAACTGTATTTATCATACTTTTTAAGCATTTGAACTAAGTGGTTTGATTATTTTGGTGCAAAATGTTTTTTGTACCGTTGGTTTTGGTGCTGCTATAAGAAATTCTATCAGATGGCAGTGCTGTTGCATTTTCGGCTTTCTTCTTGGCTGCTTTTTTATATGCGAGGCGTGGCGAAAGTATTTCCGTTGCATCAGTTCCGGGTCTCACTGTCCCACCGAGGAATTTACGGACGCTAACTCCTCGCTCGGTTCCTACGCTATGGCTGCATCGCTGTCTCTGGCAGCACCCCAATCAAAGAATATAAATAACCACTGCCCCAATCCTCTCCCCAGTATCCATCCAACCGATCTGATGGAAAGGTTTTTGGATGACTGCTTTTCAGCTTTGCGCCGTTAATGCAGTTTAGTGAGGCACAGTAGGCCAAAAGCAAAAAGGTTAGGAAACGTTTGGCTCGCATTTTTTGTTGCTTTAAAATTTAAAGCGTAAAAGAATATTGCTTTTTATGCGGTTTTTGGCTCAGGACAATTAAAAACCGAAAATATACTTGCTTTTATGTAGTTTTTGGCCTCTGGACAATTAAAAACCGAAAATATACTTACTTTTACGGGGAATGACGTGCCAAAAAGTAAAGGATTCTCGTGGAGCTATGTCACCCGCAACTATTTTTATAGGAATCAAATCTATTCTTCGTGACTGGCAAGAGTCAAAACGTCAGAGTTTGGTGTTCCCAGAGCGGGAACACTACGCGTTAAAGGGTTAAAAGAGATCTCATTTGGTGATGAAAAAGACTTGCAATTCAGGAGCATCTATATTCGTGAGAAACGTTAGCGATTTTCATTACTTTTAAAAGGTACAAGACATCTTAAATAAAGCAGTTTTGCAGTGAGTATTGAAACAACTGGTGTCGTCACATGAGACATTAAATTTCAAATATGAAGACAATTTAAAGTTTAGCTGAATCAAAATGCAATATTTTTATGAGTCTGACAATGTTGTTATAAACTGCCTTTTTCAAGGCTCATGGTTTTGATTGGCTTCCTGGGGGAAACACTCCATGTAAAAAAAGAAAAGTCGTTTGCATGCCTTGCGCAATACCTCATATAGGTAGTGTGGAAAATTGCATAATAGCCTAGTTTTGTTAAATACAGACCGGTTGGGAATCAATGGTCTACATAATGAATTTCGTTACAGCAATCCGTTCAACCATCTATGCTGTGGAACCCTGTTTATAGGGATAGTTTAATTATAACAACCCTGTACACACACACACACACACACACACACACACACACACACACACACACTACACAGAACATTTTCTTTGATGCATACGAATAATATTATTTAAAAACACGAAAAATTTCACAAGAACTGCTTTGCGAAACGCACTGAAGCTTTCAAACATGACGGAATTCGAATAACATTTTCTTCGAATGATACGTTCTTAATGGAAATCGCTAGGAGTGCTTAACTTACTTAAAAGTTGGATTTAGAAATTCGAAATCACTGCACGGCGTCCAATGAATACACATTCTCCGCCAGTGCTCTCCAGTAGTGGTACTGCTTCGTAATTTTCGGAACGTTTCCTCCAAGTGTTTGCTTAGATACATTTTCAAAATCTTACTTCAAAGCAATTTGGAAATCTAAATATTTTCGCGTTATGGCTGCGCCGGTAAACAGACATTAGAAGAGAGTTTTTGATTATACATGGCGCATCTTTATGTATCGAAGAACAGGATAAACGACGGGAGACCGAAATTTTGAAGTAAATGTGACGAGTTTTAGAACATTTTGTTTACTTCTTTGTAGAGAGTAGAGGAAGCACTGTGATTACGATAAAATTTTCAGTATTATAATACCGACGAAACAATCGATTCTGATCATTTCGTAATTCACTTTGACAAATTACTGCGTGACGTTTGCATGTACACATGCATGCATTACGTACGTTTGTACGTGTGCATGTATGATCCATTTTGACAGACCGTGTAGGCATTTTTAATATTTTTAGCATGACGTGTTTACGTATGTATTTCGTAGAACTCAAATTCAATTTATCATAGAATTTTGATCCAGTTGTGTACCTATTATTGTGATAGCAATCGATGGGGGTAATTTATTGGCAAGCTCACACAAAAAGCTTTCAATACATTGAAGTTTACTGACAATCATGTTTTGGTCCATGCCCAAAATTTCGACAACTGTTATCAAGATTGGCAATTTTGGGCCAAATATTGCCAGATATTGCCAGAAACTGAAAAAATAAACATAATGATTGCCAGATTTGGCATAAAATCATTCATTCCTTTGCAACAAAGCGTTTCCAAGTATCTAGAATCGCGTGAAATTTACAAACATGAGTTAGAATTACGCCCATTTTACGCCAAAATAAAAGCTATATGAAATAAGTAACTCAAAATGTGTTACACAAAGTTGACAATTTTCAAATAGTAAGTTCGCTTAGACAAAAGGAGTTTAGAATTAGCGATTATTCGTTTTTCCAAAACAGAATAACTAATATCTTGAAAATGAAAAATAATTAAAATGCAGATTATTTTAAAGCCGGTTCAGTGCAGCTGGATTATTTGCTACCAGTAGAAATATTTGGCGGCGTTAACTATTCCATTATAGCAGTTATAGTACACTTTGGGTATTTGATAGCGCGACGAGATGGTATAATTAGTGGTGCTAAGTACGCCAATCTGCAAACGATTATGTAAATTAAAATATGGATAACGGTTTTCCGGTAACCTTAAATGAACAGTAATTATAGGTTGTGAGCATATGTAAATCGCCAAATAATGAAAAGTCGCCATTGGTGGCAAGCTATCCTATCTGTTCCGAAGCTTTTATTAACTTTACATGTACGCAAGTCGCCAAATAATGAAAAATCGCCATGGGTGGCAAATTCGCAAGGTGTCCAATAGGTTTTACATTATTAAAAATACAGCCGTTACAGATGTTCTGATTTTATGACGCTTTAGCTCCTAATTAATATAACTTTTGAATGGCAACATTAAATATCATTGTGTTTCTGAGGAGTGCAAATAATTTTTCCAGCGATTATAAGCGGAGTCCGCACTCCAGGTGGAGTATAGCTCAGGACCAAGGGCGGCTCCAGTGAGGGGGCCATAGGGGCCATGGCCCCCTCCGAAATTTTGTTTTACAACTTTAGATTCGCAACTTTAGATTCACACGTTCAATTTGCATTTTGAACAATTTATAAGTAAGTAAAGACCTAAGTAAAAAGTTCGATGGCCCCCTCCGAGAATTCAGTCTGGAGCCGCCCTTGCTCAGGACCCGTACAACACGGATTCCTATAACAAAATATCTATCGTGTGCTATTGACGGGGTCAACTATACTGTGAAGTTTAAATTTTTATGTACCAATGAACATGCAAGAACCAAGCAATGTCTAGCTCAGTAACATTCTATCTGATCCAATCTTCGGGTTTTGTGTGTTGAAATTATGTCTTTTTTACGAATAAGCCTTATTAGGGGCCGAATGCCTCATACGAAAAGCGATCGTAGCGAGTGTGGGGCCTTGGCCCCTAGTTTTTTAAAAATTCCATTACAATTACTTTTGTTTTATTTTCTAAAGAAGATTTACACATTCATGCAATGCCTTTAATTATGAAATACACTGTCAAATGTATCACGCTTTCACTAAGCCTATATTATGCATTCAAATGAATTTTTTCAATAATTTAATTTATCTTTTGCTTCACGCTATCCAAAAGGGCAAGCAAAATTCACATAATGGGGATCAAAAACCTACAGGCGATTTTTGGAACTTTTTTTTTATATGGAATTTTATTTCTTATGTCATCATTAGAATCCATATCGAATTTGGTACCATCTCGGTTATTAGATCGAACTTCTAGTGACTTTGAATGTGTGCCAGTTTAAGAAAAATCACACCGTACCTACAATTTATAGAGTACCTTCAATATTGTATAACAGTGAAGCATTTATAGAAGATAGTGTAGATTCGAAATAAATAAAATAAGTGGACAGGTAAAAAGAAAAAAAAATCGAACATTACCTATGAGACTTTTTTTTTCAGTTACTAAATCCTTCCATAAAGTATACTTTGTTATGTTGAATTGCTAATTGTGAAAGTACAGACCGTATAAAACCCAATAAGCACGCAAAATTCAAATTAGCAGCGTTTTCAATTTATTTATGTGTCTGGACAAATATCTGAAAAGTCTTTTAATTCCAAATAAACAATATGAGTGTATAATATATGTATGTGTGTGTGTGTGTGTGAGTTAAAACATATCTTACGTTTATTCAAATTAAATTGTTTTTAAATGGAGTTCTCATCACTTTAAAATATATCTGTAAGTTAGCGGAAAAACGACTGGTAGCAAAGTTGCCAGAAAATGCCCGTTCTGTTTATTATTTTTCCGTTTTCTGGGCGGCAGGGACGTAGCCAAGGGGGGGGGGGGCTGTCTTAGGGGTCTGCTGGTTGAAGAACGCGTCGACCAGCTGGTTTTGAAATAAAATTGTGTAAATATTCTCATAAGGACAATTAAGTCTCTTCGAAGATCTTGCGCAAGAGAATAAATAGCAAAAAAAAAAAGAAGAAATACAAAAACTGCTTAAACTCAGAATATAAAAATAATTAGACTAAATAATTTTGGGGTATTTAGTTTTTCATGTGAAGTTTTGAAGAATAAATTTCAGTCTGTGAAATGTTCTCTTAATGCGTTCATTTAAATTATTCTCTTCTCTTTTTAATGAAATTTAAATATTTCGTGAATCTCATTAAGTTAAATTTTGTATAATTTAACCCACTAATGATACTTGGTGCATTTTTCGTTCTTTACTGAAAAAGATAGAAGCAACTATTTCCCCCACCTCCTAATTTTTACACTTAGTATGTTGAAAGAGGTTCTATAAAACATTCAAGTTAAAAAAAATAAAGTTAATACCGAGTTTATGAGATTACTTAATAATTTCATTTCAACTATTTTAGGCGGGCCGTAGTAGATTTCTTTGGGAATGCATTGTTACCTAACGTATTGAAAGCTTAAGTTTCGTAACCATTTGAAAACCCGAATAAAGGGTGAGAAATGAGTTTTGGAAAAGCCGTCCATTGAAAGACTTTATTTTACACTACAGAGTAATTATTTTTAAATCTATGCAAAACTTCGAACTCTTCTTTTTTCTTTCAACTGTGAATTCTTTTCGTCCAAAATATTTCATTTAAAATAATACAATTGCCCATTTGGCACCACAGGGATAAGGAGGTTTTCTGAAAGCGCTGGCTGCACGGTGTTGTTGGTAGTTAAATGGATGAATGGCAACGGCTACACGTTTCAGCGTTGGGCAGTCTATCTAGTTGGTCTTGTATATTGATGTGCAAATGCTTTCACTTCAATGGATTAATGAAACCATGCGAGAGAGATTTTTGGGGAAAAAATTGTTCCAAAATCACCACAAGATGGCGTGTCACAATGTTTAAATGTGAACAAAACAGGACAGTTACAGAAAAAAACGACCAATTTCTTATGACTCACGTTAGTAGTGTAATTAATGTAGAACATGTTAAATGTTCAGCATTTTTACCTTTATTTGCAATCATTATTTGAAACGTAAGAATGCTCCACTGCTGAACTTTAAGATTATAAGGCACTCTCATCAACAGTCTTCCATCATCCGGATCGTATACTTGACGATCCTGTTGCTTGAAATTTTGGCATTCATTTTCGTAACTACGTAAGGCTTTTTCGAATTTCGTTTAAGGTAGGATATCAAGTCAAAGCCCGAGTGTAGAATCAAAATTTTGGTAAGAAAATTTCAGGTGTGCCAGACGATCTCGCTCAGTAACAATCATTTTCAAGCTGGAAACAAAATGATGACAGATAAGCGTTTTCGTGGGTGTGCTGTGATGGCACTCAGCCCCTCAACTGCAGGTTAGGAACAGTCAAAAATGTGCTGGGGTGGATGAAGAATCCAACAGAATGATAGAAAAAATGCTACGAGCGGGTTTTTATAATTGCAGGAGCCAATACCTTACTACACTGTTAGAAATACCTGTAATTTTACCACACATGTTGCTGTAAAATAATAGAGCACTGTGTGATGTAAATGCACTGGAAATTGATATAATGACATTGATAAGCCAAATCACGAAGAACCTATGGCAATGATTGTATGGCAACTGCACAGTCTACATCATAATGTGCTGGCTTTTCGTTTACCAAACGTTGTGCTGTAAAATAAAACAACACTTATGTTGTAAATCCACTCACAAAATGAAGTAATGACGTTGATAAGCCAATCACGAAGTACCTATGGCAATGATTGTATGGCAACTGCACAGTCTACATCCTAACGTGTTGGCTTTACGTATACCCAAGCTTTGTGCTGTAAAATAAAACAACACTGTATGTTGTAAATCCACTCACAAAACGACGTAATGACGTTCATAAGCCAATCACGAACAACACTCTATAGCAAATTGGCACAGTTTACAGCACAACGTGTGGACAAACGTAACGCCAACATCACAACGTGTTGGCATAAAGTTTACCCACACATTGTGCTGTAATCATTTTTTTCAGAGTAGATTCGGAGGTCTGGGTTAGCTTAGTCAATGACCGGAAAAGTTAGGTGGGCGGAGTTACAATCCTGGGTCTCCGTGCTGCTGTCGGAGACGGTCAGTCCAGAGGAAGCAGAGTGTTTCCGATAAAGATTTTTTTTCTAATGTTAGTTAATTTCTTTTAAGATTACGTAGAAAAAGCAGTAAGTCTGTTGCGCAGTTCTTTAAGGGAGGAAACTAAGAGTTCATTTTCAATCTCTTATGTTAGTTTATTTAATCTGGTATAAGTATTTACATGTTTGTGTTCTTTTTTGGGGATTAACGTGCGTTTCTAACGGCTTCGACAAAGGATTTTTATTTTTGTTATTTACAAAGTTGTTGGGGTAATATTTACATCCTTTATATAAACATGATGAGGTTGTGAAGCCGATGCTTTATATCTTCTGCTCGAGTGGAGAATTTGCATAATAGCAACAACAGTGAAGTGCAGGTAGGGCGGGGGGGGGGACTTATTAAAACAAATTTTCTTATCCAGGAAAATCTATATTCTATGTTCTCATAGAGATTTTTTGCAATTAGGTAGAAGTCTGATCAATAAATTTCGCTGTACACAACTCAAATAGAGAAACTTTAATTATGAACATCCATTATAAAAGAAAACAAGGTGTAAACAGATTATCCACAATAAGATTTTTTTAAATAAATAATCCAGAATAATAAGGGGGGAATAAATAAGAAGTAGTGAAAAAAAGACTTTCTGAATTTTATAAAGTAACTACATATTACTGCACAAAAAGATGAGAACAATCAATTACTGAGACGATTAATTATTCAATTTCATAACCGATCAACTCTTTCCCAAAACTGTTCTAAAAGTGCTTTAATTGCCTGTTTTGTTGTCAGAGGTTTGAAGAGGGTCCCAAGCACGTTGAAGGAAAAAGCTATTGTCCTCTTCTGATTCCATTATTATGTGTGTGGTCAAAAGTTTACGACATTTTAAACAAACATTTTTCATTTAACTCTAACTAAAATTGAACTGCCAGAAACATAACTAACTGAAAAAGAGGAACTAAACGCAACAACATGTACTTCTTTAGATTTCATTGATTTATCATTATTTATTATTGATTTTTATTTATTTCATTGATTTCATGATCATCTTCTTTAGATTGCTGAATATATTTTGGACTGTCTGGGTCTTCTTTGGGAAGACATATATTCTTCACCTCTATTAGTCTTCGATTTCCTTTGGGTCAACCGGTTCCTAGATCTAGTCTGACTTTATCAGGTCAGACTCAGAATAAGTAACAACAACAACAACAACAACTTTAGTTTATTTAAGCAGCCTGGTGTTGGTTTAATCAGATGTCAGCATCTAGGCAGCTTCTATTCTCCCTGGGCTGGAAACTCCTTGCCATCACTCTTCGGAAGATGGCAATGTCGAGAGAACAGAAACGACATCAGAATCCCGGGAACAAGCACGTCTGGCTGGCGGAAAGACTGCACGAGAACGGGCAGAGGCACGGCGCGGCGGAAGGCTGGCCAAAGAGCAACCCGAGCACACACGACTAGAACGACTGCTAAGACTGCTGGGCTTCAGACGAGAGCATAGCTCTTATCCCTTTAGCGCGCAGTGTTCCCGCTCTGGGAACACCAAACTCTGACGTTTTGAGTGTTGCCAGTCACGAAGAATAGACTTCTGTCAAAGTCTAGACTTTGATACTTCTATAGACTTTGATTTCTATCAAAATAGTTGCGAGTGCCATGGCTCCACGAGAATCCTTTACTTTTTAGCACGTCATTTCCCGTAAAAAAATTGTCACGATTATTTTTAACAGCACTGACATCTGCTGAAAATGGAAGAATGAGAGAACAGCTGGATAGATTGCCCAATGCTGAAAAAAGGGCAGCCGTTGCCATTGCTCGACTTAACTACCAGCAAGATGGCGAACGATGGAAACGTTCATCGTGGGCCACAGATCTAGAGACCGTTTTTGACGACAGCTGTCGTCAAAAAAATGGTCTCTAGATCTGTGACACGCGATGAACGTTTCGATCGTCTGCTATCTTGCTGGTAGTTAAGTCGAAGGATGGCAACGGCTGCCCTTTTTTCAGCGTTGGGAAAGGGTTGCGCCTCAAAGGGTTATAGGATGACTGCATCAAGTGCACATGCCTTGTGTCGGAAATTGCCATCCGAGGGTGCCAACCCAGGCGCAAGTCTCTCATCTGGATGAAGTTCAAAATTAGGAGACCCCGTAGGAAGCGACGTTGGCCTACCTACTGCGTGCCTTTATAATAATGAAAAGGTAACACTTCCGAATATTGCAGAAGCCAATGCCAGCACGGCAAGTGAAAGCCACTGAAAAAAAAAAAAAAAAGATTATATTGCTAAAATTAGTTTTCTCATTCTTTGAAACAGTATATTTCAACATAATCTTGTATATATAAATTATCATATATTTTCAAAATTATTTCGATTGACGTTTTATGAAGTATACTTTGAAAATTATATTATTCCGTTTGAGTATTGTGCATTTTATTACTATGTGTAAAATACACAATAGTCAAATAGGGATGGACGCGAGACGAAAAATAGGAGTCTCGCGTCTCGCAAAATAGCCTAAAAGCTTTGTCTCGTCTCGCAAAAATCCCTATATCGTAATGTTAAAAATGTGTGTCTTGTCTCGCAAAAATCTGTAAATCTCTGTCTCGTCTCGCAAAAGAGTCGTCTCGCGTCCATCCCTATAGTCAAACGGGATCACCTAAAAAATCTGAGGCAATTTAATATTGTTACATTAATTTACCCTCTATGTTTAGAATTATTTCTGATGAAATTGGTTGTAAAGCCTTTTATAAAAGTATTAGTAATTTTTAATGTGTTGCCACACCTGATTATTTTCTATTTTATGAATATAACTGTTATAGAATGTGAAGTGAATATTTTTTTAAATTTTTATACAACATTAAACAAACACTCCTCATTTGAAATTTTAGTAATTAAACTAATCACTTCTAATGGGAAATATTAAGTTGCAACACAAATAACCCCTTTTATATAAAACATATATTATTTCAAATATAACTTTTCCACATTCTCTTCAGTAAATTGAAACATTTAAAAATAAGGATAACACACAACTCCAAAATATCAAATTTAAAGAAAATGCCCTTTTCCCCAAACTTGTCGTGGAAATAATCATACCTCATATGAAAAAGCTTAGATAATTATTCTCGGTAATTATTTACTTGTAATACCCTTAACAAATAAATGTTTATCATTCACCCATGGAACAAATTTGTAAATATCTCAAGTGATTACCAGACTGAAAAGATTACTAGACATATGATTGCTTTAAGCGATTTTATGAGAAATCTTCAATTTGCAGACTGAATTGATGTATTTTTTTTTAACTCCCGTTATCACGAAATGTTTAGAAAATTGTCTGTAAACATTAAATCAGAAGGGATGTGCAAAAGTAATCTTAATGTTCTTATTTAAAACATTTCAAAAGTTCAGTTTGAATTAAATCCCGCATTTTGTGCTGGGCCTCCATCTGTTTAATCTCTTCATGTCATCTAATATATTTTAATTCAATTACTTTGCATTTCAGAATTTGTTCATTAACACTTCTTCTTGAAACTGACATTAAATATTTGCGAACTTGAAAATCCTTTGATTGTGTATTTTAAAGTGTTTGAAATGTTTGAAATTCTTTAAATTTTTTTTTATGTTATGAATGTATTCAACTTTATTTTTACTGTTTTGTGAAATTTTGTGTCTTATTAAGTCGTTATCGTATAGTGATACGCTTTAAATATCCCGAACATAAAAATTTATTTAGCGTCACAAGGAAATTAACCGATTTATATGCAAAGCAGTGTTGATAGGGCTACGTTGAAAAGGTCAGTTTTGACGAAAATTCACATTTTACTTGCTTGTCAGGAGAGAAAAGCTCACGCCACTGACTGTACCATTCAACTATATACATTCTTTCTGGAGTTCTCCGCCACAATTTAGATCCTCATCAGAAGGCGGAAGAGATACCTCTGAATATTGGCACCCCAGGAGAACTGAGAGTTACCGTCAAGAGTACTTTTCAGAATCACGGATTTTGTTTGCTTGTTCGTTACGCCCGATTATCTACACTAGGGATCTAGGGGGTGCCCTCTGTGGGGGCCTTTCTAAGGGGTCTTAACCCGCATTCACGATAAGTTTCGGAGATAACCACTTAGAACTCCGAACTTCTAGGCCGACGGACGCAACTTGGGTTTGGACTAGGCGCATTCCATCTCCCAGTTGAGAGAGCTATGCCCTCCGTCACTGGTGCGGCCGGAACAATAGAAATTTAACGCTCACGTAAACCGCATGTACACGGCGGAAGTCAGTAAGTTAGAGTCGAAGCCGCAACCTTCCGGTTACAAGTCCAGTGGTCCACCAGGGCTCTCTCGCATTTTACTTGATTCATTCTTTTAGAATCTAAAAATCCTATAAGTTCTTTCATGTTTCTAAACGCGCTGTTTGTCAGTAATCGACTTTGCTACACCTACCCACAGCCGAGTGGATAACACACCGAACATTGGTAGATGGTTGAAGTTTGACGGTCCAAGATTCTGGCCTCTCACGCGGCTGCTTATCTCACAGCCCGGAGTTTTGGGAAGTTTTCTCCAGATGTAACTGGGATATACTTTAGAATCCCTTAAAAAGTTTGTCGTCGAAGGTATTCCCTCCTCTGAGGCAGATAACCTTCGTGTATATTTGCCTTAATAATCGACTTCGCTTCTTTCTAACAAAATGTGTATCGACATAGTTCCGGTTTTAACAAGTCATCTCTTTTTCATTAACAAAATAAAAATCATCAGGAGACATTGGTTAATATTAGCCCACGTCAGGCCAAGCATAGAAATTTTATAAAAAGTGGTATTGTTTTGCTTAAATTGGTATTATTTTTTAAATTAAGACACAAAAAAAAGTTTCATACATGAAAAATAATATTTTAATATAAGAAATAAAATTGTGCTGATACGCATCATTGGCCAATTTTTTGGCAAATTTAAGTTAAAAAATTTTAAGTTTTTTTTATGACATTTGTTTTAATTTAATTTTATTTTCAAAACTTGCAACTTTAATCCATTATAAAAACGCATGATTAATTTGAAATGGAATAATTACAAATAAGAGCAAATTAATATATTTGCCTGCTATGTGAGGTTCATTGAAATTTCGTAGCATTCTGTACTCTTCTTAGGGAAGTGAGAGCACCGAGAGATAGACAAATTGATGTATCATAAAAACTTTTCAGCACTGTTGGAATGTAGTACGGATAGAGCCCATTTTCTAGAGTATATATGTACAACTTTTCTTAGCTTTAGGGTTACAAAACCTTTAGGAGGGGTAGGATGCACAGAGAAGATTCATTCAATTCTAGAAAAATCTCAATGGAATGTGGGGTCGCAGACGTCATCTTCATATATCAATCTCGATAAATATCGTGTTGAAATAACTCGTTACGATCAGTAACCGAGACTCCTACCAAATCTCCATGACTTATTTTCAGTCCAGCAGCACCGCATATGCATCGATACAAAACAGCAACTGGACATATTGCCCAAAGCTGAAAAAGTACATCCGTTGCCATCGCTCAAAATTTAACTACCAGCAACAGGGCGGTTGATGGTTCTGTGTCAAAAAGATTCTTTAGGTCTGTGGCTCGAGCGATGGCCACCACTGCACTCGTAATGCTCTTAACAACTCTGCACTTTTCAGCTTTACATCTGGACATCTGGCCAATCTATCCAGTTGTTATTCGAGACGTACTTATAGGGAGGTCAGTGTACACATCGATGACTCAGAATAACACAGGAATCTAGGATCTCAAACGGCGTTTTCATGTACCTATAACTAGTTCTTTTAAAAAAAGCGAGATCGTATCAGTCATATTTCTTAACTAGGTTTCGTAAACAATGGGATTACTCTCCAATTATTCAATCATCAAAACGAAAACGGAGATTTTAAGCTGAAATTTTAGTAATGAAATTCTAGTCTTAGGAAAACAGCCTAAATATATTGTCCCATGAATGAGATGTCCATGATATCACAAAGACATTATTGACAGTCCAAATAAATATGCAGTTTTACTTGCACAGACGAAGTAACTAAAAATATACTACCAAACAAATCGTCGGCACATCATTGTACGGGCTACCATTCGCCCAACCTAACCAGCAGAAGCAGGACCCTTAAGGCATGAAAGAAGTTAGCACCCCTCTATTAGTCCGAGCAACGCCTTTTCTTGCCCTTCTTCGTTTACATAGAATACGAGCCCAGGTGCTGAGATACCCTGCACACTTATCTTCAGCTTTCAAAATGGACCTTTACCATTTTAGACTACTAATATAAATCAATACTACCCTATTAAGGGAATATAAAGAGAATTCAAAGATGAGTTGTTAAATTCAACAGAACAAAGAAACTCAATTGAGGGCGCACTTGTTACATTACAAAACATCTTTTATCAACAACAACCTAATTGCAATTTCCGAACTCACGGAAACAGTGCGTTGCAGAGTTTTACTTAAACTAACAGATATTTTCACTCGTTACACATACAACGTAATTCCAAACCTACAACAATGTGTGAGTCACTGAAAAAGTTTTTTAATCAATTACGAAACTGAAAAATAAATCCGCATTATAAAAGGAATTTCTTAATAGCACTGCATATATTTATATTTCCGCAAATTCCGTACCTATTTGTAAAGCGCTTTCGCCGAGAGATAATTTATTTCTTGAAACAATGTTTACCGCAGAAAACTTCGCTAAAAGTTCAATGTTTGACAAGAATATTGCGTAAACTTTTCAAAATATTAATTATCTCTAAAGCTGTGATTTATTTTGTAAGCAAATAGCACAGTATCGCTCCATTCATTCTCTTGTGTATACAGAAATAAATTGGTGTTCTAAGTTAGTGAATACTGTTTCAAATTAGCAGTAAACAAAGAACCTGTGTTCGAAAAATTTAAACTGCGGGATTCATAACCAGGGGTACGTACTTATACGGTTTTTATTTCATGCAGTTGTAAATCAAATATTTCTCTATATTCATTTTATCCTGCGCGTTTGATTGTTTGCGTTGTGTTATGCTTTAAATGTTAAATTTTGAACGTGCGAATTGTTCTGTTAATTGCATTGAAAAATTGAAGTGTTATTATTTTTAACATTATAAAAGCGTTTGTGTCATTCTAATAAATTCTTCCATAAATACAGGTCATTAAAAAATAATAATAAGTAAATAAGAAACGTTAAGATAGTTTCTTTTGGAGGCGTTTTTGTTTAAACTACCGCGGTATAATAAAGTAGATTACGTTTTGTTAGTTTTTTTAGTTGTAAGGCTCCGTTAAAAAGGTGAATAAACAACTTTTTAATTTGAAAAAAGTTTAGTAACAAGGTCTAGTTCAACTGTAACTCCTATATTCTATCAATTCGACTCATACTATCATCTACGTGCCTCTCCTCAAATGCTCATTGAAATCCTTCCGGTTCAATTAGGGGAAATTGTGTACATCGAGGACTTATTTAAAATGGTACAGATAGCGAATATGATGCAAAGTCTGTTGAAAGTTTATGATTTAATTATAGCAACATTAGTTCTGCACTCCCATTCGTTCAATTCGACCTGGATAGTTCATCTCAGTAATCCTAGAAAGATTCGAATACATTCACGCGTCTATGGTGCCGCTGTTCATCAGAAGCGTTTCTTGAGACGTTTTGCCGGCTACGTTTCAAACGACTCAGGAGTGATATATGCTGTAAATGAGTTAGAATGAATTCTCGTCCATTAAAAAAGCGTCGTCTTTAACATCTTCCAGTTCTGCTACGAGGAGACGAGGGGGCGTCAAAGGATTTCTCAATACATTACGGTCAATGGCAAGTTCTTAGGGCATTCATCCATTTCAAGCACAATACCGTCCTACCACAGTCGTCAGCTAGGTCCGACCGACGGATCACGTGCTAACCCTCAGGAGAACTCATCCCAAAAGTCGCCAAGCTTGGCGACTTTTCGCGATGTCACTGCTGCTCAAATGTGCAAATTTAACTCTCAAATCTCAAAAACTATTATGAAATTTCATATGTAAGATTGTTGTAACATCTGGTTGTGCATCTCGATTTTTGGTTCCAATCTGCTGGTGTTTCTTTACAGGACCACCAAAAAGAATTTCAGTACTTTAATGTCTATGGACATCTTCAATATAATACAATTGTAGTCAGTCATTGTTTGGTACATGCCCAAAATCTCGCCGTCTGTCCTCGACCTTGGCGAGTTTTGCCGAAATGTCGCCAAATTTGGCGATAGTCAGTCATTTGGTCCATGCCCAAAGTATCGCCATTTGTCATCGTTCTTGGCGAGTTTTGGCGAAATATCGCCAAATTTGGCGATAATCTGTCATTGTTGGTCCATGCTTAAAATCTCGCCAAATGTCGTCGACATTGACGAGTTTCGCCGAAATATCGCCAAATTTGGCGCCAAAAATTATTTCGTGTTTTGTATAACTCTAAAACTTTAACCCGTACAATTTTGAACTTTTGTATTTAGAACTATATTATACTATCTAACTGTTTTCAATATCTTTTTTGACAGCAATCGACTGGGAATTTATTTACAGGGTGAGCCAAATGACTTTAAATACATTAAGGTGTATGGATGCATTCAATTCATTGAAAGTCAGAGGTCAATGACTACTTTGGCTATCCCTAAAATCTCGCAAACTATCTCATGTTTGTCGGCTTTTGGTGAAATATCGCCAAATAAAGTGTCAGAAGGAAATCTTTCAAATTGAACTCAGCTTGGCGATATCGAAATATTTGGCTAGAAATCGCTATACCTTACTATTATTGATATTTTATCTCTTTCAAACAAATAAGTTTAGAGGAAGTGCGTAAAAAACATTTTTGAATTAATAGACGTGCAAGGAAGTCATGTGTTGGACACATCAGATTTTTTTTAGTTGTAAGGCTCCTGTTAAAAAAGGATGAATAAAACAAACTTTTTTAATTTGAAAAAAAGTTTATTAACAAGGTCTATTCAACTGTAATTCATATTATTCTATCAAATCTACTTATACTATCCATCTTCGTGCCTCTTCCTCAAATGCTCAATTTAAATCCTTCCTGGTTCAATCTAGGGGAAATTGTGTACCATCGAGGACTTATTTAAAATGGTACAGATAGCGAATATGATGCGAAGTCTGTTGCAAAGTTTATGAATTTAATTTATAGCACCATTTTTCTGATCATCGTGAAAGAAACCCTGGATAGTTCAGTCAGTTCATCTGGTTATTTGAGACAATTAGATTTCACGCGGAGTATGGTGCTCCTGTTCCATGAGCATCTGTACCTTCGGAGACGTTGTGATCCCGAGCTACGATCGCTTAACCACCGACCGCTAATCTGTACCTGGAGCTGAATTCTCGCCCGTCTTTAAAATTGCGTCGGTCGTTAACTCTGCCCTGCCTTGTGGTCACTTGAGATGGAGACTTGAGGGGGAGCGTCAAGGGGTTCTTGTCATTGACTAACCGACCTCCCGATGATCTTGGAAGTTCTTAAAGCAGTCGATAAACAAACAACTGGTTCTACCCAGTCGACAGCTATCCACCGAGGATTTCGTGTAAACCACCGAGGGAGAATTCCACCCCAAAATTGGAAGCCGTGGCGATCATTTGTCAGCAGATTCAATGCTGCTCCAAATGTGCAAAACTTGAACGCTAATGCGCACACACTTCAAGACGCTATGAAAGGCCCAGCAAATCGGAGCGTACAGCAATTTAGTCTTGTAAGGTGTGATATAGTGCCAGCAAAGTAGTCGTACTCTAGTCGTCCGTGCCGTGGATCTGGTTGGCCGTCCTACCCTGATTCCAGCCTGATGCCTAGATCGTTCGTCCATGGTGTGAATCCGCAGTATCTGATCTCCCCTGCTTCCAGCTTAACCCTTCAACGCGCAGTGTTCCCTCTCTGGAAACACCAAACTCTGACGTTTGGACTGTTTCCATTGACGAAGAATAGATTTGATTTCTATAAAAATAGTTGCCAGTGACATAGCTCCACGAGAATCCTTTACTTTTTAGCACGTCATTTCCCGTAAAAAAATTGTCACGATTATTTTTAACAGCACTGACATCTTCTGAAAAATGGAAGAATGCGAGAACAGCCGGATAGATTGCCCAATGCCGAAAAAAGGGCAGCCGTTGCCATCGCTCGACTTGCTGTGCCGGCACAGCCAGCTGTCGTCAAAAAGGAGTCTCTAGATCTGGGGCACGAAATGAACGTTTCGATCGTCCGCCATCTTGCTGGTAGTTAAGTCGAGCGATGGCAACGGATGCCCTTTTTTTAGCATTGGGAAAGGGTTGCGCCTCAAAGGGTTAAGGCGGTAGATCCGTCGTCGTTGCTGTGAATTCAGAGTGTCTGCTTTTTCCTGCATGCATCCCGAAGCCATAGATCCTGTGTTGCTCGCCGCTTTGCCTGCCACACCAGCTGTGTTAGATATATGTTGCTTGTTATATGATTTACCAGAATAACTGCCATTATTTTTGCAACTATATAACCTTCTGATCTTGAGTCAAAAAGGGTTTACCACAAAGGCCCTTAGGGAGTAATACTGTAACTTGCGACGACACTGAAAAAAAACTTTTTGTTTCATAGGTCGTTATGTAGGAATTTAATCCCACATTAAAAATTACAACTTCAACTTTCAACATTTGTTATAATTGTTTTTACCTAGAAATTTTAATTATTATTGGGTACAAAACGATTTCAATTAGCATAGTCCAACAAAACCATAATACTTTTCGGGTTGCGAATTAAACGTAATTCATTTTTTTAGCCTAATAAAAGTTGACAAATGTCTACTTTGTTAGCAGCTATTAAAACAAACAAACATAAAAAATCATGTGGTAACCACGTGACTTCCTTGCACGTGTACTGAATCATACACATTTTTGATAGTCTTCTTTTAAATTTATTTCATTTCCCTGTCCAATCGTCCGGCGTTGGGTCGGGGATTTTCTTTGCAGAAGGCCTTGAAAAATGTTTACTATGCTTCAACATTTGAAAGCAATTACGTCTAAAAGTAGATCTTGCATGGAATATCGGGATACAAATAAAGTTCTTTTAAAATTTTGAGCCTTTTTTTTTCAACCAGTGCAACTCAAATTGTGACTACCTCCCGTAGAAAATAATCAACAAACCTTTAGAAATGCTTCAATACTCTATTAATCATCTTCAATATTTTCGGGTGTCTACGAAAAAGCTTTTAACCTTAAGAACGATAAAATGTAGCGAATTATTTTAAAACAAAATCTAGTTTTCACCATAATTAAGACTAAATTTGCAAAAAACGAAGCTGAAAATTTTCCTTTAGATTTAATCTGTAAGGATTACTAGCATAATCACTAAATTATTTCCGAAAGCTTCTTTTTTACGCTACTTCCTTATAATTAGTGCTTGGAACAGAAAGCAGTTAATATTTTTAGATAATTCTTATGGATTTTTAAGATTATATTTAAAATCTTCACAGTTAAAGTAAATTGAGATTAAAGCTGACTATAAAAATTCTATGCCAAACCCATTTAGTTTATTAACTATCTTAATGTTGTGTTTCACTTTTTAACATGGTAATGAAACATCGAAATTCTAGTAAAAGGTGTGATTAAATTGTATTAAGCTGTTTCACTTTAGAAATAAATAAAACTATCTTAAAATGAGTTTCTAGTCTGTTTACTATCATGTTCTATAGATCCATATCATAGGTTAAAACTCAGGGACTGCATCATAGGTTAGGAATTTTGGAACATACTCTGTTATCAACTACCTCGTTACAAACCTCACATACATGGCTAATTTTGTATTACTGGCTTCAGTAGTTTTGGATAGGCGATATATTTACATCATCGAAAAGTCATTATTTTCCAGCCCCCGCAATACTTTAAAGTAACTGAATACGAAATTTCGTTGTATCAGCAGAGCCTTTTAGGTGTTTAGATGGATATTGAAAACGAAAGCGGGAAAGTAGCAATGAAAGCAGGAGGAAGTGTGCATGTGACAACTATTAAGTGTTTTCAATGATAGTAGTGAACGAGTTAATTCTATAGTGTCAAAGGGTACGAAACAAACCTTCTTCCTGAGCAAGTCATGTACCGGGTGTAATGTGGAGAGAAACTTCTGCACCTAATGCCTTCTTCCTTACTGCATTGATATTAATTTCAATGTAAAGCATACAGGGTGTCCCGAAAAAGTGGTAAAATGCTTTAATTCTTCAAGTGTCAGGGACAAGTGGGCAATATAAATTAAAAAATAAATGTTCAGCATGAGGTAGGAAAAATAGACTACATTAAGAAAAAATTCCTCTTGTTAATCTTCAAAACGTTACAAATTTTTAATTTGCATACGATCCTCGTACAAAAAAATTCCAGTTAGTAAAATATGCCCATTCATCAAAGAGGTGATGTAAAAATTTCTGCCTTTCATGGTATAACGTCTAAGAGATATCTATAAACAAAGATAATCAGTAGGGTGGGTCGAAAAAAATGAATTTTTTATTTTCGGAACGCTTTAGTGCGGAAAAGTTGCCTATTCTAATAAGAATAAAAATTACATTAAAAAAATTAAAATCGGTTAACATCTTCCGTTTGCGCATCGTACTTAAAATTTATGAAAAATTGCAAAAAATCACGATGTTTTTGTAATTTTTTTTTGTTAATTTAAACTTTTAAAATAAACACGTTTTAGTTTTTCATATTTGTTTTATGGTTTAAATAACCTAAATAAATTGAAAAGATAAAGTGAAAAGTTATTTTCTTTGGAATTTTCTGAACAGTCCCTGAAACGTCGCGATTATTCGACGTGATTTTTTCCTCTTCGAGAGTCATTGAGAAGAGGTTTAAGTCAGCATATATTTATCTTCCTATCTCTGACTCAAACTTGGTTGATCACCTCATTAGTATATGGGATACATTTTACTAATTGGAATTTTATTTTTACGAATGTCGTATACAAATTAAAAAAATCTAAATAAATTGAAAAGATAAAGTGAAAAGTTATTTTCTTTGGAATTTTCTGAACAGTCCCTGAAACGTCGCGATTATTCGACGTGATTTTTTCCTCTTCGAGAGTCATTGAGAAGAGGTTTAAGTCAGCATATATTTATCTTCCTATCTCTGACTCAAACTTGGTTGATCACCTCATTAGTATATGGGATACATTTTACTAATTGGAATTTTATTTTTACGAATGTCGTATACAAATTAAAAAAATCTAACTTTTTGAAAATGAACGAGAGAAATTTTTTTTCTTAACGCAGTCCAATATTTCGTCTTATATTGAGCATTTTTTTTTTCAATCTACATTGCCCACTTACCTCTAATAAATAACGGATGGTGCATAATAATAACAGTGGTGTAGCCAAGGGGGAGGGTAGTGGGGTCATTACCCCCCATGAGGAATTTTTTGCCATACAAAATGTATATTTTTCACTTCCTTATCCCATACACGTATACATATATTTGAGTTGCAGTAGTCGTAACCCCCGTTATGAAACATTTCTGGCTACGCCACTGATTAAAGCGTATTGCCATCTTTTTGGGGATACCTGATACAACTACGTAATATGTTGTAATTTATTTGGAGCTTTCATTCGTGTTCCTAAAAAAATTAGGATTTAGATCCTCAGTCAAATACTTGCTTGAAAATGCAACTTGCTCCGTCATGTAAGGTTTTGAAGGGAACTGGTGGAAAATGGGGATTTTAAAAGGTTTGCTTTTTTAATTTTTATATGTTATATTTGAAGTAACTAATTAATTACTTTTATGAACTTATTTATTTATTTTGCATTGTTTTCTCTACCACAGAATTTTTCGCATTTAATCAACGGAAAAAATATTTTTCTTTTTGGTAAGGATTAATCCATATATATCATTAAAGAGTTTTCTTAAAAAGTAACTAATTTAATTGAAATCTTTTAAACTTAAAAGTGCATTTAAAAAATACACCTACGTACATAGATATTAAATATTTAATACAGAGAGACAATTATAGATAGAAAAATTCCTTGAATGATTTTTTTTTTCGATTTATTAACATTAACTCAAGTTGCACCAAAAAAAAAAAAAAATGTAAATTTATTTACTTTGCTTTTGTTGTAAAAAGTATTTTTTCTTTGTAATTTTTTTCATGCATACATTCATCCCTATCATTCGTTATAAAATTAATTTTTTCTTCTCTATCTTGCAAAATAAACAATTAGTGTTAGATTCATGACCATTATAATAAATTTTCAAAAAATACGAAACTAAAGTGCTAATTTATTATTAATTTTTAATATTGAAAGGGTGTTGCGATTTCCCCCCATAACTTTGCTTTTTATCCTGATATTCCTTTGCTTGACTTTTATTTCGAATAAATTTTAATCATTATAGTCGTTCTTTTTTCATTTAATCACCTGAATAGCATTCTTCGCACAAGAGAAAGCACACATTTTTCTAACACACACAATCGGAATCAATTCTATCAGAGCGGAATCTACAAACCTGCAAGATTGCTTCACTCATTACGAAAAATTTCATCGCAATATGGAACCAAAACAAACAAACAAAAGTAAAAGTAACGAAAACTTTACTGAAACTTAAAAATGAATCATGGCTTATAAAAAAAAAAAAAAAAAAAAGATATTCCCAGTCTGCTACATACAATGCACGGAAAAGTATTAGCATAGTAGCATTTGTTACCCAACATACAACTTGCAAAATAATTGTTACGATATTGCGAATAAGTATGATTAAAAAGAAAAATGACTCCAAACTATTTAACCATAACGACTTCACGGCAACAGAAATATCCCGAAAGCGTAAGACAGGGGTGACCAACTTCTTGTTTATCATGCGCAAATTTCTTCAGATGCGTCATCCAGAAACGTTTCAATGACTTCAAATGTTACGACGGGATTAATTTTGGTGTGTACAGGTCGTATAGTTTTATTACAAGGCTAAAAAAAAACTAATTTTTATGCACTACGGCCTATGGACGAAAACTCTTGAAAGTGCGCTAGCCCCTGAACGGTGCATTCGAATAACCTAAAATTGTGTAAGAATATTAGAAGTCATCATCACATAACCTACATAGATTTTGGTGCTTGTAGGATTCATAGTTTTTGTACAGGGGTACAAAAAAGAATTCTTATGCATTACGTACTAATGCTCGGAAAGTCGAGTAGAGTCTCTCCAGATTTTTTTCTTCTTTTTCTTACTTTTTTCAAGTAAAACTTCTATGAATAAATTGCTGTTTTACAGTTGTGGCCACTCTTTCAACATAATTTTTACGATATTACGAACAAGTATAACTAAAAAGAAAACCGACTTATTACTTAATCATAACGACTCCACGCTAACACTAATGTCCCGATAGCTATTTGTTGTCAAATTTTTATTAGTATGACAGCATTGGTGTTGTGAATGGAGAGCGTCTACTACTATTGATAACATTAACATTGATAACATTATCGATATTCAGGGACTGTACGGGATATACATGGATGTTGCGACGTCATTGTGACTTAGCGCTGCGTTTCTCAACCTGTGGGGCGCGACCCCCAAGGGGGGCCCAGAGCGCTTGCAGGGGGGGGAGGGGCACGAGAAAAACCAAAGAGCAAGTAGTGATGCATGTTTAAAAAAATCCTCTTATTTATTCTCATTTTTACTCAAAAATATACCCATTTTCGCTTAAAATGTTCATTCAAACTTTAGTGATAATATTATTTTGTAGAAAATTCGACTAAATGTTCATTGTTAAAGATTAAAAAACTGAATGTATGCTGAAAAATGTGAGGGGGGGGGCGCCACCGTAAGTTAGCCTTTGTTGGGGGGGCGCGACGTTAAAAAGGTTGAGAACCGCTGACTTAGCGTGTTATTGGACCAAGTAGCGAAATCTCTATTGTCGCGTGCCTTTGCAGTACATTCTGAGGACAGTTTAAATCCCCATAACATGTTGGATTACAGAATCTAGGTACGTGAATACGGTTAGAACCCCCTAGAAAGACCTCTACAAAGGGCACCCCATACCACCGCCTAGAGCCCACGTGTAGCTAATTGGCCTTAATCTCACAACAACAACAACAGTATCTAGGGCGTATCGCCATGTACACGAAGCACGAAGAAACAAAATTTATAATGTTAACACCCTTAGCGCATGCATTAGCAACTTTTCTCCTTGGAATTTAAATGAATCTTGATAAGAATATCTATTAAGATCTAGGCTATAAGAAAAGTGATGCTTTGTAAAAATTCAGAGAGTTTAGAATTCTTCTCCCCTTTTCTTTTACAAAATCAAATGTATACTAATGAAATCGAAACTTAATGTTCCATTTAATATGTATAATAATTTAAATATGTTTGTTTAACTCTTATCCTTGATGTGCAGAGGAAAAAAAAGCCACTTTACTTTTCAATGTCAAACATCTAGGTTCGAATTCCTCAAAAGTTATTTTCTTAGTTGGGTTCAGATAGGGAGATAAACTTTGCTCAGAGATAAATTAAATTTTTAATGGCTATCAATGCACATCGTAATTGCAACATAAATGGGTGAATTAAGTAAAAGAAATCTTAATAACATTCATGATTTACTCTCAAGCTTGCAGTAATTAAAATTAAGCAGAGAACAATTTAGAAAGCAGTTTTTGTGAGTATCTGTTGATTAAAAATATCTAATTAAAATTCCCGTTAATACCGATAACAGAGTTTTTAAAATCTCATTATATTTGCTAAATACTTACAATTATGTTTCATGTCGATAGTCGCGTGTACATTTAAATTAATGTGAAGATTTTACTGATTTTTTTTAAGAAAAAGAAATTCTTCAAGGTTTTATTTTTATTTTATTATTTGAGTGATCCATACATAGAAAAACTAAATATTTTTGGGACGAGTAATAAATAAAATAATAATAATAATGAATAATAATAATAAACAAGAAAGATAAATATCATTTCAAAAGCGTTCCTTTTTAAAATTCTTTCCGATGTAACTATTTTTCCAAATTCGGCAGATATTCGAGATAACCTTGAGAAGCTGTAATCAGTGTAAATGCTATATTTTGAGAAACGGGAAATTTCGCCAACATCTTCCTTGGGGTAATTAATGTTCATTTTGGCCTGTGTTTGAAAGGAATTTACACACTAGCTGTACACCGCCACTAAAACTAAATGAGTATAGCTCTTCTTATAGCTGGCAACCCTTGGGAACAAAAAGGGGACCTAACATTAATATCCAGCGCAGACTTCAGTTCGATCTCGTACGCTAGAATGGGAACTCAATGTATTTTTCAGTATTTCCAAGACGGATTGGGGAGAAAAGTGTCCGCATTGTGTGTTTGTCGTGTTTTGTGGTTTCACGGGTTATCCTTTGTTGGCGAATCAAAAATGTGTTGGCGGTCATTAAAAGCCTATAAATGTTTCGACCCTGTACTGTGTCCCCCCTTTTGCAAAGACAGCACGTGCAAATTGACCATTAAAAAACTCCCCTCATACCCTGCAGCGTACGGCAATCGGACTCGAGTCTGCGCTGGCCTTAACTAGTTGAGGATACAGAAATAGGTTTAGGAAAACTAGAGACTGGAAGTTGCGTAAGTTTGCTGATGTTGGCGCTCAATCGCCTCGTTGTGTGGCTGTTGTTGTTGTTTCTAATTCCCGAAATGCTCTTATAATTTCAGACCATGATGCATCTCCTAGATCTAAAAAGAGAACAGGATTTGTAAGAACCTCGTGTAAGGTAAAATCTATCAACCTTTAAAATATGATCAGGCGATGCCTGGACATGGACAATCCTGCTCTTGGTGCAGATCTTAAAAACCTTTTATCCTTGTTCGTAGGAGAGAGATTTTAGGGATGGACGCGAGACGGAAAATAGGCGTCTCGCGTCTCGCAAAACAGCCTAAAAGCTTTGTTTCGTAAAAGCTGTAAATCTCTGTCTCGTCTCGCAAAATTCCTATATCGTAATCTTTAAAATGTTTGTCTCACAAAAAAGCTGTAAATCTCTGTCGCGTCTCGCAAAAAGTCGTCTCGCATACATCCCTAAGAGATTTCAAGTGACAAAACGTAAAATACAAGTTTGAGGCGTAAAATACAAGTTTGTATTACTCTCAAGAAGAAGAGTAAAAGGGGGGGGGGGAAGTAGTACGGCTTCTGTGGGACAAAAATTCCCGAAGTACTGGAGGTAGAAGTCTGATTTCTGATTTTGCTCCGTGTTTCCACCTGCTAGCTTTAGCTGGGCAAATTGAAATGGCCTTTACACGGAATGCGACCCTACTAGGAGCAAGTCTCATGACATACTTCACCAATTCCTCCCAGTGACACCCTCTCGCAGAGAAATACGCGCAAAAATGTTTGAGAAATGAACACGAAAGTAGAAGATACTAACTCCAGGGGAGACTTTATACTATGCTAGCATAACTTAGTTGCTAGGCACTCTACATTCATAATTAGTAACTAATTGTATACAAGAGCGGAGATATTCTGTGGTTAATATGAACAGGACAGACAGGTAGACAAATCTATATCATAAATTTAATCGGAAAACGTTAATCATGATTATAGAAATACACATGAACTACACTACAAAAACTGAAAAACAGTCCCGAAATTACTTATTCTAGGCATAACACCGTGGAACATTAATTCTGTGACAACAGGAAACAATTTTAAGTATCACAGCAATATTTTTTTCTCCATTCACTAGACAAAAAAAGTTAGTTTCGGGGGAAGAGAAACTAAGGGCAATAGAAGCTGAAATAAAAACTAATAAAAAATCCGATAAAACATAATTTTTTGGCAGAAAATAATTAAAAAATGTCCTAAGAAAATAATTTGTTTCACCACATTGGCATTAGAATTACATTTTGTGAAATTATTCAGCGTTCTTTTATTTTCCTTTTTTTTTTTTTTAAATTAAAGAACATAAATATTTACATCTGGCGTAAAATTTCCATTAACTTATTTTTAAATTGAAAAAAAAAATATTTGTAATTTCGGAGAGTGAGGATTATGCATGCAGAATCAGCATGCATAATAAATAATCTTTATTCAGAATATGCAGTACTTGTTGAAAACAAAAGTTTCTTTTATAACAGAAGCATGAAATTTAATCGCATGTACTTTTTTGTTTTACTACAACGTGCACTGAAGAAAATTATTTGAAAATCTAATTCTCTTGTGCTCCTTTGATTATGCAAATGAGAAGTTATGCAAAAAATATCTTTTTTTTTACATTATTAACGATTTATTTGATATTATATATCTATGCAATAATATACTGTGTCGTATTCGGCACTTGGACATTTTCATTTTTGTTCTCGAAACTACGTTTTTTCTTGTAAGTTCCTCTTACGTATATGAAGAAACTGCTTATTATTAAATTTCCCACGTGAATTCTTAGCCAGGACGTTTGGTTTTTAATCTCCGTCTAAACGTCTAATCTTCAATGCAGAAGTCATTGCATGAGAGAAGGTATTTGTTGATGCTCTTTACAGATGTCATACCTAAATCAATGCCCGCGTGATTTCAGCATGTATGTATACTCTTCAGTAAGGGATTAGATCTTCAACACGCCTCTTGTGTAAAACGTTCTATGTGCCTGAAACTTCCAGTCAATTTCCCCCTCTTGGCCTAATAAGTGTTTTGTGCTTGATTGTGATCTTGGAGCCTATTTCCAGAAAAATCTATGTAAAAAATTCTAGTTTTAAACTTTTCCAAATTTATCGGAACTGGTCAGGAATAAAATAGAATAAAGTTCTAAGTTCTGGTGGTCCATGCAATATGATTGAAACTGTTTCTCTACTTTATTAACATTTAATTACTCACAACGACAGATTTTTAAAAAATCGTAGTCTAATTGTTTGGCCCGTAAGAGTCACCTGACACAGTTCAGTTCAATGAGAGCGAAAAGGTTCGCGACTCGTCATACGTTTAGGGTAATGCCTTGAAAAAATCCGCATTTTTTTTCGGGGAATTTTTGAAAGTATTGATGCTCTTTTAAGAAATTGAAAATGGCAGTTTTGGCATTAGAAAATGGCATGCTTCTTGTGCTCTGAAAGTGAAAGACAAACTTCAAAGTGTGTTAAGTTGACTACTGAAGTTATACAAGGTATACTATGTGCAAGCAAAATTCTAAAAGACAATATTCATGAGCTATTTGAGCCGTTTTCTGATTCCCCCATCAGTGTCCACGTTGAATGTCGCCTTCTGTATACAAATACTAACAATATCCAGAGTGATCTGAAATTAAAGTACTCAGAATGACGCACTTGCTGGCTGCAATAGAGTATTACGGTCAGAAATACCAGCATTCAGATTTAAAGAACAATGTTTGCTTTGTAATCGCTTTATTACTGACTATGAGAAACGGGTTAAATCTGGTGTTTCACAAGTCCGTACAGTAATGTTTCAAAATTCTATTATGAAGGCATGTAACTCCAGAAATGATTTATGGTCAGCCTGTGTTCAACCACGACTACTGTCAGTTAATGATTTACCAGCAGTAGATACGTGTAAGTTTTCGAAAAGGTGGCTCGATTCCAAAGAAGTACCAAAATTTTTAAGATGAATTACGTTGCAAGCATATTGATAGACCTGCAGAAAGAGAAAAACATGATGCCTTTTTGGAAGCACGTAGGTGGTTTGAAGAAAATGATGAGCCGGTTTCCGTCCAGCAACTGGCTTAAAATGGAAGACTTCCTACCAGATGGTAGTAAACCTTATGGTCAATATCACATGCTGCAAAAGATTAAAGAAAATATTTTTGGTAACATCACTGTTTCCAAAAAAGCCCAATAGGGCAACTATGGATCAAGCAGCGGATTACATTCTCTGAGATTATCAAAAACAAAAGAAATTAGAAGACCCCGAATTGGAGGAATTTCGTCTTATTGAAGCAGCAGCAAAACCGATCAAAACAGAAATCATTCTAATGTCTTTTTTAACGGAGTACTATCCTGCGTCTTCAAAAATCGCATCTGAAGAAAGAAGAGGAAAATAAGTTCTTTGCGACCTGTTTTACAGCATTTTTTGATATTATCATCGGTACTAAAGCATGTGATTTAAAGTAAATTTCCATTGGACAGGTAATGATGCAAGCTTCAAGACCTAAATCATATATAAGTCCAATCAGGGCTCGAAAATTATATTGCCCCACATGCCCGGGGCATGTAAAAATTCAAATCGGGCATGCATTTTTTCCCTTTGCATGCCCGACCGGGTAAGTAAATATAACCTAAAGAGTAACAGGCAGAATTAACAAATATTCCTGTGAGGGAGTATTCAGTGTAATGAATAGCATAAAATATCAGTTGCGATGCTGTGTGTCATCTGAAACGATGAATCATTTAATGCTAATAAGCGTAGATGATGTTAAATCAAAGCACTTTGATCCATTAGCAGTGATTGGACATTAGCTATTTAGTACAAAAGGAACAAAATAAGTAGAAGGGCATGCACTTACCTGTAACTGAACTAAAAGAATTTTTTTTTATGGTATGTGTTTAGTACCTATTATATTATAATTTTAGTATATATTACTGCAATTGTTAATATTCAGTTAAATATATTTGGGCATGTACAAATTTTAATTGGGCATGTATTTTTTTTATTAACATGCCTGACAGGGCATGTAAAAATTTGAAAATTTTTCGAGCCCTGAGTCCACTTCTTGGTGTTGGTGTGCAGCTTCATCGTGACCTCAGTTCCCGTTTGCTTGTAGATGCGCTTCACAGATTTGGGTTTTGCTTGTCGTATGATGAAGTAAAAAAGTATTCGTCTGGTAGGAGTCTGGTAGGGGTAAGTCTGCAATAATAGACAGGACATCAAATTATGAAGTTCCACCAGGTTATTTCTTCCAGTAGAAAGCCTATAATGTGGGCCATAACATCACTACCACGAATGGTAACAATACTTTCCATGGAACGGGAATTATAATGTGCAAATCTGGACCCCTTGGTAGAAAATCAATTTTATTGTCTGAAAGTAAGGTCCCGCGTCTGAAAAATCGATTTAATGCAGCTGATATTTCTGCAGAAGGAAAAATAGAAATGAGATATTTTCAGTCTTTTAAATCAAGCATGAACAAAATTAGATTTGATGAATTGTATTCAAATCCCATTGAAACGAATCTACTAGATATTTTGTGAAACACCAGTAAGTTAATAAAAGAGCCAAACCCTGATTGGAATGGATACATGCAGAACGTCGTAATCAGTGATGAGCATACGAGTAGTATCAACAACATTTCTACCTATGACTGACTTGAATCCAGCCTCTCATAACTAGCTGTATATATACCACATTGAAGTTTATATGTTCGGAACAGAAAAAATCAATGTTCCATAACCAATTATAACATTTCATCAATGCCTGTGGATTAAAGCCATGGAAGTTGTTTGCCCGAAGAATTCCCAAACAAATTAATTTGTCTTGGAATGTTTCATACACTGATATCATATGGTACTATTGCTGAACTGTTACGTGGATCTGGAATAGAAGAGACCTTAAAGACGATTTAAACAGAAAACACAGTCATACGTATGCTTACAAGCAAAGATTATTCTAGAGCTGTAAGAGACACATGCTGCTTTCATCTGTGCTTACGTGAATGCTGCTTTAAGATATCCTGGATAGTAACTTAAAACTTTCGGCAGAGCTCTCAGATGAGGAACAAATGGAACCAATAGATAGAGACGAAATGGAGCTTTACGATAAACTATATAATGGTGAGATTGAAGTTTCTGATTGAAGACTGCGCCAAGTACTGAAGATGTTGCTGTTTATCATCTTCTTCATGTACATTTACAATGACTTTGCTGGAAAATTATGAACACCAGTATTTCAAATCCTGAAGAGTGGGGTTGGAAGAAAGTACAAGGTCAATAGCATTCCATAGCATGTGAAATAAATTCTGCACCAGACTTATTACTAAACATGATCCGTGTACTTGCAAAACGTCAACGAATGACCCGTGTGGTAGTGGTAAATGCACGCACATGCCGACGTTATGGTGTGGTATGTACTGAAATTTACTGCAACTGTTCTGGAATGAGAATGCAGTAAAACTACCCTGAAAGATAGTGATTCAGTAGAAATTAAAGAAGACTATTAGATGTAACAAGAACACTAAACAAAAGCTGGTGTTAAATAGCAAAATTGCAAAAACCTTATAAAATAACACTCATAAAATGTTATTTATCAACAGGGTGACCGTTTCGGGTACTACAGCAGGTCTCCGCCCGTCATCAGTTGTAAAAAAGTGCAACCTTTGAATGCACAACTTTTTTACAACTGATGAAGGGCGTACCTTTTTTGTCACCCGAAATTTTCATCTTGTTGATAAGTATCATTTTATGTGTATGTGTGTTTTTAATATAGCTTATGTTAATTTCAGTATTGTATCTAGCTTTTCTTCAACGCAATATGCAAGACTGACGAAATGCATTCTGCAAATTTGTACGACATAAAATGCATTTTGATTAATAAAATATGATTTTCACCATTGCATCAGCTAGAAGCTTTTCTGCCACTATATTTATTTTTATTATTAAAAACTAATATTATACTCTTTTTCAGAATGAAAATTTGCTTAATTTGATACCCGTCTGATTATTATGATTTTTTCAAATTTTTTCAAGATGGTGGCCAAAAATCGCATTTGTCGTACTCAGATTTTTCTAGACTTTTGGTATGTCAAAGGGATATCATCAACGAACTAAAAAAGTCAAACACCGCTTTTGCGGGAATTAGCTACACTTTTGGCCTACTTTTTTGCATATATCTCCTCCACTACACTCCCTTTCTTATAGATTGCAAGTAACGACTACCTATCTTTGGGTAGTAATCGTGAGTAGGGAGTGAAAAACACCATGAAAATCCTTCACAAAAAATGCGAAATAAATTCGGCAAAAATCAAATTTTTGGATTATATAAAAAACACTTATGTATTTGGGAAGGTAACTGCAATTTGCCTATAATAATTAAAATTTTAAAATGCTAGTATATTCTGGACAAAATCATAGTTGACTGTGAGAATTTGTATTTTCTTGCTAGATGTTGGTATACATCAAGGCAAGATTTCTAAAATCCGCGATTGTGGACCAATTGCGGGGTCTTTTACGAACACAGTACTGAAGGAAAAATTAAAAAATATCAATTCACTAGCTGCTACCCGCGACTTCGTCCGCGTCGGCTTTAGAATTAGGTCCCGACAGAAATGTAGCAAGTGTGAATAACAAATATTGTTGCGACAAAAGGAACTGCATTTAAAAATTATTTGCTTTTTACTTGTTTCAAATGAAGTATAATGCATGTTAGTATACTTCATTTAAAATAAGAGAATATGCACAGAGTTACTAAATTTAGATTTTTTTCAGGCATTTGGCGAATAGAGACAGTTATGACAGTATTTGCGAACTGTTTTGTAAGAGAAATATTTATGCTATATGCATGAATTTTAGTCTACGTTAATCAGGAATAGAGCAGCTTTCTATTAGTGAAAAAGTTTGAGAATCGGTTCTGTAGTTACAGAGATACCCAGAGAGCGTAATGTATTAGAATTATTTTGAGTGTTCCTGTAAAGGAACTATTTACGCTACATGCATGAATTTTAGCCTATAATACTCAAGAATAGTGTAGCTTACTATCAGTAAAAAAAGTTTAGGAATCGGTTCAGTACTTACAGAGATGCACATAGAGCGTAATGTAATTCTTATTAGCATCCCTGTAAAAGGACTATATGCATTAAAGGTAGCCTATAACACTTAGGATGCCACCAGTGTCTAAGAAGTTCTGCTCTCAAAACTGCAAGGGGGGAGGTGCCAGATTCAAACCCTGGTCGCGCCTGTCGACCTAGCCGCTCCCAGTTTTCCGTGGTTTTCTAAAAAACCTCGCATAAATACGGGCTAGGATCCCTTAGAAAATCCCCCACAGAGGAATTTTCCATATAGGCCTAGGACCCTAGTGCAGTCAATCGGTCTTAATCCAAAAACAAACAATGATACTCAGGAATAGTGTAACTTTCAATCAGTGAAAAAAGTTTTAGAATCAGTTTAGTAGCTACAAAATGTCCATAGAGCGCAATGCATTAGAATTATTTTGAGTGTCTTTGTAAAAGAATTATTTATGTTATATGCTTGAAAGGCTGCTTGTATGTTAATCCAGAGCATAAGCTATTTTCATTACAAATTTTTTCAAATCCGTTCAACCATTTTAGTGTGATTCAGTCAAAAACATCCAAACACACAAACGTACACATTTATATTATTGGTAGGATTTGGAAATTTATGAACTTTAAGAAACACATCTGGATTTTTCTTGGTACTTACGGATTATCCCAGCGGTCATTCCCGCCAAACTGTTTTATCGTCAAATGGGTTGCCAAACTGTTGCCAATCGTATTCAAAACCATTAATAATTTCATGTGTCCGGCATTTATTTCGGCAAAAAATCGCTTGTCTTGGCGGACCGCCGGGATAATACGTAAGTACCCTTTCTTTACTTATGCTTTTTAATTTGGCGTAAAATCAACATAATTTCCATGTTTTTCAAATGCATGTGATTTTGCATATAGAATTTCTGCTTTATTTCAAAAGCATAAATCATTTTGTGCGGGCGATAAAACGGCTTTTAATTAATAGTTTGAAAAGTAGTTAAAATTTCAAAATTTTGAGCCTCAGGTGCACTTTACCGAAGTTATGGGCTCAATCATGCTCAAATTTTCAAAGCTCTGCTTTCTGTAGATTTTTCTGGAGAACATTCACTTTTATTATTACAGATAGATAGATTTGGCATAAAACTGGCTTAATTTCCGTGGTATTTAATGTTTTTCAGATGCACGCGCGCTTATCTATTGAAGTAATAGCATTCTTGTTAGCTCAAAACATGAATCATTTGATACGGGCGAAACTCGCCAACCATGGCAATGTAAAAATGGTTTTTAATTAATAATTAAAAAAATAATTAAAAATCTAAAATTCTAATTAGCCTATAACCAACTCCAGGGTCCCCTCTATATCTAAACCAAAATGCATCCTAATCGATTCAGCGGTTTAGGCGTGAAAGCGTCATAAACAAACAAACTCACTTTCGCATTTATAATATTAGTTAGGATTGCTGAGATACTTCAAAAATACCCAAGTTATAAAAGTCCCATTGGTTAACATGGAAAGGAAACATCCTTGAATCTGTGTGAAGAAGAGCCTTAACCCTACATTGTTGTTTAAGAAAAAGGCCCCTTTTTGGGTAAGTGTAAAGGTGGTCAAAGGATTTATTATCGGCGAAAAAAAAGTCCAAAAATTCAACACCAGAGGAGGGACGTATTTAAGGGGGAGGGAGGTCCAGGTGTCTGAACCTTCTGCCCCTCAAAATTTTGATTTTTGTTACTAAAGTGAAAATGATATGGTGTTCTGCCTTTTAAAATACTGCCTTTTCTACCGTTTGGACCCTCTCCAAAATGTTCTTCATGCGGTGGGGGGGGGGAAGCTCGGACTCCTGCTCCCCCCTTCCCTTAAATACGTCCTTGCCCCTGGTGTTGAATTTTTGAGCTTTTTTTCTGCGGATAATAAATCCCCTGACCTATCACACCATTACACAATTACCATGTTTGATAACATTTGGTCCAGTAGTTTTCCTTTTCTGATCGTTTTAAAGCGGAACTTTAATTATGGACACCTTGTATATATATATATATATATATATATACATAGATATATATGTAGAATTAAACGGCTACGAGAAGGTTGAAGGTTGTATTGTCGTGGGCGGGGGGAAACGAGGCTGTTGAGACCCATTCTCGACGCTGGGCACCAGGCGAGGCGACTCGGGACTCAAAGCCGTTATTGCGGCGTCCTGGCCGGCTGCTGGGCTGCACCAAGTCGCTGCTGGGTTGCATCAACCCCTTTTATTAACTTCTGAGGTCGTGTACATGATCCATGCGCGTTGCAATTATTGGCCGATCCCAAAATCTGGGCAGCGGTTTTTCAAGATTTGTTATGGCTTTTAAGATGCCAAATTGACTGGACGCGGGGACTGTCTACAGAATTAGAAAGGAATTGCGAGGGACCGTGTAGTAATTGCCGTTTTTGAAAGCGAATTCCTTTGTTCCAACTAAATTAAAACTCCGTAGTTCTGGAAATGTGCGATTTTAGCGGGCTTTTGATTTGTCAAAAATTACAGTAGTGATTGGCAATCTTCTTATCTTATCTTATATATAATAAAATCCGAGAGTAAACATTGTATGTAGCTAGGTTTGTAGGTAGGTTTGTGACCACCAATCTTTTTGCGCCCGTCTCTCGATCGCATTGCGACGAGACGGTTGGTCGCAGACCTACCGATTTTTGCATACGGCTTCACTAGGATAGATCCTAACACGCCTCGGAGCTATTTTTTCGAAATTCGAATTAGAAAAGGTTTTATTTTATGTTTTGTCCGATTTTTAGCGATTTTTCTTGCATAATACGTAATAACACCGGTCATTGCACTCGCAGTAAAACGATGTTTGCATCATCGGACAGAGGAGAAAATTTTCTTTCGAAAACAGTTGGTTTTGACTATGTAACATATTTTGCCGATTTTTGGGGAATTTTTAAAAATAATTTCTCTTTTGACGAAGTTTGCGTAAAATAATTTTAAAACCGTTGCATCTTTAATTCTATCCGTCATAACTTTTTTATATTGTGGCTAAAGACGGAGCATACAATTCGCCCACTTTTAAAAGAAGAACGGAGGAAAAATATAAATTAGGAGATTTTTTACGAATTTTTATATAAAGAAGGATTTTTATTTCAAAAAAAGCTGCTTCAAGATTTCGGTATGATATCTTCCGCTATGGTTGTCTTGGGAACAGTAACAATGAATAAAATTGCCAGTTGAAAAAAATAAATAAAATTACTTTAAAATAACTGAATTTTCGCATGCGAAATCTACATCATTTTCGTGTAACGAGTTTAAAACCCCTTTCGAAACTCAATCAGAATAATGGAGTCACACGCACCTACGAAATAATTCCATGTTTTATATTACGTTGCCAGAAAAAGAAATGAATGCTGTTTTTTAAACAATGAATTACCCAGCATTATTTTCGATTGAGTTTTTAAACGGGACACATTTTCGAATTGCAAGAAATATTTTGCGGAGCTAAATACCTCAATCTGACAAGAATTGTGCATAAAAATGTATGGAAAGCTGTTTTAATGGCAACGATAAAGTGAAACGATTATCGTTTATGCTAATGCGTAAATTTCAAAGAATCGCCAAACAATAAAAGACTACATTCGTAGCAAATATCTAAACCGTTTCTTTAAATTAAGCATTAAAGATGGAAAAACGAAAATATATTGGTATCAGTAAAAGAAAGTATAAGTAATAGTTAGTAGATATGCTAGGGCAATATTGATCAAAGCACAATATACTGCATTAATAAATACTTCGTGAAACTATTCGTTTCTATTCGTTTTTCAACAGCCGTCTTACATCACAGCTAACTAAACATTAAATAATTTTAAGTCGCGTTAATATATCCCGCGGTAGTTTCCACAGAAAACACAGTATCTGAACTTTTTTTTCTTGGAGATTCTGTTTTGTCACAAGTAGTTATGGTCACATTTTAGGAAAATTTTCTCCTCTTGCTTTGCGAAGAGCGGGTACACAACTATTTAATTATAAAATAAAACGGTTCTCCACATCATGTAGTATTTAAGGTATTAATGGCATAACTTAAATCTAAAAAAGAGTATGATGCAGAAATGAGACATTTTGAAAATTAGGAATTTTCACTGCAAACCGTAACGCTTTTTTCTTTTCTGATCGTGAATGACACCGACACAGTTTTTTCCGTCATGATATTAACAATGGTCACAGGTCAGTACTTATACAAACTTTACGAATAACTAATGAGTAGTTTTACGCCAAGAGTCAAGTCATTTTGTTTATTTTTAGATTCCAAACCATTGGAATCAATTCGAATTATACATGTAAGAAATATTTTCGTTCCCTGCCGTGCGGAGAACGGGCACGCAGCTAGTATATAATAAAATCGGAGAGTAAACATTGTATGTAGCTAGGTTTGTAGGTAGGTTTGTGACCTCCGATCCTTCCGGCGCGCGTCTCTCGATCGCATTGCGCCGAGACGGTTGGTCGCAAACCTACCGAATTTTGCATACGGCTTCACTAGGACAGATACTAACACTCCTCGGAGCGATTTTTTCGAAATTCGAATTAGAAAATGTTTTATTTTATGTTTTGTCCGATTTTTAGCAATTTTTCTTGCATAATACGTAATAACGCCGGTCATTGCACTCGCAATAAAACGATATTTGCATCATCGGATAGAGGAGAAAATTTTCTTTCGAAAACAGTTTGTTTTGACTATGTAACATAATTTGCAGATTTTTGGGAATTTTTCAAATAAAATTAAATTTGACGCTGACTTTCGTAAAATATTTTTTAAATTGCTGCATCTTGAATTCTATCCGTCATAACTTTTTTATATTTTGTCTAATGACGGAGCATACATTTCGCCCTCTTTTAAAAGAAAAACCAGAGGAAAATATAAATTAGGAGATTTTTTACGAATTTTTAACTAAAGAAGGATTTTCATTTCAATCGCAGCAGATTAAAATTTTCGGTATGATATCTTGCGGTTTGGTTGTCTTGGAGACAGTAACAATAATTAAAATTGCCAGAAAAAAAAATAAATAAAATTACTTTAAAATAACTGAGTTATCGCATGTGAAAAGTGCGTGATTTTGATGTCATAAGTTTAAAACCTCTTTCGAAACTCAATCAGAATTACGGACTCACAAGCAAAACATACGCCACGCATGAAATAATTCTATATTTTACTTTACGTTGCCAGATAAATAATTGAATGCTGTTTTTTCACCAGTGAATTATCCAGCATTATTTTCGATTGAGATTATAAACGGGTCACGTTTTCGAATAGCAGGAAATATATTGCGGTATTAAACAAGGCCTGATTATGACCAACAGGGGCACCCGGGCATTGATGAATTTTGCCCCCCCCCCCATGTATGAAATTTGTTTTATTTTTCATAATTTTTTTTTTGTAAAAAAAGAACAACATTTGAAATTGGGGGCCATTTCTCCCCTGGGCAAAGTCCCGATTTACCCATGCGATAATAGGTCCCTGGTGCTAAATACACCAATCTGACAAGAACTATGCGTAAAAATTTATGGAGAGCTGATTTAGTGGCAACCATAAACTGAAATATGATTATCGTTTATGCTAATGCGTAAATTGCAAAGAATTACCAAAGAGTATAGGCCTACATTCGTGGCAAATATCTACACCGTTTCTTTAAATTAAGCATTAACGGTTGCAAAACGACAGTATATTGTATTGGTATCAGTAAAAGATGGTAAGTAATAGTAATTAGATATGATAAGGCAATATTGATCAAAGCACAATATACCGCATTAATAAATATTTAGTGAAACTAAGTCTTCTATTCATTTTTCAACAGCCGTATTACATCACAGCTAACAAAACATTAAGTAATTTTACGTCGCGTTAATATATTCAGCGGTAGTTTCAACAGAAAAGACTGTAATAGACCTTTCTTTTTTCTTGGAGATTCTGTTTTGTCACAAGTAGTTATGATCACATTTTAGGAAAATGTTCTCCTGTTGCCTTGCGAAGAGCGGGTATGACAACTATTTAATTTTAAAATAAAACGGTTCTCCACATCATGTAGTATCTAAGGTATTAATGGCATAACTTAAATCTAAAAAAAGAGTATGATGCAGAAATGAGACATTTTGAATATTAGGAATTTTCACTGTGAACCGTCACGCTTTTCTTTTCTGATCGTGAATGACACCGACATACTTTTTTGCGTCATAATATTAACAATGGTCACTGGTCAGTACGTATACTAACTTTATGAATAAGTAATAAGTAACTTTACGCGAAGAGTCAAATCATTTTGCTTATTTTTAGATTCCAAATCTCTGGAATCAATTCGAACTATACATGTAAGAAAAAGTTTCGTTCCCTACCGTGCGGAGAACGGGCACGCAGCTAGTTTCTTTTTAACTCTTGTGGCTCCAAAAAATGCAAAACTTGCCCTTATGCTTCTATCAATCTAATAGACAATAGTACTAAATATCACAATTTTTGCAAAGTATATAACTGTATATATAAAATTTCATGTACTATCTGTAACATGGCTTATATTGGACAGACTCGCAACCCGTTACACATACGCATTAACCTGCACCGCAATAACGTAAAAAACTATTTATCCAATAGTCACCTTTCCAATGTAGAATATGCTCACTTTCACTCCCACGGATTTGAAAATGTTACTATCGAAATTCTTGCAATACAAACCAATACATCTGAACGGCTTTTCCTCGAATCACAATTAATCAATTGTCATAACACCTGTTATCCTTATGGTCTTAACCAAATAGTACATAATACACACTTACATTATTATAATACACAATCTGATCCCTCCAAGTATACTCCTATTTATAACCTTTTAAATTTGTCCTTATATAAACGAACAAGTCGATATAAACGAGGAAGGCATAAAGCTACTTCTACTAACATAATGTCAAATAAGCACATTCAGTCTGAGTTATATACCTTAAATAAAAGATTTGAGGTTGACCATAATTGGCTAAAAATACGAGCCTACGTTTTCTCTTTAAAGAAAAAACACCTCTCAAAGTATTATAAAGTTTTCACTTCATATACTTCCTCTGACCATTTTGCCCACTTGTTTTATGATTTAATAGTTACTCGTGCCAATGCACTAAATTACAATTTACTAGGTCACAATCGCACTAGTACTAAGCTAAATTCCAATTTCGTAATTAATTTCTCCAATACTGTTTTTAATATGATTAACTTCAATAAACTTTTATCATCTCACTCTGACTCTTTCCCTTTACCGCATCTCAGCCTAAAAAAATCTTTCAAATACCCTATACCTATGGGTAGAAAGATATTTAATTATAACTCTTTCTGTAGGAACTTTGTACCCGATGATGAGGTACCCTGTCTTTGTACCAGTGGTCAATACAATTCTTATGTTAATTCTGATTTTGGACATATAGTTACCGGAGATCTTTCTATTATCAAAGATCTTAAACTTCAACGGATCATGAAAAGAGGTACTAAGTTTAGGTTACCCACTAAATACTGTATAGATGATATAATAGATAGTTTCACTTATAATATAGACGTATATATATATAACACTTCAATAAAAAACAGCAAACCTTCCGCCTTCTTTAATGAATGGAAATTTAATATTCTTGCTGACCTTAAAAAACAACTACTTTGTAAATTTAGATACACTAAAAATATAAAACTAAGCAATCAAATAACAGAGCTCCAGAATAACTTTATCATTACTTGTGTTGATAAGTCTAGCAATAACTACGCTATAATATGTAAGCAGTTATATCACAATCTCTTAGCTTCATCCATTAACTATAATCCAAATTTCAGTCTAACATCTATCTCTGAGATAACATTTAACAAAAAGATCTTAGCTTTCCACAAGTTACTTAAAATCAAGCATGACAATCTAAAGTATCCCTACTTAGTGCTAATACCAAAGTTTCATAAAATGCCACTAAAATTCAGAACTGTTACTATAGGATGTAACACTTATAATAATGTAGCAAGCAAAATATTACTAAAAATACTTACTTCTATGCATGATCTGTACATGAAATCTAACACTTCTTCTGTATCTATAGGTAATAGCTATGAACTAAAAAATAAGATTAATGCTCTACACGATGTAATTAATATATCAACTTATGATTTTAAAGACTTATTCAATAGTATACCACTAGACGACTTATACAATATAATATTGAATCTATTTATACATAGTAATAATAATATAACCCTGCCTTCTTACATAGATACTATGTATTTCGAAAATCTTTTAAAGTTCATAATCTATAATAACTACATTCTACATAATAATAAATTATATAAGCAAGTTATAGGAATACCACAAGGTGGTTCCAATTCCAGTTACTTAGCAGACCTATATTTATATAATTATGAAAAAAATTACAATAATCCTTCTCTTATAATATATAGGTACATAGATGACATAATAACAATAGCTACTGACAATACTTATAGTGATACTGACCACCTACCCATAGCCTACCATTCAGCCCTAGAACTAATAAAAAATCCTAATAATAATAGAATAATTAATTTTTTAGACATACAAATTAGAATCAATGACGATAAGAGTCCATCCTTTAATATATATAATAAAAGAAATGACTTTAATTTTCAGGTTAATACTTTCACTCATTTCACTTCATGTATGCACACTTCTGTGTTTAGAAATAGTATCTCTAATCATAAGTATAGAATAGAGTCTCTATGTACCAATAGTTTTAAGGCCAATAACTTAACTGACCTATATAAAACTGCTATAAAATATAATTATCCCAGTAAATTTCTAACTTCCATTTTATATCCTCTATGTAATCAAAAAAACTGTATGTCCTAATCAGAATATTGGTTGGTGAGGATGGGGTTGTTGGTTGTTGGTTCTTTCTATATTTAAAAAAAAAAAAAAAAAAAAAAAAAAACATAAAAAACATAAAATATATATCTATATATTTTATTAAAAAAAAAAAATCTATATTTAAGAATGGTTGATTACTGGTACTTTTTCCTTTTTATGTGAGTCTGTAACCAATGAAGCCAAACAGAGTACTGTTCTACATAAATATTTTACAATTATATTAGCATAAATAGCAATAATAAATGAATATAATTATTATCAATATCATTACTGTTAAAATTATTTCTACAGTTTTTCTCCATTTCCACAACCTCAACTAAGTACTTCTTAGCTACTGCAGCTAGTACTACGTAAAACATAGGCTAGCTATACTAGTGTAATATTTATTTTATTACTAGCTGACCCGGCAAACGTTGTTTTGCCATATAAATTATTCCTAGGATTATTTTAGTAGAAAGAAATGACTAACTTATTGTAAGTGTGTGAGGATGTGGTATATGAGTGGAAGAGGCATGAAGCGCTGTGAACAATGCTGGAATATAAAAATAACACAATACCAAACATTTATATTTTTAATTCATTGTAATTTATTCTTTACATTCATATATATTGCTAATTACAATAATTTTACTAAAAAATAATATCAATCCTTTAACGGAATAGAGTGAACAATATTTTTAGCTAACACAAACAAACTGCATGGTTTGCCCACTCGAGATCATGGCACGTATAATTGTCCGTGTGAAAAACATGGCGTGCTCAAATCTAAGCCACAAACAAACATAGTTTGGCCTTGAGACTTATTCATAGTCATTCCATAAAAAAATTTGACCAAAAAAAAAATAATAATAATAATAAAAGGATGAAAATCTAAAACATTTTCAGATTTTAAATACGCACTATAGCGCTATATATTAAAATCGTATCATAATTTATGCGTCGTCCCTATTTTTCTCTCATATTCCATTAAATTGGAAAGTGTATATTATTCATGACTGTGCTGTATTCTATTTCTTGTTTCGTAAAACCCATCTTTGGAATCGAAATCTATCTTAAAATCGTCTACTAAAACTATTTTACAATATTCGCCAAGTATATTACAACTACACTTCATCGTTCTATATATTGTTTCGAATGCGCATCATAATACATGCGTATACCATGTATGTCTTTCTTGGGTTGATTCCTAATTTAACGCCTCGACTCTCGCCAAGGTGGCGATTATTATTAAACATATGCAGTTACAATGACAATTTTTTGCATTTATGTGGCAATCATAATTTAGAATTAAAATGGCGATTTGGAACAACATGTAAGAACAGCATGCCGTTACATTTTTATTTATTTTGGATTGCCAATTAATGTAGTTGTAATAATAAAGTGTCTTCAAATTCCTTAACTGGTGCGTTTATCGCTAATTTGTTTACTTTAGTTTTCATCTAGTTCTTTTGGGAGCGCCGAAACGGTACGTACGTATTATGCCGGCGGTCACTTCCGCCAAACTACTTTTTCGTCAAATTTGCTGGCAAACTAAATCGTATTCCAAACCATCAACAATTTCATGTGCCCGGCATTTATCTTGGTGAAAATTGCTTGTCTTGGAGGACCGCCGGGATAATACGTAAGTACCGTTGAAACTTGTGCATTACTCCCAGAGACCCATGACTGCAAAGCTCGCCAAAGTACGGGGATTTTTTAGGTTAGCGAGAGTGGGGGGCGTTAAAATAGGAATCAACTCTTTCTTGTACCATAAAACACATCTTTGGAATCGAAATCTATCTTAAAATCGCCTACTGAAACTGTTTTACAATCTTCGCCAGGCATATTCCTCCTATAGGCATATTCCAACTATGCCGCAAAGACATGAAATGGGAATTATAATCCATGAGTGTACAGTGTTTTCCTTTCTTGTTCCACAAAGCACTTCTTCAGAATAGAAATCAATATTAAAATCGCCTAATAAAACTGTGTTACAATATACGGCAGGCGTTTTCTAACTATACTCGAAATATATTTATAATAAATTGTCACGTTTTGGCTCCCCATTTAGCGATCCATTATCAAAAATTGCAAATCCTTGTGCAACTTTCAACATTTTATTAACGCCCCACCCCCTCTCCACGTTATCTGGCAAACACATTTGAAAAGGGACTCGATGTGCTAATGGGACTCGATGCGCCTAGACAAAAATCCTGATTGAACTTATTAGCACTCTGGTGCTAAAAATTTTGAGGTGGACCGCCCTTGTGACTTAAGGGTATGAGACAAAATCATATTCGCAGACCTAACGAATATACATATAAAATTTCTTTAAAATCGGTTGAGCCGTTTTGGAGGAGTATGGTAACTAACACTGTGACATGAGAATTTTATTTATTAGATATACCCATTATGAGTTCAATCGAATGTACCGTTTAAACGCTAGAGCACTTTCAAGAATTTGCCCCCCATAAGCCAAAATGTAAAAGAAACCTTTGTAGTAGCCCAGTAGAAAAACTATAAGTTCTATACACATCAAAATCAATGTCGGTCTTACGATGGTGGTTTATAACATATATACCCAATTTGAGCTCAATCGAATGCCCCGTTTAGGAGCTATCGTGTTCACTCACACACACACACACACACACACACACACAGACACACACACACACACACACATACAAACATACATCTCGTAAAAAAA